>JAQMRL010000020.1:4807340-5197340 GCA_035578175.1 Catonia carolina | reverse complement strand
CAAAATTCATAATCTTATTTTAATCAATAGCGAATGATGGAAAATTTAATCAAGCTCATTTTGGCTTAAACAAACAGGAAAAACACTCTTTCACGCCGAACTTGGTTCTGCAAAGAAAAATGCTGTAGGCTACATAAAAGTTGTAGATCTTTTAATTTTCTATAAATTTGATGTCGTGAAATGCATACAAAGGCTGAAATTTTTAAAAAATCAATTTTTTTACACGTTTTCGTGAGAAAAAACAGAAAATTGCTAATTACCGCGAAACTAAACGTTATACAAAAAAATATGTGAAATAAACGTGTAGGAATTTAAATTCTCTACAACTTTTATTATGTATATTTTTGCGCTGAAATGCATATTAAAGTCACAATCTTAAAAAAAAAATTTTACGAGAAAACCTCCCCAAAAATTTCAGCAGACATGTGGCGTCTATCCTATCTTGTAGAGCATAAAAAATTTAGTAAATGAGGCGATTTTAAAAAAAAACAGCTGTTTTTGAGACAATCGCAAAAAAGTGTACAATGCTATGAATAAAACTACTACTCCGGTTAACCGATTTTGATGAAAACGTTCGTGTCGGGTCCGGTAGTGGTACGTAACTTAAGTTTCAAGTTTTACGTTCGTATAATGTTTCGTTCTTGAGATATTTTCTGTATACACACACACACGCGCGCGCGCACACACACACACACACGCACGCAGACCAATCACTAAAACATGTTTTTTGGGTTCAGGGGGTCTGCAAACGTGTAGATCCGGTGAAAACTCGATTTTGAAAAATCGACGTAAAAACAATAGGCCTACTATCCTTTCTATATATTCATGTAGGCAAGAGAAAGTAAAAATCTACTACTTTTATTTGAAATATTTTTTTGTACAAATAAACGCACGTTTTTTGTACAAAACCCTTGGTTCAACAATAATTAGTGATTTTCTGTTTTTTTCCATGAAAATCGGTAAAAAGTTATTTTGTTTTAATTTTTTGGCCTGAGGATGCATTTCACGACAAAAGTGAATATCAGTATAGTTATAGAAAATTAAAAAAAATCTGCAACTTTTATGACAAGCATTTTTTTCTGCAGAGCCTAGTTTTGCATGAATTAGCGATTTTTCATATTTTTAAGCCAAACTGGGGTTGATTTTCATTTAGCGTCATTCATTCATGATTAAAATTAGGTTATGTTTTTCATTTTACATTGTTTACTCATGATTAAACATAGGTTTTATATTGTTTATTATCTATACATTAGCAAGATAAAATTGTGTGTTTCACAACAATTTTTTTTAAAAATGCCATCATGAAGGTGTACTATGCGTAAGTCTATACATTTTGAAGTATGTTAAAATATACACGAACCCTGTACCTTCTACTAACTAATTCCGTTTGTAAAACAGTTTATCCTTTTTTGGTTATTTACTGTAGGTAACATTCACATTTATTTGTAAAGTTTTACTGGGATTTTTTTAAAGTACACTTTTAATTTAAATGCAAAGTCCATTTCATCTGATGATCGTGTCTACATATCATGAAAAATTTATGATTTTTTTTTTAATTCCAGTCGAAAGTGTCACGCGTTTCAGGAAAAGCACCCTGTTACATTAGGAACAAAATCTTGTGTGAAACATTCACACGATTTTCTCGTGTTAGTGCAAGTGATGAACCGTGTAACCTAACATCAGAAATAAACAAAAAACCATTACCTTATTTTAATCATGAGTGAATGATGCAAAATGAAAATCAACCTTAGTTTGGCTTAATGGAAAAATCACTCTTTCACGCTAAACTAGGCTGTGTGGAGAAAAAATGCTGTAAATAAAATTTGTAGATCTTTTAATTTCCTATAAATTTGATAATACACTCCTGTCGTTAAATGCATATTAAGGCCGAAATCTTCAAAAATTCATTTTTTACAAGAAAAAAAAACAGAAAATCAGAAATCGCCGCTAGAATAAGCGTTATACAAAAAAATGTTTGAAATAAAAGTTGTAGATTTTTAAATTGTCTACATTTTTTATTATATATATTTTTGCGTTAAAATGCATTTAAAGGCCGCAATCTTAAATAAAAGATGATTTTCTACGAGAGTACAGCCTCCCTAAGAATTTCAGCAGAGATGGTACCTTCCCTACTTACAGAGCATAAAACTGTAGTAAATGAGGCGATTTTAAGAATAATCTTAGGAGCCGTTTTTTAGGAAATGCAAAAAATTGAAAAATGACACGAAAAAAACTATTACTTCCGGTTGACCGATTTTAATGAAAATGTTCGTGTCAGGTGCTCTAGTGGTTTTAAGTTAGTTCGATGTTTCGTCCTTGGGATATTCTGTACATACACAGACCAATCGCTAAAAACATGTTTGTGTGGGTTCAGGAGGTCTAAAAACGTGTATAGCTGGTGAAAACTCGATTTGTTTAAATCAACATGAGAACAATACTCACTCTCTCTTTCGACAATGAGAACAGTACATGCATATTAAAGCCGTAATCTTATAAAAACAATTACTTTACGAGAAAATGGCCTTTCCAAGAATTTCAGCAGACATGGCGCCTATCCTATCTTGTAGAAAGTGAAACACTTTAAAAATGAGGTGAAAAAAAAATTAGTTAAAAATGACGTGAAAAAACTACTACTTGCGGTTGGCCGATTTTGATGAAAATGTTCGTGTCGGGTCCTCTCGTGGTATCTAACTTAAGCTTCAAGTTTCAAGTTAGTACGAAGTTCCGTTCTTGAGATATTGTGTTCTCACACACACACACACAGACACACACACGCACCAATTGATGAAAAGATTTTTTTTTTGTTCAGGGGTTGTGAAAACTTGTAGGCATATATATCCGGTAAGGACTCGTTTTCTTAAATCGACATGGAGTAGTACTTTCCTTCCTGTATACGAGGTGTGGCTATTAAATAACGAGACTGACGTAAAAAAAATTTTTTTAATTTTAAACATCACATATTGTTACCTTCAATATACACTCCTTTTCTATCCCTACAACGCTACACGCGTATTTTCCATTGTTGGAAACAGTGCTGGAAGTCATCTTCTGTCAGCTCCTTCAGGACACGTGCCGCTTTCTCTTTTACAGCTTCCACAGACTCTAATCTTGTCCCTTTTAATGCAGATTTCATTTTAGGGAACAGGTAGAAGATAATAACATGTGATGAAACGTGGTTTCTTACTTATGATCCGGAAACGACGCGCCAATCCATGCACTGGAAGAGCCGAACTTCACAGAGAGCCAAAAAAGCTCGAATGAGCAAGTCAAAATTTAAAGCAATGATGATTGTTTTTTTTTCATATCTATGGGAATGTATACCTTCACTGGGTTTCTGAAGATCAAACAATTAATCAGTATTACTACCTTGAGGTACTTTCTAAACTACGTCAAAGAGTAAGGAAAAAACACCCCGAAATGTGGAAGGACAAATCATGGGTTCTCCACCAAGACAATGCGCCAGCTCATTTCCGCGTTATCTGTCGAGAGGTTCCTAGCCAAGTACAGCATCTCAGTGTTAGAACATCCACCTTATTCACCAGATCTTGCACCATGTGACTTCTACCTGTTTCCTAAGGTGAAATCTGCATTAAAAGGGACACGATTTGAATCTGTGGAAGCTGTAAAAGAGAAAGCGGCACGTGTCCTGAAGGAGCTGACAGAAGATGACTTCCAGCACTGTTTTCAACAATGAAAATTCGCATGAAGCGTTGTTAGGATAGAGAAGGAGTGTATATTGAAGGTGACAATAAGTGATTTGTATAAAATGAAAATAGTTTTTTACAATGCTATTAAATAGCCACACCTCCTTTCATATAGGGAAGGGATAGCAAAAACAAAATCGGTTCATCCATTTGGGAGCTACGATGCCACAAACAGATGATACTGAGCAACACACGTTTTAAACTCATAACACCGCTCTTATTACGACGGGGGTTAAAAAGAAGAGAACAGTAACTAAAGTAAGCGATTTAATGAGAGAGTTCGCATTTATATTTTTTACTTTCTCTTGCCTATATGAATATATAGGAAGGAAAGTATTGTTTTCATGTCGATTTTTCGAAATCGAGTTTTCACCTGATCTATACGTTTTCAGACCCCCCTGAATCAAAAAAACATTTTTTTAGCGATTGGTCTGTGTGTGTGTGTGTGTGTGTGCGCGCGCGCGCGCGCGTGTGTCTGTGTGTGTATACAAAATATCTTCAGAACGGAACGGATATCTTTAGAACGGTATCTTTGTACGAACTTCAAACTTGAAACTTAAGTTACATACCACTACCGGACCGGACACGAACATTTTCATCAAAATCGGTCAACCGGAAGTGGTAGTTTATTCGTGTAATTTTTCACTTTTTTTGCGATTTTCTCAAAAACTGGTCCTACGATTTTTTTTTTAAATCGCCTGGTTTACTAAATTTTTATTCTCTACAAGATAGGGTAGGCGCCATGTTTGCTGAAATTCTCGGTGAGGCCGTTTTTTACGTAAAAAAAGTGTTTTTTTAAGATTACGGCTTTAATATGCATTTTAGCGCAACAATTTATATAGTAAAAATTGTAGAGAATATAAAATCCTACAACTTTTATTTCAAACAATTTTTTTTATAACGCTTAGTTTAGCGGTATTTAGCAATTTTCTGTTTTTTTCTCACGAAAACGTGTGAAAAATCTATTTTTTTAAAATTTCGGCCTTAGAATGCATTTTACGACAAAAGTGTATAAAAATAAAATTTATAGGAAATTAAGAGATCTAAAACTTTTATATTAAGCATTTTTTTGTACAGTGCCTAGTTTAGCGTGAATGAGCGATTTTCCGTATTTTTAAGCTAAACTGAGGTCAATTTTAATTTTCCGTATTTCACTAATGTTTTTTGAGGTTAGTTTTTTGTTCATTTCTAATGTTTTATTTCTAATGTTAGGTTCTATTGTTCATTATTTGCATTAGCAAGAGAAAGTCGTGTGAGTGTTCACACCAGATTTTTTTTTATTTTTTATTTTACGTGTGACTGTTTTGCAGTTTCTGCTAATGCAGACGGAGGAGAATGATGAAGCAACGGTAGACTTGACCGGGAATCAAACCCGGGACCCCGGCGTAGAAAACAGTTGGGGTAACCACTACGCAAACGGGCTAACTCGATCAAGTCACCTTTCACACGTTTTACACATACAGATTTTACGATACAGACAGTTAATTACAGATTTACGATACAGACGTTTTAAACTCATACCACCGCTCTTTTTACGACTGGTGTTAAAAAAGAAGAGAACAGTAACAAAAGTAAGCGATTTAATGAGAGATTTCGCATTTTTACTTTCTCTTGCCTATATGAATATATAGGAAGGAAAGTATTGTTTTCATGTCGATTTTAAGAAATCGAGTTTTCACCGGATCTATACGTTTTCAGACCCCCTGAACCCAAAAAACCTGTTTTTAGCGATTGGTCTGTGTGTGTGTGTGTGTGTGTGTGTGTGTGTGTGTGTGTGTGTGTGTGTGTGTGTGTGTGTGTGTCTGTCTGTCTGTGTGTGTGTGTGTGTGTGTGTGTGTGTCTGTGTGTGAACAGAATATCTCAAGAACGAAACATCGTACGAACTTGAAACTTGAAACTTAAATTACATACCACTACCGGACCCGACACGAACATTTTCATCAAAATCGGTCAACCGGAAGTAGTAGTTTATTCGTGTAATTTTTCACTTTTTTGCAATTTTCTCAAAAACTGGTCCTACGATTTTTTTTAAAAATCGCCTCATTTACTCAGTTTTTTTATTCTCTACAAGATACGGTAGGCGTCATGTTTGCTGAAATTCTGGTTGAGGCTGTTTTAACGTAAAAACATAGTTTTTTTAAGATTACGGCTTTAACATGCAATTTAGAGCAAAAATGTATATAATAAAAGTTGTAGTGAATTTAAAATTCTACAATTTTTATTTCAAACACTTTTTTGTATAACGCTTAGTTTAGCGGTAATTTGCGGTTTTCTGTTTTTTTTCTCACGAAAACGTGAGAAAAATCGATTTTTTTTAACATTTCGGCCTTAGTATGCATTTTACGACAAAATGTATATTAAAAAATATATAGAAAATTAAGAGATCTACAACTTTTATTTAGAGCTTTTTTCTGTACAGAGCCTAGTTTAGCGTGAAAGTGTGATTTTCCGTTTTTTTTAAGCCAAATTGAGTTCGATTTTCATTTTGCCTCATTCACTCATGATTAAAATAAGGTTATGTTTATTGAGGTTAGTTTTTGGTTTATTTCTAATGTTTTATTACTAATATTAGATTTATTGTTAAATATTTATATTGGCAAGAGAAAGTTGTGTGAGTGTTTCACACCAGATTTTTATTTCTTCTTGCGTCTTTTGTCCTGTTCACACCCATATTTTCATTCATTCATCTATTTTACATTATACAACAAATTTCAATGATAGGCCTAATTTATTACGTTACATTCATTTTTATTTTCATATTTAATTAAACGTGAGTTTAATATTTTCTTCGTATTGTATTCTTCTTTGAATCAATTATCTTCTTTAGTGGATATTTTAATAGCGTGGCGATGAGAAATTGTTGGAATTTATTTTTCTTAATAAAAAAGGCTATTCTTGTTCAGGAATATTTTTGTATTAAAATATAAATTTAAAGCAGTTTCATATTGTTTTCTAATTGTTGTTGGGCTCTTTCTTTCTGTTTTCTCTCCGACTCTTTCTTTTCATATTTCTTCTCCTACTATTTTTTCTTCATCATCTTCTCTTGCTCGTCCCTTCTTCTCCTTCTTCTTCTCCTACTCGTCCCTCCTTCTCCTTCTTTTTCTCCTACTCGTCCTCCTTTTCCCTCTTCTTGGCCGTTCGCGTAGTAGTTAGCGCAACTGGCTTCTACGCCGGGGTCCCGGGTTCGATTCCCGGTCAGGTCTGGCATTTTATCATCACTACTTTTCATTATAATCATCATTCCCCAACGTCTGGATTTGCAGAAATTGCAAAACAGTCAGACGTAAAACAAAAAATCTGGTGTGAAACACTCGCACAACTTTCTGTTGCCAATAAAAATAATTAACAATATAACCTAACATTAGTATAAAACAGAAATAAACAAAAAAACTAACTTCAATAAACATAATCTAATTTTAATCATGAGTGAAAGACACAAAATTAAAATCAACCTCAATTTGGCTTAAAAATATGGAAACCGCTTAAAATAGTTAATTTACGCTAAAACAGGCTCTGTAAAAAAAAATGCTTTATATAAAAGTTATAGATCTTTTAATTTCCTATAAATTTCATTATATACACTTTGTCGTAAAATGCATATAGTAAGGCCGAATTCTTAAACAAATAAATTTTTCACACGTTTTCGTAAGAAAAAAACCGAAAATTGCTAATTACCGCTAAACCAAGCGTTATATAAAAAAAATGTTTGAAATAAAAGTTGTAGAATTTTAAATTCTCTACAACATTTATTATATGCATTTTTGCGCTAAAATGCATATTAAAGTCGCAATCTTAAAAAACCAATTTTTTACGAAAAACAGCCTCACCAAGAATTTCAGCAGACATGGCGCCTACCCTATCTTGCAGAGCATAAAAATTTTAGTAAATGAGGTGATTTAAAAAAAAAATTGTAGGAGCCGTTATTGAAAAAATCGCAAAAAGTGAAATATGACACGATTAAACTGCTACTTCCGGTTGACCGATTTTGTTGAAAATGTTTGTGTCAGGTGCGGTAGTGGTGTCTAACTTAATTTTCAAGTTCGTACGATGTTCCGTTCTTGAGTATTGTGTTATATTTTGTTCACACACGCACACGCGCACACACACACACACACACACACACAGACCAAAATTGCTAAAAACATGTTTTTTGGGTTCAGGGGATCGGAAGACGTGTAGATCTGGTAAAAACATGATTTCTTAAAATCGTCATGAAAACAATACTTTCCTTCCTATGTATTGATATAGGCAAGATAAAGTAAAAGCCAAAAAAAAAATCCTCTTCTACTTCTTATTCTTTTCCCTTCTCTTCCATCTTTTCCTGCTCTCTGTTCTTTTCTTTTCTCCTGCACCTCGTTTTTAATATCTTCTGCATCTTTTTCTTCTTCTACTCCTCGTCTAACTACGCCAGTGATACCAGGTTTGATTCCCGGTCAAGTTTGTTTTACTTTCTTTTGTCCTATATGAACATAATATAATGAAGGAAAGTATTGTTTTCATGGCAATTTTTTTTAAATCCAGTTTTCACCTGATACTATGTTTTCAGGCCTCTTGAATCCAAAAAAGCTTGTTCTTAACGATTGGTTTGCGTGTGTGTGTGTGCGCGCGCGCGTGTGTCTGTCTGTCTTTGTGTGTCTCAAACGCGGTATAGCATACGAAGTTGAAACTTAATTTAGGTACCAGTACGGGAGCAGACACGAACATTTTCATCAAAGTCATTCACCCCAAGTGTGTTTATTCGTGCAATTTTTCACTTTTTCGCGCTTATATCAAAAAGGGCTCCTGCGGTTTTTTTTAAATCACCTCATTTAACACATTTTTTATGCTCTACGAGGTAAGGTTAAGGCTATGTCTGCTGAAATTCTTGGGGAGGGCTGTGGTTTCGTGGTATTTTTTTTAAGATTGCTGCGTTATTATGCTTATTAGAGCAAAAGTGTTAATAATAAAAGTTATTGAACATTTAAAGACCTACAAATTTATTTCGGACATTTTTTCTTTAATCATTATGGCGCCTACCCTATGATATAGAGCATAAACAATGTAGTAAATGATGCGATTTAAAAAAAAATCGTAGGAGCCATTTTTCAGAAAATGGCAAAAAAGTGAAAAATTACACGAATAAACTTTCGGTTGACCGATTTTGATGAAAATGGTTGTGTCGGGTCCTTTCTAGTAGTGGTACCAACTTATGTTTCAAGCTTCAACTTCGTACGATGTTCCGTTCTTGAGACATTTTGTTCACACACTCACATACACCCACACACACACACACACACACGCACACACACAAACACACACACACACACACACACAAACACATAGCTAAAAACACGTTCCTTGGGTTCAAGGGGTTTGTAAACGTGTATACCCGGTGAAAACTCGATTTCGAAAAATCTACTTGAAAACAATACTTTTCTCCCTATAATTGTATTCAAGAGAAAGTAAATTTTTTTTTTTTTTAGCTTTTTTTTGTTATTGGGAACTGTACACTGTTGACAACTACCAAATTTGATCACTGCTTTTTGCTGTATTTTTTTTTTTTGACGTGGATTAGACATGAGTTTGAACAGGGACCCCCAGTAGAGTTTGTTCATGTATGGCTGTCAACTGGTCACCATACAAAGTCACTTGCCCAACGGGTGTTACTTAACAAATAATAGCGACTTTCTACCAGCTGACTGACTGGGCTGGCCCGAAGGCCAGTAAAAATTAAAAAACATCCTATTTCTGAGTTTTTTCTTCTTTACAAATTTGAAGTTTTTAACAACATGTGTAAACATAAACACTATAGAGTCAGTTCGTAATGAATATAAATTTTTGAACAACAATATTTCGTAAATATTCTACTTTTATGTTATAAATGTTTTTAACTTTTTATATTTAAACCGAACTGTACGGGAGAATAAGAGCGGCTGAAACAATTTTTAAAGTATTTAAATGAATTTTTTATAATAGATTTTGTTTGAGGTTAGTATTAAATAACATTTTATTTATTTATTTTACAAATTTATAAATACAACCTTGCCCTTAGGTTACGTCAACCTAAGGTACGTGAAGTGTTGAATTATTTAAAAAATAACTATTTTTTAAATAGTTTAAATAGTTCTTACTCATAACACTGGGTCAGCTTCGACCGAAACATTTAACAACAAAATAGGTTTTTTGTCATCAGTTTCTCGACTGGTTTGATGCAGATCTCCTAGTTGTTCTGTCTTGTGTAAGTCGTTTCAAATCTACATACCTGTAACAACTTACATCGTTTGTAATTTCCTTTAAATACGGGGTGTGGCTATTAAATAACGAGACTGACATTGTAAAAACTACATTTTTATTTTATACATAATCACTTATTGTCACCTTCAATATACACTCCTTCTCCAGCCCTACAACGCTCCATGTGAATTTTCCATTGTTAGAAACAATGATGTCTGTCAGACATCAAAAAGATGTCTGTCAGAAGATGGCTGACAGACATCTTCTGTCAGTCATTCTGAATGGCTGACAGAAGATGTCTTCTGTCAGCCATCTTCTAGCTGACAGAAGATGGAAGTCATCTTCTGTCAGCTCCTTCAGGATACGTGTCGCTTTCTCTTTTACAGCTTCCACAGACTCAAATCTTGCCCCTTTTAATGCAGATTTCACCTTAGGGAACAGGTAGAAGATAATAACATGTGATGAAACTTGGTTTTTTACTTATGATCCGGAAACGAAGTGCCAAGCCATGCACTGAAAGAGCCGAACTTCACCGAGAGCCAAAACAGCTGGAATGAGCAAGTCAAAATTTAAAGCAATGATGATTGTTTTTTTTGATATCCATGGGATTGTGTACCTTCTCTGGGTTCCTGAAGGTCAAACAATTAATTAATATTACTACCTTGAGGTATTTTCTAAACTACGTTAAAGAGTAAGGAAAAAACGCCCCGAAATGTGGAAGGAAAATCATGGGTTCTCCACCAAGACAATGCGCCAGCTCATTCTGCGTTATCTGTCAAGAGGTTCCTAGCCAAGTACAGCATCTCAGTGTTAGAACATTAACCTTGTTCACCAGATCTTGCACCATGTGACTTCTACCTGTTTCCTAAGATGAAATCTGCATTAATAGGGACAAGATTTGAGTCTGTGGAAGCTGTAAAAGTGACAGCGGCACGTGTCCTGAAGGAGCTGACAGAAGATGACTTCCAGCACTGTTTCCAACAAAGGAAAATTCGCATGAAGCGTTGTAGGGATTGAAGGTAATCTAGGTGAAGTGATTATGTATAAAATAAAAATGAAGTTCTTTTACAACGTCAGTCTCGTTATTTAATAGCCACACCTAGTATTCTAGCAACATACTTCTACACTGGGGTCCCGGGTTCGATTCTCGGTCAAGTCTGGCATTTTTTCACCTCTCGTCTTCATTTATCATTCTTTTTACCGTCTGTATTTGTAGTAATTTCAAAACAGTTAGATGTAAAACAAAAAAAAACAATTAAATATCTATCTAGGTATGCTTATCAGCATGCCAGATTTTTTGAGAAACATCTACTTTCCAACCTACAAATGGCATCTTTACTTAATTCACTTCAGAGTGTGGCTGTGTAATGAAATTCATTACTCTCGGAGGAGACAAATCTGATTAGTGTCTTTTACACCTGTACCTCTTCTGTTGTTAAATGCTCCAAGCCAGATAATTGGCTGACCATGTGATAACAAGAGAATTATTTTTTGTAGAACTGGAACTAGCAGATCGAGTGCAAATAATTTAACACTCCACCTGCCTGTGATTGATTGGCTTGAATTTAGCTATCATAATGATTATATCAAATCACATTCAAACTGGAGTTACATAAATATAGCTGAAAATCACTTTTTGCATGAGATAATGAAATATTTTTGCAACCAAAAGCAGAAATATTTTAAGAAAACATTAATTAAAATTTACATTAAATTCTGTATTAGACTATTATTTTGCTGGATTTCAAGGAAAATAATGGGACTTATAAATAAATTTTAAATTATAGGTCCTGTAAAAAACAATGTTAGCTAGTGTTCTAAATTTTAAAAATCTGGTGTGAAACACTCACCCAACTTTCTCTTGCCAATGCAAATAATGAACAATATAACCTAATATTACATTACTGATAAAACATTGTTAGAAAGAAACAAAAAAATTTATCCCAATAAAACTTAACCTTATAAGTGAATGATGCAAGACAAAAATCAACCTCAGTTTGGCTCAATAATACGGAAAATCTCTCTTCGACGCTAAAATAAACTCTGTAGAGAAAAATGCCTAAAGGAAAAGTTGTAGATGTTTTAATTTCCTATAAATTTGATTATAAATACACTTTTTTCGTAAAATGCACTCTAAGGCCGAAATATTAAAAAATACATTTTTTACAGATTTTCATGAAAAAAACATAAAATCTCTAATTACTGCTAAATTAAGCATTATAAAAAAAATGTTTGGAATAAAAGTTGTAGGTTTTTAAATTTTCTACAACATTTATTGCATACAATTTTGCGCTAAAATGCATATTAAAGCCGCAATCCTAAAAGAAAACATTTTTACGTAAAAACAGCCTCTTCAAGTTTTTCAGCAGACACGGCGCCTACCCTATTTTGTCGCGAATAAAAAATTTAATAAATGAGGCGGTTTTTTTGAAAAAATTGCAAAAACGTGAAAAAACACATGAATTAACTACTTCCGGTTGACCGATTTTGATGAAAATGTTCGTGTCGGGTCCTCTAGTGGTACCTATTTAAGTTTAAAGTTCGTACAATGTTCCGTTCTTGAGATATTCTGTTCACGAACACGCACTCAGACCAATCGCTAAAAACATGTTGTTGAGGTTCAGGGGGTCTGAAAACGTGTACACCGGTGAAAACTCGATTTCGAAAAATCGACTTGAAAACAATAGTTTACTTTCTATATATTCATATTGGGAAGAGAAAGTAAAAAATCTGGTGTGAAACACTCACACAACTTTCTCTTGCCAATGCAAATAATAAACAATAATCCTAACATTAGTAATAAAACATTAGAAATAAACAAAAACTAACGTCAATAAACATAACCTAATTTTAATCATGAGTGAAAGACCCAAAATGAAAATCGATCTCAGTTTGACTTAAAAATACGGAAAATCACTCTTTCTCACTAAACTAGGCTCCGTGGAGAAAAATGCTCTCAATAAAATTGTAGATCTTTTAATTTTCTATAAATTTAATTATATACACTTTTGTCGTAAAATGCATACTAAGGCCGAAATCTTAAAAAAATCAATTTTTCACACATTTTCGTGAGAAAAAAACAGAAAATCGCGAATTACCGTTAAACTAAGCGTTATACAAAAAATTATTTGAAATAAAAGTTGTAGGATTTTATATTCTCTACAATTTTTATTATATAAATTGTTGCGCTAAAATGCATATTAAAGCCGTAATATAAAAAAACAAAGTTTTTACGAGAAAACACCCTCACCAAGAATTTCAGCAAACATGGCGCCTATCCTATCTTGTAGAGAATAAAAAATTGAGTAAACCAGGCGATTTTTAAAAAAATCGTAGGACCAGTTTTTGAGAAAATCGCAAAAAAGTGAAAAATTATACGAATAAACTACTATTTCCGGTTGACCGATTTTGATGAAAATGTTCGTGTCGGGTCCGGTAG
The DNA here is from genome assembly GCA_035578175.1 of Catonia carolina. Lineage (NCBI taxonomy): Eukaryota > Metazoa > Arthropoda > Insecta > Hemiptera > Achilidae > Catonia > Catonia carolina. Next base: position 5,183,984 of record JAQMRL010000020.1, on the reverse strand, counting down.
TGGTATGTAACTTAAGTTTCAAGTTTGTACGACGTTCGGTTCTTGAGATATTCTGTTCACACACACACACACACACAGACCAATCGCTAAAAAACATGTTTTTTGGGTTCAGGGGGTCTGAAAACTCGATTTCCAAAAATCGACATGATAACAATACTTTCCTTCCTATATATTCATATAGGCAAGAGAAAGTAAAAAGCAAAGGAACCATTAAAAGGTTTTTTAAGCAAAATTGCGAAAATTGACTTTGGAGTCAACCTGGTAATATTACTGAGGTTGTATGTTTTTTAAATTTTGGAATTTTACCGTAGTTTTATCGGTTGTTTTTATTTTTAAATTATTGTGTTTCAGACAAACAACAAGAGTTGGATTTGCCAAGTTTTAGAGTTGAAGAAACGTTATCAGAGGGCCTAGCCAGTCGTACTGGTGCAGTTAAAAAGAAAGAGCGTACTGGACGACCTACCCCAATGTCACATATCTCTGGAGTTAAACGACCCTTAACGCACACTAATAGTTTTACTGGTGAAAAGTTACCAAAGTACGGGGTAGAAACGCTTTATGAAGAAGAATTAGGAAAAGTAAGTAATATTTTTCGTACTTTCTAAATATTTATTTTTTTCTAAAGGTATCATTCCGCAAGAAGTGACAACAGATAGACGAGACTTAAACATTCGACACATCAGTATACCTTGGACAATTCGAATTGGCACAAGCAGGTTCGGTGTTTATCTACTCCACTCTTCACCCCTCGTCATGCAATGACGGTACAGTCACTAAAGTATACAATGGCTACTGTAATGTGCGACTCACGCACGGTCACTACGCTTTGTTTTCACTCTTGTTATTAATAATCTGTCACACCATAATGACGTAACTAATTTGTTTCTTATATAATTTTCTGATCATTATATTGTGACACTTATCGCTAAGGTCCGTTTCCGGATCTAGGTGATTGTTGTTGTTTAGGTCATCAGCCGAAAGGCTGGTTTGAACCTGTAGAGGTTTTACTAAGTAAAACAAGGAGTGAGGTGGTTTACCGTTGCCTTCCTCACTGAGTGGAAAAGTACGCTTATCAGCATGCCGGGCCCTCTGAAAAGCACATATTTTCCACTCTGCAAACGACACCTTCACTTCATTCACCACACGGTCTGGCTGTATAATGAAATTCATTACTTTCAGAGGAGATAACTCTGATTAGTGTCTTTTGCACCTATACCTCTTCTGTTCTTAAATGATTCAGTCATTTAATTGGCTGACCATGTGATAAGAAACAGAACTATTTATTTTAGCCCTGCAACGAACAGATTGAGTGTAAATAATTTGACACTCCACCTGTCCGTCATGGGCAGTCTAGGTGATTAAATAATATTAATACACTAACGTTTAAAATTACAAGTATTTATTACAACGAAAAGATTTACAAAATAAATAATCAACTAATTATAATGAAGTAATACAATAAATAACTTAAATAATTACTTAGTAGTACTTACAAACAATTAAACAGAATGCACATACACAATGCACATACACAATAGGACTGAATAACAATAGTTGACCAATACAATGCCTCAGAACCGTTGACCTCCTCTAACGAACTGATAGCACTCGCAGTAAACACTCGTCAAAGATTTAATGAATAGTAACTCACTGACCGCACTTGGGTTCCCTTTATATAGGTAATTCAAAGAGTTTTCTCGAAAGACACAGAGATTCGATGCAAATAATAAAAATATTTTTTATTTGTTCTCGCAAAATCATTACTAGTGTAAACATATCACAATAGAATAACAGGTGTTACAGATAACCAACCGACTCTTTCACAAATAGTTGTACAACAAAGACCCTACCTTATTATACACGGCCTTTTTAAATATCCTTTTATAACTAATCCTATTGTTACTTTTTCACTCTATTATCTACTCTTCAACAATCTATGAATAGAAACGTATCTAGAACCCTCTCGAACCATATTTCTTTGTCGATATTGTCACATTATATTAACCGTTTGGGAACGGACTGTTACTCGTTAAACAGAAGAAAATTGCAAAATTCAAAACGCATTCTTAAGATAACTGTTTTATCTAATGTCACTACTGATGAAAAATTCTGAAAATATTACAGTTGATTCATACGCGCCTTTTGAATATAATTACAACAAAATCGCTTGATAATTTTTTGCGTTTAAGCGAGCGAAATTTTCAACGGCGAAAATTTTTGTGTTTACTTTAGATTTTTTTTACTATAACGGGCTTAAATTTCAGTTTAGCAAAAAAAAGTTATAAAACATGTTTTGTAGACAAGATTTTACTGGAATAAATGGTATTTTTTCTTTAAATTTCCGTAAATATTTGACGAAGTTACAAAGTGTTCAACACGAGTCCATTTTCACATCACAGGGAGGCATGAAGGGATGGTATTTTTCATTATTTACGGTGATGTCACAGAGCCACTATTATATTTAGGTTACAACTGTAAGCAAAGTAATGTAGAAAATTCTTTTCCCTACAACCTCGTGTTTTGAAAAATTCTGTAGATGCGGTTAGAGGGAAGCCGTTACACGTCCTTTGCAACCCGGCAAAGTGTCGAATTTTTTGCCTCTGTGATGGTAAACCCCCTCCTGAAAAGTAAAATGGACTCGTCTTCCCTTTTCAAGGACAAACGCCGTACCAGAACCGTCATAGCTTTCACACAAACTAAAGAACATGCATGTACGTTGACTTACACACGAGCTACACGGATTTCCATTCAAAACAAACAATTCCCAAACCATCAATGCTACCTTCACACTATAGAGGGAATAAAACTTTTCTCTGTTATGATATTCTATTTCTGTAAACACTATTAGATGCGTTAAAGAATTTCTTGCTAGAAAAGTACAATATTTACCGGTTTCCGACTTATACTGACCTTGCAGAAGCACGTTTTACCGCCCCAACCACAATCCATTCGGCATCATGTAAAATTAGATTACCATTGTGAACAGGGAGACCAATTGTTTAGACAGTTGCGTGCGTCTGTAGAGTATAGTTTAGTGAGTTTTGCAGTTTAGTTCTTGTAATTTATAATTTTAATTTTTAATGGGACGAATTAAATACATATTGTTACAACTCGTTATAGTAAAGTAAAATTGTAAACTTTAATTTAATTAATTCACATAAAAAAATGTTTATTTAACAAAATTATTTGACAACAAAAAAACTAACCTTTACTAACAACAACGAATATAATGAGTTTATGAAAATAAGTTCTTAAATAATTAAAACAATGAAATTCACGCAATTTATTAACAATAAAACAAAATAAAATAATATCCCTTACCAAATTAAACATTAAATAACAATGTCTCATGACAAAATAACAAACTTCACCGTAACGAAGAATCCCGTACAATTTAGACCACTAACACGTCAGCCATTCAAACCGCGGCCGCGTCCCAACAATGGAAACCTTCGTTTTTATATTTAACCAGTCAGCTGTTCATGAGAAGCTGATTTTATTTGACCAGCTGATTTTATTTTCGCCACTTCATTATAACAATATTTTAAATTGAAATAATTATTTATTTGTTTGTTTGTACATTGAAATAAGGTTGTAGGCATTTTTGTACATTAACATTTTTAGACCTTTGCTGAAAGAATAGGCTATGGATATACTTTATGCGGAACTGTGTGTACACGTACAGCAGGGGTTGTCCCAGTTCGAATAGTCCACAGTATTATATATGAAATTGCATTTCACAGTATTTCAGAAAAATTGGTGGGATTTAGTTTGTATGAAAAAGACTTTCAAATTAATTCATAAAATGTTACTTGAAGAAGATGACGACGGTTTATTGCTTTATTACTTACTATATCAAAAGGAAAAATCTGGTGTGAAACACTCACACAACTTTCTCTTGCCAGTGAAAATAATTAACAATAAACCTAACATTAGTAATAAAACATAAGAAAAAACAAAAAACTAACCTCAAAAAACATAACCTATTTTTAATCATGAGTAAAAGACGCAAAATGAAAATCAACCTCATTTTGGCTTAGAGATACGGAAAATCACTCTTTCTCTCTAAACTAGGCTCTGTAGAGAAAAATGCTATAAATAAAAGTTGTAGATCTTTTAATTTTCTATAAATTAAATTATACACACTTTTGTCGTAAAATGCATACTAAGGCCGAAATCTTAAAAAAATCAATTTTTCACACATTTTCGTGAGAAAAAAAACAGAAAATCGCAAATTACCGATAAACTAAGCGTTATACAAAAAATTCTTTAAAATAAAAGTTGTAGAATTTTTAATTCTCTACAACTTTTATTATATAAAGTTTTGCGCTAAAATGCATATTAAAGCTGTAATCTTAAAAAAAACAACGTTTTTACGTCAAAACAGCCGCACCCAGAATTTCAGCAAACATGACGCCTACCCTATCTTGTAGATAATAAAAAATTGAGTAAACCAGGCGATTTTTAAAAAAATCGTAGGACCAGTTTTTGAGAAAATCGCAAAAAAGTGAAAAATTACACGAATAAACTACTACTTCCGGTTGACCGATTTTGATGAAAATGTTCGTGTCGGGTCCGGTAGTGGTATGTAGCTAACTTAAGTTTCAAGTTTCAAGTTCGTACGATGTTCCGTTCTTGAGATATTCTGTTCACACACAGACACACACACATACACACACACAGACACACACACACAGACCAATCGCTAAAAACATGTTTTTTGGGTTCAGGGGGTCTGAAAACGTATAGATCCGGTGAAAACTCGATTTCGAAAAATCGACATGAAAACAATACTTTCCTTCCTATATATTCATATAGGCAAGAGAAAGTAAAAAACAAAGGTGTGTAAATAAAGTGTTTAAACCAGATACCAGGAAGGAGTCTTTGTTGTTTAAATAATAATCTAGTGTGAAACACTCACGCTACTTTCTCTTGACAATACAAAAAATACCTACCATTAGTAATAATACAGTAGGAATAAACAAACAAACTTATTCTCAAAAAATATAACCTTATTTTAATCAGGAGTGAATAATGTAAAATTAATATCAACCTTAGTTTGGCTTAATAATACGGAAAATCATTCTTTCACGCTTACCTACGCTCTGTAGAGAAAATTCTTAAACAAAAAATGTAGATCTTTTATTTCCTATAAATTTTGATATATATACTTTTGTCGTAAACTGCATATTTTTTTTTTTAATTCCTAATGTGTGTACGTTACAATCTGTTCAATTCAGAACAATAAGCAACCCTATGACCCAATGAGATGAAGATGTGTACGACGTGTAAATGAGGTGTAGTCTTGTACAGACCCAGGCCGACTATTCCTGAGAGAGTGTGGTTAATTGAACCCCAACCATCAAAGTACATCTTTAACCACTGTCTAGTATTCAAATACGTATAAAAGTAACTACCTTTACTAGGATTTGAACCAGGAACCTTTGTCTCCGACAATCAGCTGTTAAACAGCTGACCGCGGCGACGACTTTACCTCTAGACCAACCCGGTGCGTCACTGCATATTAAGGCAGAAATCTTAAAAAATCCCATGTTTTACAGATTTTCACGAAAAAACCAACGTAAAATCACTAATAACTGCTAAACTAATCGTTGTACACAAAAATCGTTGAAATAAAAGTTGTAGGTTTTTAAATGTCCAGTTCTATTATATGGCTCTGAAACGTGGAGAATGACCAAGAAGGAAGAAAAAAAGCTGATAGTGTTTGAAAATAAAGTCCTGCGCAAGGTATATGGGCCCACATATGAACAAGGAGAATGGAGAAGAAAACACAACAAGGAAATTAGGGACCTCTACAGTAACCCAGACATTGTAAGCGAAATAAAATGTAGGAGAATGCGATGGGCTGGGCACGTGCTAAGAAGAGGAGAAGAGTCCAATCTGAAGAAAATATTAGACCCCAACCCCACAGGAAGGCGCCCCCGGGGAAGACAAAGATGGTGGAAGCAGGTTAAGACCGACATGGAGAGACTTGGAGCTACAGAAAGAGATGCTGAAGATCGAGCGACATGGAGGCTTTTTATTGGTGCGGCTAAATATCAACTCCGATATAGATGGCCATGGAAGTAAGTAAGTAAGTAAGTAAGTAAGGTTTTTAAATGTTGTACATTTTTTATTACTACAGTAAAATCTCTCTATTGCGGAACTCTATATAAGCGGAAATCTCTCTTTAACGGCATTATTTGCCGACCCCGACCCTTTCGTATACTACGATTATGTATTTAACTCTCGTTATAGCGGCACAAAAATCTCTCTATAGCGGCAAAACAATATCTTCAGGAAATGGATTTAGTCGCCTATGTAGGGGCAGACAATGACTTAGCCACTTCAGCAGATGTTGGCGATGATAATCGAAAATGTCTTAGCCCAAAACAACGAGCAAGAAAGTGAAGTTGACGATGAAATGGAAACAGAAATGTTGTCCCTTCAAGTAAACAGGCACTAGACCCTATTCTTGTTGTTTCCACGTACTGTCATTGCCAATATGTAAATGAAAATTTACAAGTTTTAAACATTGAAAATGAGATTGAAGACATGTTTTATGAATTGAAAACGAAACAAAATTTACAACTTATTTTACGAAATGAAATGTACTTCACAGTTATTGTTTCCTTAATAACAAAAAAATATATACTGTACTGTGTATTTTTTTTGTGTTTGTGTAGCCTATGTTTTATTAGATTTTAATTGTATGTATGTATGTCTATTACTGTTCAGTGAAAAACGAGTTTCAGTGCTAATTAATTTTAGGCTATCTATTACGGTATGTGCTGTATGAATGATTATTGAAAAAAGTTCAATACGAAAAGTGAAATTCTATTGTTAAACATTAGTAACACAACATCTAATAAAACCAGTTTGTATCCAAATTTCTTGTTAAGTTAATAACCTACACTTTATGTAATTAATTTAAATATCTCACTGTATTGAAGTAATCTACTGTATTAAACATTCGTCATAAAGTTATCTATTCAGTAGTTTTTCAAAAACTTATTCCATGCATCATTTACATACGTATATATTATTTTGTACAGAAAAATTATTACTCCAACTTCCCTCCCACCGTTAATTACTCGCTCTCTCTATAACGGAACTCTCTTTATAGCGGCGGTACCTCATGGTCCCTTCAATTCCGCTATAGAGAGATTTTACTGTATATACACTTTTGTACTAAAATGCATTTTAAGGCCGCAATTAAAAGAAAAATCTTTTTTTTACGAGAGAACAGCCTGCCCAAGAATTTCAGCAGACATGGCGCCTACCGTATCTTGTAGTGCCTGAAAAATATAGTTAATGAGGCGATTTAAAAAAAAAATCGTAGGAGCCGTTTTTGAGAAAATCACAAAGTGAATAATGACTTGAATAAACTACTACTTCCGGTTGACCGATTTTGATGAAAATGTCGTATCGGATCCTCTAATAGTACCTGACTTAAGTTTCAATCTCGTGAGATGTTCCGTTCTTGAAATATTTTGTTCACACACACGTGCGCGCACACACACCAATCGCTAAAAACATGTTTTTTGGGTTCAGGGGTCTGAAAACGTGTATATCCGATAAAAACTAATTTCAAAAAATCGATACGAAAACAATTCTTTCCTTCGTATATGTTCATATAGGTAAGAGAAAGTAAAAAGTAAAAGGCCGGCCTGTTGGCGTAGTGGTTAGCGCAACTGGCTTCGACGCCGGGGTCCCGGATTCGATCCCGGTCAGGTCTGGAATTTTTTCATCACTCATTTTCATTATCATCAACATGTAGATCCGGTGAAAACTCGATTTCGAAAAATTGACATGAAAAGAATATTCTTTCCTACATATTCATATAGGCAAGAGAAAGTAAAAACCAAAACTTATTGCAACCTGTCTGATGTTAGGAATAAGCATGGATTTAGTGCAGGCGCATTGGTATTTTATGCAATACTACAATTTACGTTCAATGGATTGAATATTTCAAAGTTTACAAACATGAATGTAAGTGAGCATTTTAATGAAGACGCTGCTGTAAATGTTAGATTCGATCTGGAGTGTTAGAATTCTGTTTCCGTAGTTCTATTTAGCTGAAAGGGAATAGATTTACATTTGAACCTAATCCCTTGCTCTACATTGAGAGGATTTATTGTTTAATTAGCTTACAGAGGAACATTTCTAAATGGATACCTACACAGTAGGTACACATTTAAACAATTAATATAGTCAATGTATATGCACCTTATCTCAGATTGTGTCTACCAAACAAAATATCTCCAATAACTTAGGTTTTTTTTTTTAATTTAACGTCGCATCAACATCAAGGTCATTAGCGATGACGTTGGGGTGTAACTGTTTGTAATGAGGATGAAATGATTTTTTTATAACGTATGAAAATATGCCGTGCCTGAGTGGGATTCGAACCCAGGACCGCATGATGAGAGGCGAGCACGTTACCAACTGCGCCAATGCGGCCTAGGTGTATACAATTAATCACTAATAACTAATTAACACTGATTTAATGTAATTTAGATAATTTCTAATTTATGGAATTAATACACTTCGTGTAATGCTTGTACAGTGTGTAGAACTCTAGCTTGGCGCACGACCTTCTGCACGCCGTACTGTGCGGGAGTTGGGGAATTCATGCATTTCCGAAAACATGAGTCGCACTTTAATAGGTATGTCAACACTCGTGCGCTTTCTTATTCAACTGTCGATTCGACGTACGACGTCGGATGCGCTTAGAGGCTTACCATTTCACCTGTCCGTACTCGTTTGAAGGACTTTATCTCAAAAAAACCGTACTCGTTTGAAGGACTTTATCTGAAAAAAACATAACGAATATTTTTGAACACTACACTAAATTAAAGCCTGTCCTTTCCTGCGTTGATTGGTTTGACTTAGATTATTTTAACTTGAAACTAGTCGGAGATGCAACAATTTACGCATAAAGAGTACTCAGATTTTATCCGGTTTTCCGTTAATGTGGTTTTCAAACGTCCGTTACTCCGTCCAGGCTTTTTATAAAAGAACGGCGTTTAAGTACGCTGAAGATCACAGTTTTTTTCTATATGAACATTTCAAAATAGAAGTCTGATGTTCCACTTTAAAATGCCGGCCATTTTTTTTTAAAGTGTGTTTTGAAAAGATTTTTGGACTGAACCATGCATTTTTACAGCAGTATTGAGCCATGTATCGTATTTTGCATTTGTAATTAGAAATAGATATGTGGTATTAATAGAAAATTCTATTAGCCTCAAAACTTCTTGAGAGGAAACTGAGCTCAATAGCGGTATCCACTCGGAGTATAGTCGTTTAGAAAAACAAACTTCTTTGTTTTTCCTGCTGCAACTCATTCCATAGCTCATTTTGAATTATTTAACGTTGTTTCTATTAAAAAAATAAACGCTTTGCTTGACATAATACTGTTGTGAAAATACATGGTTCAGTCCAAAAATCATTTCCCTACAAAGGTAGGGGCATTTTCAAAATTGGTTTGATAATAATCATTTTGTACCAGAAGTACGCAAATTTCAATTGCACGATTTAAAAATTGAACCAGATGATGTGAAAGCACAGCTGATAATTAATAATGCACCATCACACCCCAGCGTGAAATCACTTATTAAATCACTTAAAATTACTTGTAGAAGTGACTGTAAAATTTGGTTAATAACGTTACCACCAAATATTAAAAATCGTTCTTTCCAAATAATTAAAAAGTCGTTCTTTACGTGGAGCCAAAAAAGTACTTTTTAAAAAAATGGCCGGCATATTAAAACAGAACATGAGATTTAACTTTTAAAATATTCATATTGTACTTAAAACTCTGATCTTTAGTTTACTTAATCGCCGATTTTTATGAAAAGCCTGGACGGAGTAACGGACCTTTTAAGAACCACATTAACGGAAAACCGGCTATAAACTGAGTACTTTTTTGTGTAAATTGCTGGAGTTATTTCCGATTAATTTCTAAATAAAACAATCTAAATCAAACCATTCAATGCAGGAACGTATGATCTTCAACGTACTTAAACGCCGATTTTTACGAAAAGCCTGGACGGAGTAACGGACCTTTTAAGAACCACATTAACGGAAAACCGGCTATAAACTGAGTACTTTTTTGTGTAAATTGCTGGAGTTATTTCCGATTAATTTCTAAATAAAACAATCTAAATCAAACCATTCAATGCAGGAACGTATAATCTTCAACGTACTTAAACGCCGATTTTTACGATAAGCCTGGACGGAGTAACGGACGTTAAAAAACTACATTAACGGAAAACCGACTATAAACTGAATACTTTTTTGCGTAAATTGCTGGAGTTATTTCCGATTAATTTCTAAATAAAACAATCTAAATCAAACCATTCAATTTAGGAACGAACAGGCTTTAATTTAGTGGATTGTTCAAAAAGATTTGTTATGTTTTGTTTTTGAGATAAATTTCTTCAAACGAGTGCGGGAAGGTGGCATGCCTCTAAGCGCATGCGACGTCGGATCGAAAGTCGCATAAGAAACCGCATGAGTGGGGACATACCTAATGTTCTTTTAAAAACTGTCAACACAAGCTGTTCGTATTTCGAGTAATTTCACGGTTATTATACTTTACGGTAGCGGTCACGCGCAGCTGCTGTGAGATATAAGATGAGTGATGACGTAGTCTGGTCCCCAACAACTCGGCCGGTGCGTACTCACGGTAGGATTTTGGCATTGTTTTTACAAACCTAGCGGTTTAGGCATGTTTACACTGGAAATCGATTTTAATTTTAATAATTCTTCGTTTGCGGCCTGAATTTTTTCTCTAAGTAACTTGTTTTCTTTTAATTTAGCGTTTCCACGTTTTAAGAGATCAGTTTCCTTTGACTGCGCATCATTACAATTTGACGGTTCTTCATTAAAACGAGGTCTACCTTTCTCTACAGCTATCCCTTCATTTTGTGAACTGCTTGTGTTGTAATTGGATGATAAGTTTAAAATACCGGGTGATTTTTTAGTCCTATTACCCAATTGTTAATGTCTGGTAATTTTTTTCTAAGAAAGGGATATTTTGTTTTGTGACACAAAGTTGGTAGCCCTACTCAACCGGTAAAGATACGACAATTTGAGTTGATTCTCCTTGAGTTGCGTAAAATTTTGTGCTTTTTCCAGTTGTGTTACAAACAGAATGTCTTTTACCCTAGAACAACGGGTTTTCATTCTTGTACAATATTTTGCTACAAAATCGTATGCGAGTGTAAAAGAATCATTTCAAATTAAATTTTTTGGTGTTTCTCCACTCTATTCTAGTCAATTTCTAGGCTAACTAACTGATTTTTAGAGGCAGGTATTGTTTGCAGCAGAAAACGTAGTGGTCGACCAACTCTCTTGACAGATGACGTTAAGAGAATGTGAAAACAAGATTGCTCAATTCTCCATGGAAAAGTTTACAAAAACTTTCCTCGCATGTTGATTTGTCATGTTCAAGTGCTCAGAAAGCTGCTAAAAAATTGAAATTGTATCCGTATCACATACGATTAGTTCTAGAGCTTCAGCCTCCAGATTTAAACAAGAGATTGTTTTAGGATAAAAGACATTCTGTTCGTGGCACGACCGGAAATGGCACAAAATTTTACACAGCTCAAGGAGAATCAACTCACACTGCCATATCCATACTGGTTGAGTAGGGCTACCAACTTAGTGTCACAAAACAAAATTTATTTTTTTTAGAAAAATATTACCAGACATTAACAATTGGGTAACAGGACTAAAAAATCATTCTGTATCATAAACTTCCGTACAAGCGTATCGTTTCTCTTGCTAGATTTTTACGTTCACTACAAGTCGGGTTTACCGGACGTAGAATGGCATTACAAATCGGAAAATTTAAATGTGGTGCTGAAGTCGTCTTTGAGACACGTTTTAATGGAACATAAAGCAACTCGGACTGAATACACGCGACCACTATCAGCAGAAAATGAATCGGCCCGCTTGTAAGCATTTATCCACTTCAATCTAGTTTCAATGGTCTGTGAAAACGGTAAAACTTATATTTTTTTACAACTTTTGTCGTTAAATGCATGCTAAGGCTGAAATCTTTGAAAAATTGATGTTTTACACGTTTTCGTGAGAAAAAACAAAAAATCGCTAATCACCGCTAAACTAAAAATTTACTAAAAAAATTGAAAGAAAAGTTTTAGGAGTTTCAATTTTCTACAATTTTGTTGTATACATTTTTGCGCTAAAATTCATATTAAAGTCGCAATCTTGAAAAATAAATTTTTTTTTACGAGAAAACAGCCTCACTAAGAACTTCAGCAGACATGGCGCCTACCCTATCTTTTAGAGCATAAAAAATTTAATGAGGCGATTTAGAAAAAATCGTTGGAGCTATTTTGATAAAATCACAAAAAAAGTGAAAAATGACACGAATAAACTACTACTCCCGGTTGACCGATTTCAATGAAAATGTTCGTGTCGGGTCCTCTAGTTGTTGTATCTAACTTAAGTTTCAAGTTTCAACTTCGTACGATGTTCCGATCTTGAGATATTTTGTTCACACGCACACGGACACACAAACCAATCACTAAATACAAGTTTTTTGGGTTCAGGGGGTCTGAAAACGTCTAGATCCGATGAAAACTCGATTTAGAAAAATCGACATAAAAACAATAGGCCTACTTTCCTTCCTATATATTCATACAGGCAAAAGAAAGTAAAAATTTATTTGCCTAAATGAAATTCAGATTCTAGCTTGTATGATGAATTCACAAACTAGAAAGATCTGTAAAACTTGAGATGCGTATTCTACGTATTTTCTAATCACAACTTCAATATTTCTTTTTTATGGTGTTACGAGAAATTAATGGTTACAAATTGAAAGAAAACACATTATCAATAAGGAAGGAATGTGGGAAAGCAAACTCTTCCACAAATTAATTTTAACTATCTCTGCCACTCGTTAAGGAAAAAAACCATGTAGGAGTTTGTTAGTCTTTCTCAAAGCCAATATAAAACTTCATTACAGTTATATCAATGAACTACTTGACGGTAACAAAATTTGTATACCAGTAGTATGCAATATTATACTTTTTGTTTGATTTTTACTTTCTCTTGCCTATATAGTAAGGAAAGTACTGTTTTCATGTCGATTTTTCGAAATCGAGTTTTCACCGGATCTACACGTTTTCAGACCCCCTGAACCCCAAAAAACATGTTCTAAGCGATTGGTCTGTGTGTGTGTGTGTGTGTGCGCGCGCGCGCGTGCGAACACACTATTTTAAGATTTCAGCCTTAGTATGCATTTCACGACAAAAGTGTGTATGATCAAATTTATAGTAAACTAGCAGCCCCGTCGCGGCTTCGCACGCGAAAAATGGTGTAATCACTTTTTTTTTTAAAATGTAGTTGAATAAAATAAAAGTCAAAATAAAATATCAAAGCAATTGATCACTCACCAATTAAAAGAAAATTAAAACAAATTAAAGTAACTTTACTTTTATAAAATACTCAACAATACAAATCGTATCGACATAATAAAACACAATAAAATTATCATGTGATGTTGTCACCAGCTGATCCTTAACACTACTTCGATATTTGCTAAATCATATGACTTTATTTATGACAAATGTTTATTTGAATCACATCAGCTGGTTTAAAAGCTGCAGATTATCTAACCTCATAAGAGCCTTAATGTAGTACATAAACATTATTTTCAACCCTTTACGGCTAACTTTTTAAGGGTTTCAATAGCCTAAAAAACCTGCACCAACATCATAGTAACAACATAAAAAAACTTCATGAAAATTGGTTCAGTAATTTAGGAGATTAGGGCAACATACATACATACACATACACACACACACACACACACACACACACACACACACACACACACACACATCGAATTTTATATATATAGATTAAAAGATCTACAATTTTTATTTACAGAATTTTTCTCTAGGCCTACAGAGCCTAGTTTAGCGTCAAAGTGTAATTTTCCGTATTATTAAGCCAAACTAAGGTTGGTTTTAATTTTGCATCATTCACTTATGATTAAAAGAAGGTTATGTTTTTTGAGGTTAGTTTTTATTTATTTCTAATTTTCTATTACTAATGTTAGGTTACATTCTTAATTATTTGCATTGGCAAGAGAAAGTCGTGTGAGTTGTTCGCACCGAATTTTTTTTAATGTTTTAATAACTTTTTAATTTCCATTAATTTTAGTATTAAGGTGCGGTTTCGTTTGTGCGATCGTCGCATGTGATTACGGCACGCAGAAATCGCGTGGTCATAACCACCGAAGCGACGCCCACTGATATTCTTTTAGTTAAGCGTTGGCGGGACATTTCGGTTAGGAAACGAATGGAAAATAGAAACGAAAAAAAATTTCTGACTTTCCAAACAAAATTAAAATGTACGGAAAATACGTATTTGACAATTAAATCGTACGAATAAAAGTTTTTAGGACACAGTAATTTTTTTTATAATAAAATAACAACTTTTTCCTTGTTATTTAAAAAAAACCCTGCTGATCCGAAATCGGCTCGCCCCAATTATTTCGGATAACCGGGAGTTTACTGTATCTATTAGACGGTGAAAGCAAGTTTGAAGGATCAAATAGTTGTAGGTTTTTGCAACTAACTTAACGAGTTTTGCGTCATCGTCTTTGGAAAAACTCATTTTCAACTTCCAGACGCATGCGATTACTTAGCAGGTGACTGGTTCCCAAAGCAGTCCATGCAGCCGACGCATGCGACCTCTTGCGTCGGACGCATTAACGGAACCACTTCTTAAGAAATCCATTTGATTTGATGAGTAATGGAAGTGACGCATGCAGCGGCTGCAGGCCGTAATCGCATGCGACGATCGTACAAACGAAACCGAACCTTTAGGCCTACCGTTGGAACTCATTTTAGTGTTGTATCATCCAGGAGATTTACTGTTGAATTGAAACAGTGGGTTATATTTGTAGAAGTCAATTTCATTTTTTTATATTTTTATTTTATTTATATATTTATTTATTTATTTTAAAGCCCTAATGTGTGTACGTTGCAATCTGTTTAATTCAGAACAATAAGCAACCCCATGACCAAATGAGATGAGGATGATATGTATGATCTGTAAATGAGGTGTAGTCTTGTACAGACTCAGGTCGACCATTCCTAAAAGAGTATGGTTAATTGAACCCCCCAACCATCAAAGTACACCGGTAACCACTGTCTAGCATTCAAATCCGTATAAAAGTAACTACCTTTACTAGGATTTGAATCAGCTGTTAAACAGCTGATTTTCGCGTCGACTTTTAACTCTAGACCAACCCGGTGGGTTCAATTTCATTATCGTAATTTAAATTTTATGCACACGTATAGCACACTTATCAAACGGAAACGTTTATTACTGAATTCCCGACTTAAGCATCTACATTCCCTACTTCACAAACGATCAAAATTACCAATGGCACAAAAATTACGCATTTATTGTTCTCTTTTGAAATCTATGTGGACCTACGGGTCCCAAATTTACGGTTCAACCAAACCCTCTAACTTTCAATGAATACAAGCATTCCAGTCAAAAACATTACGCCTTATAGCAAAAGCACCTCTTTACGTTAGCAACAAAACCTTACATACGGATTTGAAAACACCACTTGTACAAAATTCCATCGAATGCGTATACAAACGTTTTCACGACAAGTCACACGAACACGAGAACCCCCTGGTGCGTTCACTTTCCACCTTCCATTTACCTGATAATCCCCCTAGACGCCTTAAAAGACGCTTGAGTAGAGACCTACTAATTTGATATACAAATTTCATTGTTGGGGAGGCACCAATGGGGGCCCTACCCCTCTCATGCCTATCATCTCATTTACATTATTATCATAATCATCACATTTGCTTGTTGTAAAATTTTACAGTTGTAAATAAAGAATTAAAGAGAGAAAAAAAATGTATGCATAAATTTTACGTGGAGAACTTTAGTGTGTTGGCAACACACTTGACATGTAATGTATTCCTAACCTAACTTAGCGTTTACTATTCAATTGATACTACTTGTAGGTAGGTACTTGTTTGGTTTAATTTATATCAAAGAGATACGCTTGGTTAATATATATATTTATGGATGAATAGCATTGTACATTGAAATTCTGTACCAAAGGTTAACCTACATAATAAACATAGCATTATGTTAATTACTTAATGAGGTTATGTTCGTCTCCATTGAATTCAGTGTTTATTAAGGGTTTATCATGCTAATGGAATGAATCTACTCGCCCTTTAATGGTAAATTATTCTTTTTTCTTTGATTTTAAGTAATTATTGTAAAAGCTTCAAATTTTTACTTTCTCTTGCCTATATGAATATATAGGAAGGAAAGCATTGTTTTCGTGTCGAAATCGAGTTTTCACCGTATCTGCATGTTTTCAGACCCCCTGAACCCAACAAAACATGTATTTAGCGATTGGTGTGTGTGTGTGTGTGTGTGTGTAAACAATATCTCAAAAATGGAACATCGTACGAACTTGAAACTTGAAATTTAAGTTAGATACCACTATAGGACCCGACACAAACATTTTCATCAAAATCGGTCAACCGGAAGTATTAGTTTATTCGTGTAATTTTTCACTTTTTTGCGATTTTCTCAAAAACTGGTCCTACGATTTTTTTTAAAATCGCCTTTTTTATTCAATTTTTTATTCTCTACAAGATAGGGTAGGCACCATGTTTGCTGAAATTCTTGGTGAGGCTGTTTTCACGTAAAGAAATCTTTTTTTTTAAGATTACGGCTTTAATATAAATTTTAGCGCAAAAATTTATATAATAAAAGTTGTAGAGAATTTAAAAACCTACAACTTTTATTGCAAACATTTTTTTGTATAACGCTTAGTTTACCGGTAATTAGCGATTTTCTGTTTTTTTTTCTCACGAAAACGTGTGAAAAATCGATTTTTTAAAGATTTCGGCCTTAGTATGCATTTTACGACAAAAGTGTATATAATTAATTTTATTGGAAATATAAATATTTACAACTTTTATTTAAAGCATTTTTCTCTACAAAGCCTAGTTTAGCGTGAAAGAGTGATTTTCCGTATTTTTAAGCCAAACTGAGGTTGATTTTTATTTTGCTTCTCACTCATGATTAAAATAAGGTTATGTTTCTTGAGGTTAGTTTTTTTGTTTATTTCTAATGTTTTATTACTAATGTTAGGTTATATTGGTCATTATTTGCATTGACAAGAGAAAGTCGTGTGAGTGTTTCACACCAGATTTTTTTAAATATGTTGCAAACCAAATATGCCAATCCACTGAGTCGATTGTAACTGTAAAAACTAATTTTAATTAAAATGTCCATCATTGTTTTTTTTTTTTTTGTTAAATTGTTTTAATTAATTTTATAACAATTTAATTTATTAATTTTAAAGATATTTGAAATTATTATTAATAATATTAATATTTTTGTTTCAGCTTATTTTAGAAATTGATCGCTGGGGTATTGATATTTTCCGAATTGCCGAATTATCAGGAAATCGTCCTTTAACTTGTATAGCGTACACAGCATTTCAGGTAATTAATTTTCAGATTTATAATAAGTTATCATATCTCGAGACAACTTTTCAGAAGTTTGGTTCCCCGTTTAGAAAAAATAAACAAGAGGATGTAATGATCCACTTGAAATATTGATATATGCATGTGGTGTTTAGGTCATCAGCCGGAAGGCTGGTTTGAACCTGTAAAGGTTTTTTCTAGTAAAACGAGGAGTGAGGTGGTTTACCATTGCCACAACTCACTGAGTGGAAAAGTGTGCTTATCAGCATGCCGGGCCCTCTGAAAAGCACATATTTTCCACCCTGCAAATGACACCTTCACTTCATTCACCACAGGTCTGGCTGTATTATGAAATTCATTACTTTCAAAGGAGATAACTCTGATTAGTGTCTTTTACACCTCTACCTCTTTTGTTTGAAAATGATTCACTCATTTAATTGGCTGACCATGTCATAAGCAACATAACTATTTATTTTAGCCCTACAATGAACAGATTTAGTGTAAATAATTTGACACTCCACCTGTTTGTTATGGGCAGGATATGTGTATATGGTTTTTTTTGCTGTGCATAACCATTGGTATTAGCAAAAATTCAGCTTTTTCAATCAAAGCTTTTACGGAGGATAGTTAACGCCCCCTATTATGTAACCAATAAAACGCTACACTCGCACCTAAACGTACGCTACATAAATTATGTTTACTTAAAACTATACAAAATTTAGGAAGAAACTCGTGAACCACCATAACCCATTGATCTGAAATCTGGCTACGCAGACTCTCCCAAACAATCCAATAAGACGTCTGAAACGGCGATGGAGCCGGGACCTCATCAATTAACGTAGTACTGTAATTGACTATCCATTACAGTGTTCTAAATGCTACACTTATCTATTCACGTCGGAGTTCTGTCACTGGACTGTGTAAACATATACATATATAAACATGAGTGGAGATGTTTATTCACCATGTTAATTTTTTCCAAATTTTGTGTAACCACATTCATTGATTGTTTCCAATAGATTGTGGATTTCCTAAATAGAAAATGAAAACAAATTTTCATTTATTTTCTACACCACGGCTGGCCCGTGGTGTAGTGGTCAGCACAACTGGCTACTATGCCGGGGTCCCGGGTTTGATTCCCGGTCAGGTCTGTCATTTTTTAATTTGTAAATCACCAAATATTACCTACCCACAAGCCCAAGGCTTATGTAGGCATCATCACTTCAATAAAAAAAAATAAATAAAATAAAATGCTTGAATTATTTAGTGATGACACTATGGTATAAACCTAAATATTTCAATTGATTATTAATGATAATTATGTATTGTAATATCTATTATTGAATATTAAATACTTAGCTATGAGCTCAAATTAATTATTTTATAATAATTACTATTCTGAAATTATCCTCGGAGTCTTGCTCATGATTCTTGTCCGTCCATTGACCAGGAATCAAATGGGGCGTCGAGTTATGGTTGCATTTGGTTTTATAGTCTTGGATAAATTTTATTTAAATCTTATTTTCATATTCTAAAATAATCAAATTTATCTTGTTTGGTTCCATAAATAATTTCACTCTTGATACTATAATATTTTCCTTTATTTCATATATATTTATTTTATATATCCTTTATTTTATATACTTGCTAGACAATATAATGCTATTCATTATTATATAGGGTGATTCAAAACTATACGGCAATCTCTTGGGATCTCATTCTATAGCTAAAAATAAGAAAAAAAGTTCATATAAACATATGCTTGAAAACGCTTAGTTAGCAAGTTACGGCAAGCGAAAAATTTCACCTAGAACTCTGTACCCTCGGTGAAGTAAGGCCGTATCAAAATGTTAAAGGTAGTTACAAAGATACAAATAAGATTGTTTCTTATGATTTTTAATCTGAAAAATTGAATAAAATTTGTTCTAGAGCTGTAAATGCAATACTTTCAGAGATATCTTACATAAAACACAACAATTGGTGCAAAGAAATAACACATTTTTGTGTTTTAACGTAAGATTACTTCCATAAATGGCAAATGGAAGTAATCTTACGTTAAACACCAAAATGTGTTATTTCTTTGCACCAATTGTTGTGTTTTATGTAAGATATCTCTGAAAGTATTGCATTTACAGCTCTAGAACAAATTTTATTCAATTTTTCAGATTAGAAAACATAAGAAACAATCTTATTTGTATCTTTGTAACTACCTTTACCATTTTGATACGGCCTTACTTGACTGAGGGTACAGAGTTCTAGGTGAAATTTTTCGCTAGCCGTAACTCGCTAACTAAGCGTTTTCAGGCATATGTTTATATGAACTATTTTTCTTATTTTTAGCTATAGAATGAGATTCCAAGAGATTGCTGTATAGTTTTGAATCACCCTGTATATGCTAGACAGTGGTTACTGGTGTACTTTGATGGTTGGGGTTCAATTAACCATACTTTCTCAGGAATGGTCGGCCTGAGTCTGTAGAAGACTACACCTCATTTACACGTCATACACATCATCCTCATCTCATTGGGTCATGGGGTTGCTTATTGTTCTGAATTGAACAGATTGCAACGTACACATATTAGGAATTAAAAAAAAAACATATATATTATTTACTTAAAAATTATACTATCTATTGTTTACTTGCTTAAATTTTTAGATATTTGGTTTCAAGAATTAATTTTTTGAATGTTTCATTTTCTTCTTATAACATCTTGATATTTTTAATTACTGTTTAGAATATTTTTAAATTTTAATTAGAATTGTTCAATTTTGATTATTACGTAATTTACAACAATTGATTAATTGAATTAGATCTTCAATCAATGACATACTGGAACATAGACTGCTATTCTACAAGATTTACCTTTGACTTATGGCAAAAACCATTAGATATTTCTCTATCTACTCTTTTAGAGGAATCGAATGACACTATTTGTGTTTCAAAATTCCAAATTTGGTTTCTTGACTTCTGGTTTTGGGTGACTTCTGGTCGAAACCTTTTAAACCCAATCCAGGCCCACTAACTTTTTGTGTAGATTACGAATCCGAAAACTATCCGTTACTATCTCTTGTAGTTTCTAACATCTAAGTGTTATCTACGAACAGAGGAAAATTATAGATTACAATTTTAAAAATTACCTCCAAAAACATTTTAAACAATACGGATTAGGTTTCCTGCCCTGTCATCAGACTTAACAATCTTCTATTTATTGAAGAATTTGAGATGCCTATCTTCATGGATGTCATCCCATCCTATGTTTTTTTTTCGGTTTGCTTGTAAGTAAAATTCCTGTTTGGGCATTCAATTATTTGTATCTGGAATAAACAGTTCCAGTCTTGGCCATATATTTAAATAATTGATGTCACTCGTGGAACACCAAGTCGTTAGTCCAAAGAAAAATTTCATAACTCAAAAACATAAATTTTTTAGGTGAAGAAATGAAATTTCCATTACTTCAATTTTATGAAATTCAAAATTTTAAGATCCCTTAGCTTGTTTATTATTAATGAAAACATCAATTCACTCTCTGTTATTTAAATGTGTTAAAACTTTATTTTTACTTTCTCTTGCCCTATATGAATGTATAAGGAATGAAAGTATTGCTTTCATGTCAATTTTTCAAAATAGAATTTTCACTGGACATACATGTTTGAACAAAAATTATGATTTTCATTATGTTATTGTTTCGGTCATCAGCTGAAAGGCTGGTTTGAACCTCTAGAGGCTTTACTAAGTAAAACGAGGAGTCAGGTGGTTTACAATTGCCTTCCTCACTGAGTACAAAAGTAGCCTATGTTTATCTTATCTATATGCATGCCAGGCCCTCCGAAAAGCATCTACTTTCCACCCTGCAAATGACACCTTCACTTCATTCATCACAGGGTCTGGCTGTATAATGAAATTCATTACTCTCAGAGGAGATAACTGTGACTACAGTCTTTTATACCTCCACCTCTTCTATTCCAAAAATGCTTCAGTCATAATTGGCTGACCATGTGATAAAAAAACAAACTATTTATTGTATCCCTTGAACTAACAGATCAAGTGCAAATAATTTAATCAGCCAACCTGCCTGTTATGGGCAAATTTCATTATATACATTGGCAAAAAAAGTCATGTGAGTGTTTCATACTAGATTTTTTTTTGTATCCCAAAAAAAAGTCTTCAACTGGTGGCTGCATAATTAAAATTATCTCCTTCCATACAGAAGCATTTTTATTTCATGCATAAAACTTAAAACAAATGGTTAAGTTTAAAATACCTCAACAGAATAAAAATTTCATAACATTCAAAATTATAGATATTGACGTGTGAAATATTTGCACTGAAATAATCTTTTTTAAATCACTTTCTTATTTAAACATGTGCTATCTGTCTATTGTAGTCTTGTTCCACAATCTGTGGCGGCAACACACACATGCCCCTGTGCGCCCGCGCGCGCGCACACACACACACACACACACACACACACACACACACACACAAACACACAGTTATTACTGTGTGTGTTAATAAGATATGAAGTACAATGTCGTTATATAATTTTTTTTTGTCATCAGTCTCTCGACTGGTTTGATGCAGCTCTCCAAGTTGTTCTATCTTGCGCAAGTTGTTTCATATCTACATACCTGTATCACCCTACATCTTTTGTAATTTGCTTTATATTTTCTAATCTTTGCCCCTCCCCCTACAATTTACTCCTTCAATATTACCCTCCATTATTGATAGCCCAATACCTGGAATGAATACCATGTCTTAAGATATGCTTCACTAACCTATCCCTTCTTCTGGTAAGATGCTTCCATATACTTCTTTTTTTATCTACTCCCCTAAGAACCTCTAAATTACTTATTTTATTCACCCACCTAATCTTTAACATTTTCCTGTAACACCACATTTCAAAAGCTTCCATCTTCTTCTTTTCTACAGCTCATATCACCAACGTTTCACTTCCGTATAACGCTACACTCCAAACAAAATGTTTTAAGAAATTTTTCCTCATCTGTAAATCAATGTTTGTAAGCTGTTTTTTATTTCAAAGGCTTTTCTAGCTTGAGCAATTCTTCTTTTGATATCACTTGTGCTTCTACCATCCTTTGTTATTTTACTCCCTAGATAGCAGAATTCCCCAACTTCCGGTAAGTTTTTGTTGTCTACTTTTACATTTCCCATCTCCTTTAAACCACTCTTGCTGCTGCACTCCACTTTCATTTTGGTCTTATTAATTTTCATGAAGTAATCCTTTCTCATGATCTCATCCATTCCATTTAAGATATCCTCTAGTTCTTTCTTTGTCTCGGCTAATACTAAATACTGTGTTGTTTAGGTCATCAGCCGAAAGGCTGGTTTGACCTGTAGAGGTTTTACTAAGTAAAACGAGGAGTGATTTGGTTTACCATCGCCTTCCTCACTGAGTGGAAAAGTACGCTTATCAGCATGCCGGGCCCTCTGAAAAGCACATATTTTCCACTCTGCAAATGACACCTTAACTTCATTCACCACAGGGTCTGGCTGTATTTATTTATTTATTTATTTATTTACAATAATTTGTTTGTAAGGACTAACCTTATACAAATAGAGTTGGGAAAAAACAATATTACAATTAAACAAAAACAAATACAAAATATATAAATTTGGTGAAAATGCTGTATTTAATAGAATAATTGAACAAGCAATTTAGTTACGTGTTATCCTCTCCCATTATCATTAATCTTATTTCCATTGCTTTTACTATAAATAAATACAGATTACTAATTTTATCCTTGTTTAAATTGGACAATAAAACTAATAATTTCCCCTTTCTGATAAGATATTTTTTAAATACTTGCTAAAAAGACTAATTCTTATATCTCTATACATAAGGCACTTAAGTAAAATATGACTAATTGTTTCATTTTCCTTTAGGTTGCAGATAGGGCATACTTTATCACTATTTATAAATGTTCCCCTCCCTTTAACATGTAAATAAACAAATCTATCAGTCGCTAAGCGCAATTGAGTGATGCATCTCATATGTTGCATTGGCAACCTATACAAAAACTGCTCGCCTAACTCAAAGTTTGGGTTTAATTCTTTATACATAGAAAAAGAATTTGTATTTATAGCAGCTTGAATATCCTGCGCAAAAACCGCGCCAGCGTGGCTTTCTATTATACTCATATAATTCGACGTTAGTTCTTCTACCCTTACTTCCCCATCAACCAATATGTTATGTACACCAGCCAAATGAAATTGTTCTTTTAAAAGAAATACCCAATTAAATTTTTGTTTTGTTACTTCTCTAAGCGTATTATTGCTTGAGTCCACCAACATTTTATAACACAATCTAGGCTGCTGCCCAGAGCAGACAGGTGGAGTGTCAAATTATTTACACCCAATCTGTTCGTTGCAGGGCTAAAATAAATAGTTCTGTTTCTTATCACATGGTCAGCCAATTAAATGTCTGAATCATTTAAGGACAGAAGAGGTAGAGGTGTAAAAGACACTAATCAGAGTTATCTCCTCTGAAAGTAATGAATTTCATTATACAGCCAGACCCTGTGGTGAATGAAGTGAAGGTGTCATTTGCAGAGTGGAAAATATGTGCTTTTCAGAGGGCCCGGCATGCTGATAAGCGTACTTTTCCACTCAGTGAGGAAGGCATGGTAAACCACCTCACTCCTCGTTTTACTTAGTAAAACCTCTGCAGGTTCAAACCAGCCTTTCAGCTGTTGACCTAAACAACAACAATCTAGGCTGACGATCATCTGGCATCTCAATAATTTTTTTAAACCACTTAATTGTCCGTATGAAAATATTGTGCGATAAATTTAAACATTTTAATTCAAGGCGTATTGACCAGCTCGGAATAGTCTTTCCCACGAATAGAACTCGCTTAAGAAAATATAATTGGGCGGTTTCTATAATATTTAAATAGTTGAGGCCCCACACTTCGAAGCATACAGTAAAGAGGGTGTTACAATTGATTCGAATAATTTTAACTTCGAGTTCCATGAATCAGATTTTGCTTTCTTTAAGATCTGAATTACTGATTCACTATGGCTTTTAGAGCGCTTAACTACCTCTCTGGAGAATAATCCAAATCTGCCGGATGACGCAAATCTAACCCCCAAGTACCCATATGATTGGACTAATTCTAACGCATTCCCTCTATAATAAAAAGGTTTCACCTTTTTTGTTCTGCCCCTATGAAAATTAATAATTTTTGTTTTATTAATATTTACAGTTAGGTATAAATTTTTGCAATATTCGGAGAGACAATTAAGTTTATATCTTAGGTCAGAGGCACTATCCGCCATTATAATAACGTCATCAGCGAAGAGGAGCATTAGCACGTCGTTATTATTGTCAATGCGAACACCATGACAACCCCTATCCCTAAAAAACCGCTCAATATCCCAAATATACATTGAAAAGAGGAGAGGGCTTGCCGAGTCGCCTTGCAAAATTCCTCTAGAAGGTTGAATTAGTTTTGATTGTTCCCAGTCTTTTTCTACAAAAATACCGGAATTCCTATACAGATTACTTAAAACCCTTATAATTTTACTACTGAACCCTGATAACCCTAAACGATTCCAAAGAGTACAGTGGGGGACGGAGTCAAAAGCTGTTTCGAAATCGACAAAAAGAGCATAAAAATTTTTTTTGTTTAGTTCTAGCTGCTTGTAAATGATTGAGTTAAAGACAAATATATTATCAATGCAGCCCCGTGACCTTCGGAACCCGCTCTGGCATTCTGGTAAAAGTTTACACAATTCTGCCCACTCGGACAGTCTTCTTTCTAATACGCGGCTAAATAATTTAAAAAGTGTATTTATTAAAGCTATACTTCTATAGTTAGTCGGAGTTAGGCGATCGCCTTTTTTGTGTAGAAAGAATATCTTTATTTTCGCCCAATCACCCACTGCATCTTCAGATACAAAAATTTTATTAAAAAAATTCACAATATAATTTACCCAGTCACTTGGTAAATTTTTAAGAAATTCATATGCGATGCCGTCGCATCCAGGAGATTTCTTATTTCTCATTTTCCGTAATGAAACCAATACTTCCGTCAGGGATATATCAGTGTCCAGTACTGGATGCAGCGCATCTTGAAAGTAGTAAGACTCCGCGTTTAGCATTCCCCCTTGTGAGAATTTAATCCTTAAAAAATCAGCCCATTCTCCCAGACCTATTAAGTTCATTTCATTCATTTACAACAAGGGCGTTCAGGCTTCTTCAGCCCCTCCTCACCGCGACCAAAAAGATCTTTTGTGATTGCCCCTATTCCTAATTTATGCAAGGCCCGCACTTTCGATAAAGCGCAGGGTCTGCCTAGGATCTAGTGCACTTACCTGAGCAGGTGTAAACACATCCCCACCCAACAGTGCTATACTTTTGCAGCCAACCACTATGCAACTGCAAAAATATAAATGTGCGACCCACTGAGGCGCCTTACAATACACCTCTCCGCACAGACCTTAATGGCCCATATTTCATCTTGGAAGATAGTCATGTTACACCCAAGGGCCAGGGAACTCATTCCCCCGGCCCCCCAGGCCCCCAATCCCACTCTTCCCCTCATCACAGGGCCGTCAATATACTAAAAGGTAGCCCCTTCCGGCATCACCGGCCGTCCCTCCGCCCACTCCTGACGATCAAAAATTTCCATCCTCAGTGTGTCGGAGAAGTTGTATGCTCTGTTCATACGGTCCCAAGGACCACCTACCACACCCATCCCTTCAATCCCCTTGAAGATCTCAGTGTGGCCCATCTCCACTGATGGGACCCCGATCCCGTCCTCCAGCCTCAAGGCAGTTCCCATCGCCTCTCCCTTCACTTGCACATGAATAGGAGGCAAATCAAACATCGCCTCCATAGCGGCCGTTGGACCAGTGCACATTGCACCACATATCCCTAGGCAGGCCAGTCTCTATAGCTCCTCAGCCGATCCTGCGCCGTCCTAGATCTGTTGTTGGCCACCATACAGCATCTTCGTACGTGACCATTGGCAGAATGATGCCCACACAAGCCCATTCCACCATACGAGGCCCAAGCCCCGGAGTCCTCCCCAGCAGACTCTCACATATCCATAAGGCCTTTATAGCCTTCTCCACAGTCCTGGACATGTGGCCTTTCCAGGTTAGGCCACTATCCATGACAACCCCCAGATACTCTAACTCAGGGGAGTAGTTTAAATCCACTCCTTCCAGAGTCAAAGCATCCATAGCTGTTTTTCATGATTTCAAATGAAATGGGTACCATCTGGTCCCCACGTGCAGCTAGGGAAATAATAGGTCCGCCCCTGCATAGCCCCGCGTACAGAGGTAAGGCAAAATACTGTAGGAGGAGCCAGGTATCCTACAGGCACCGTTAGACACTGATTAAATGCCCCAGTGCCATCCACCCTTCGGCACGGTACGACTGACACCACTTGGGTTGGGCAAAAGCTACAGTAGGAGAAGTTGCCTCTAGCACGGATAGAAAAAGTGCTAGATGCCAGGGACAAGGATTAGGATAGACAGACAGAAGCCCAGCATCTCAGCTCACCTCGGCGAGACCAGAGCATGGCTGAACAGTAGCCATTATATGCCGAGGAGTTTCCAGAGGCACGGGCACGAAAAACTGCTACAGAAAGTAAGGGAGCAGGTGTGCTCTCTTGGACGTGATGCTTCGGCACATGCAAGCCAGCCGACCACTGACTTGCTTCGCCTCCGACCTATAAGTTAGGAGTGCTACTCACACCGCGAAATTTTTTTACGACATGCCAAAATTCTGTCGTATTCTTTGTGTTCGATAATTTTTCTCTTAAATCGTTATAATAATTATTTTTTTTATGGTAAGAATTTTTTTATATTTAACTTTTTCTTCTAAAAACAAATTCAGGGATACATCCGAAAAATTTTCAGCTTTTGCCTGCCTATATTTTTTGCTAACGATCTTTTTAAGAATCGACATTCGTGATCATACCAAGGTTTATTTTTTGGCATCATTTTGCCAGTAGTCGAGTGTCTTACCATGCCCAAATCCCCAGCGGCAATTTTAATAGTATTTATTAAAGTATTATACATAAAATTTGCATCATTGAAGTCAGACCTGCATAGAATTTTACCTGCTTTATTTTTATTTTACCTGTTTTACCTGCATAGAATTTTTAAAATCATGTTTACGCTCTTCAGACCAAACATATTTGGGGCAGATTTTGTTGCTAGTCTTTAAGCGATTACCAGGAATAAAATCAGCATTTATTGTCACAGAGATCGGTAAGTGGTCAGAAGCTAATATTAAGTCGCAAACAGATAAATCCTCAAGGATATCTAACGATAAATAGTTCGACCACACTAAATCTACTATACTTTTACCATTTTCGTTAAAAAAGGTAAACTGACCTGGGTTATCGCTAATGCTACGACCATTTACGACATAAAAGATATTATCTTCCATTAGACGGACTAACCTTCTCCCACCTGAGTTAACGATTTCGTCATTTGAAATCCTGTTTGACGATAACCTCGAGTAATTAAAATTCAAATTGTCTAGCGACTGATGTAAATTTCCCACCCTACAATTAAAATCGCCTCCTATTAATACTGGGTAAGAGAAAAACAGTTCCGCCTCCCTTTCAAACAAAGCTGATAGTTCGGTTAGGCCATCGTCAATGCACTGTGGGTTCAAATAAACGCCCCCAACAATAATAATGGCATTCCTATAAGTAATTTCAATAAATATAAAAAATTTATTAATAGAGAGTGTTTTAAATTTTATGCCTTTTTTAGCTAGTAGGAGTAGACCTCCGGATGCCCGGCCCCGTGAGCTGTGTTTTTCAGCCTCTTTTTGGATACAGTCATACTCAGAAAAATTGTTAATATTTAATAATGGATTATGCTCCCATGTTTCACTTAAAAAAATTATTTCATTTGTTTTAATTTCCGATAACTCTGTACCATCAACAGAAAAAAGGGTGGAGATGCCATGACAATTCCAAAATAAAATGTTGGTCGACTTACCTAAGTTGTTATTTTGAGTTCCTACCATACTAAGTTCAGGCATTAGTTCTGACACACTGCTACCGGCATTCGCCGCACTCCTCGCACTCCACTCTCACTATACACTTCCTACTCTGTCTCTCGATGTAAGGGCGGGCCCTTTAGATTTGCTGCGAGTAACTGTGCCCTCTTTAAGCCACCGACGTACATCACTTGTGCAATTCCCTTTCCTGGAGACTGCTCCCTTTTTAGACGATCCTGTGCTATTTTGAGTTTTTACAGGTGAATTTTCTGTATCTGCGCTAAAATTCCCACTACCTTTGCTAAGAAAAAGTTCCACGTGCGTTCCGTCTGTAGATTTTTTGTACTCAGGAGTTCGCCGCCCCTGCTCTCCATTACCAACTTCCTGCCTTCTCAGGTGGGCTTCGGCGCTTGAAGGAACCAGATTTCGTGACTCAGTAGAGGTATTTTCGTTAGTGACCGGCAACTGGTACACTATGCTAGACTCTGTATTTTCGCCCTTTAAGTCCGATAAACAATAGTATTTTCCATTAACAACCAGTTTGTCATATTTTATTGTAGCATAATGGCCCTGCTTTCTGGCATCGAACATGTAACCTTTTAATTCATCGCGTATTTCCCTAATTTTCTTTGTGAAATCCTCTGACACAGCGATACCAGAATCTTTTAGTTTTTTACTTGCAGTCAAAATTGCCATTTTCGTTTTATAATTACTAAATTTAATGATAATAGGCCTGTTTTTACCACACCTACGCCCAAGTCTATGAGCCCTCTCTATATCATAGTTGGAAATGTTGACACCCAGTTCATTTTTAATAATATTAGACACTATTTCTTCGGATCTATCCCAATCTTCGCCCTTTCCCTCCTGCACATTATAGAAAATAAGATTATTTCGTCGTGAAAATTGCTCAAGTCGGTCCATTTTTACGTGAAGCAATCCATTTTCGCGTTCGGCAGTAACAATTTTTTCGCGTAAAACGCTTACTTCCTGCTGCAAACTTGAGTTAAACGCTATCACTTCTTTAATAGAATTTTTTAATTCCCCGATGTCGTTGCTAATAGTGTCCAGACCACGCATTTTCTCCCATAAATCTTCTAACGTGACGGGTCCTGGGTTAGTTTCAACACCACCGATTATTAAAATCACTAACAAAACAAGGCCATAAAAGGAGCAGTTTTCCAGAGACGGGCCAAAAAATTTAAGAAAACTAGAATAATTAAATATGAATAAACTAGGCCGACAATAGTGAACAGAAGCGGTATGCAGGCCTATACGCGCACGGTACACATTTATTTCGATCGGCATCGTAGCAATGCAAACGACAGTACACAATACTGATTAGAGAGCGGTAGACAAAACACAACCTTTCACCGTGGCTTCTCAAACGCAACTCCGTCTGGCTGTATTATGAAATTCATTACTTTCAGAGGAGATAATGCTGGTTAGCGTCTTTTACACCTCTACCTCTTCTGTTCTTAAAT
Source organism: Catonia carolina (assembly GCA_035578175.1). Taxonomy (NCBI): domain Eukaryota; kingdom Metazoa; phylum Arthropoda; class Insecta; order Hemiptera; family Achilidae; genus Catonia; species Catonia carolina. Next base: position 5,153,988 of record JAQMRL010000020.1, on the reverse strand, counting down.
GATTCAGTCATTTAATTGTTGTTGGCTGACCATGTGATAAGAAACAGAGCTATTTATTTTAGCCCTACAACGAACAGATTGAGTGTAAATAATCTAACACTCCATCTGTCAGTTATGGGCAGACTAAATACTATTAGTGTAAAATAAACATTAAATACTATGATTGTAATCCTTTGTTGTACACAGGAGCCGCATCTCTGCCACCTGTACTCTATTCTTTTGCGGTCTTTTACTAATCCACGACTCAATTCCATTGTGTAGGACAAGGGCATCCATGACCTTGTAAAACTTTATCTGGGTGTCTTTTCTTGTTTTTTTTTTTTTTTTTTTTTTTGCGCCCTGGAGACTCCAGGAGGAGTATAGGACATGTCAGCTATAACACCTGAAATATATATAAGAATCACACAATGTATCACTACTATCAAGAAAGAAATTCTTGTACGCTATAAAAAGTTTCACCGATCAAGTAATTTTTCAGATTCCTTTTAAAGGAATTCAAATCCTCACAACATTTTAAAAATTGGGGTAATTTATTTATTAATTTTCTCCCTGCATAAGTAGGTTTTTGTTCAAACAATTTTGTGGAGTGATTAGCCACATGATAATCATTCCTATTTCTCATGTTACGATTGTGAACATTGAAATTCTGCATAAAATTATTTTGCCTAACATACATATAATCACCTGAAAAATGTAGAGAGAGGGAACTGTAAGCAATTTAAGCTACTTAAATAGTGGTGTGGATGAGGTTAGCTGGTTAGCTCCCACCATACACCTAATAGCTTTCTTTTGAATTTTAAAAACCCTATTCATATTACCCATGCTAGAATTACCCCATACTAAGATACCATAACGGATATGAGACAGAATGAGGCCATGGTAAGCTGCCATTAGTAATTTTTTATCATTTAATCTGGCAATTTGTTTTAGTGCAAATACCCCAGATGATATTTTACTACAAACTTGATTGGTATAGAAGTCCCAAGACAAAGATCTATCTAGAGTGATACACCCAGGAACTTCACTATTTCTACATGTTAAACTTCACTGTTTCTACGTTAAACCAAAAAAAAAAAAAATGTTTCTACATGCCTATGGTTTACCTGCCTACGGTTCTGCTGATATTGTCGCACACAGCTTGGAATTTGCCAACTTTCTTTTCCATATCCAAATCTTGATTAAACCCAATGACACAACCTACTAGTAAATATTTCTTTATAGGAAATCTTTCTTTATAAGAATTTTCTTCATAAGAAATCTTTCTTTCCTACTAGTAAATAATTGCTTTGTGGTACTTGTTCGAGCACTACCTATATCATCTACCATAATTTTAGACCTGGTACAATATTTACCTGTAAATGCTATTACCCTTGTCATTTTACGTAAATGTTGAAATTATTTTATTTGCATAATTCATTTAAGGGGGGAGTCTACCTAAGAATGACGAAAAAAAAATTTTTTTGAAACTTTTTCACGATTTTGAATTCCTAAAATGTTCTCTTTTTTTATTCTTGTACGGCCACAGGGGACCACTGTAAGTTCATTTATTGTTCCTTTTCACCCTTAACCTCGCGTGGTAGTTCTTCATTCGGTCAGATCTACTCTTCCTCTCCGCTTCGGATATCACCATTTTTTTCCTGTTGGTTTCCGTTCTCTTGAATTTTATCTTTCCGTCTCTCAGTAGGTTGTAATTTCCAGACTTCTCCTCCAAATCCTTTCTCTCTATATTCAGCTCCCTCATGTCGTCCACAACCATTCTGAGCCACTTGGGTTGGGTTTTCCTCTTCCAGTAAAATTCTGTTAGCTTTTTTAATAGTCTTGTCTCGGGCATTCTTAGGATGTGCCCCAGGAAAGATATCCTCCTCCTTCTCATGACGTCCGTCAGTGGGTCTATCCTCTGGTACACTTCTGCATTGGAGATGTTCTGGTATTTTTCCTCTTGGATGTTCCATTTCCCTATACAGTTTCTAACAATCTTCCTCTCAGTTGTCTCCATTCTTCCTCCTCCATACTTGACTGTAGGATCCCATAATGTTTCACACCCATATAATATCTCTGGTAACACTACTGTCCTGTAATGCCTGATTTTTGTGTTTATAGACATGGTTTTCTTGTTATATATATTTTTTGTGGTAATTAGGGATCTGATTAATTTATTTTGTCTTTCAAGCAAGGTTCTCCTCTCTTTAAGGTTATGAGTAATTATCTCACCTAGATATTTGAATTCTTTAACCAAATCAATATCTTGTCCATTAACTTTGATTTTACCTATGCAGAGAGGCTCCCTCACCATAATTTTCGTTTTTGTATATGAAATTTGAAGTCCAATCTTCCCTGCCAGCTCCTCCAACTTTTCCAATTGTGTTCTGGTTTCCTCTATTGTATATTTATTTATATTATAAGTTTCCTCAAAAAAATAATAAAAATACAAATCTGAGATTAGTTTCCAGGGTAACAGACTTGCTTTCATACAAAATAAACAGCAAATTTCAATTACAGATATCTCACAAACGAATCGTGATTTAACTTTGATTTATCATCAGTTTGAAGCCTGTTTCTTTCTGAATTTAGTTCGGTTTTTACACGTTAGGTTACACTACCGTTTGTTTTCAAAACGAGTTAGAATGGGGGAGTGCATTTCACGTTTCGTTTTTGTTTACATTCTGAAGTGTGCTTTAGTTGTGAAATTTCATCGTTTTTATTGAAAATATTTCTTAGATTATAAACAAATATATTTTAGGAACAATATAGTAATAATTTTAGTATAGTTATAGTAATTACGGTATTTAGTTAGGAATAAGAACTATGTTTATTTAGTATCGGTTTTTGTAGGTTATGTGAACAAAACTGTAATCTTTAATTGCTGATTTCCGAAAATTTTAATTTTGTTGTTTCATAAACTCTAGAAAAATCATAACTTTACTTGTAATTAATATAAATAAATATTTTTTTTCCACTGATTCAGCAAATTCTACTCTAGAGACCTCGGTATTATTATTATAACTTGTATCAGATAATTTTCTTTGGCGTTGAAAAAGTTGAAAAAGCAAACAAATATTTTATGAAAAAAATTTAAAATTATTAAAAATATTTTTAGATAATGTATCTTATAGTCAATACCAGGGTCACTAGCAAATTTTATGCTCTTTCTTTCTGTTTTTAAATCAATTAGATTGGACAAGTTACAACTGAGATATGATTTTTTTCGTAAAGCACTGAATTTTCACTCCTCCCCCTAACAGGAGGGGTTGTGGGGGTGATAGAATTGTGAAAATTTGAGAAAACATTCTTCTTTATGTCCTTAATGAATTGTTAAAATATGAGTTTCCTACTACTTAAAAGAAAAAAGTTTTTTTTGGGTAGACTCCCCCCTTAAAACATGCACCGAGAATATAGTTTTTTAACCCTTCACTGCATGATTTTTACAATCTTCACAAAAAAATATATTTATGTTGAAAATGTCACAACACAACACCAAAAAAATATTAAAAAATTTTTTTTTGGGTTTTAGGGTTGAAATTTTGAAAAAACTAAATTGATTCATAAATGAATCAGTATGCACTGTACGGAAACAAAAGTTAATACTTGCATTCCCTTCATTGCATGGCAATTAAAATTTTCTATTAATATTATTATTTTATGGAAGCTGATTCGTTCGTTACAACCAGGTTCCATTTTTGTTATATCAGACGTTACAATGTGTTAATAACATTTAAAACCGACTAAATTTTCTATTTTCATACATTATTACTGGATTTTCGTTACAGCTGATTTCATTATTACTGAATTTTACTGTATTATCCATTATGAATTTTAATAAATTTTCACAAAGTTACAAAATTTATGCCATGTTTGTGTGTGTAATTATACGGTTAATTATTCTGTCATATGATTAATTAATGTTGTTAACTTATCAGTAATGATCCAGGTGTTTCCTGGAAATGGGAGGATTCCACATCCTCAAGATGTCCTTGATATATACAACTGTAATTACAGAACTTCAAATTAATATTCTGTCAACTAAGGAATAGAATTAACTGTAAACCAAATGTAGATCTCTTGGGATTTAAGATGGGTATGAAATGAATTCCTAGTTTATTAATTGCGTTTTTCTGAAAATTAATTTTTACTTTCTCTTGCCATGTATCATTATATTGTTTACTCATGATTAAACACAGGTTATATTGTTTATTATTTATATTGGCAAGAGAAAGTTGTGTGTGTTACACCGTTAAGGTACCAAAACCCACAGTAGTTGCTATCGACCAAGCTGTCGATGTAAGTGTAAATAAACTAAAAACAAACTATTATGAATATTTTTATTGTTAGAACGATTTCTTTTTTTATGAACTCAATAAAAATTAATTTTTAATAGAAAATTTTATTTTTCTGTAACATTGAAATTTTGGTTGGCCTCTCAAAAACTTGTAGGTCTAGACTGCAAGTAAGGGGCTGGAAATTTTTGTACACAGTTATTCAAATTTAATGGCTTTAGATCAAACTTATAAAAATTGTTTCAGCACGGAAAGGGTTAAACATTACTAAGTTTTTGCTGTTACCATATTCTTCGGGTTTTGAAATATACAGAGTGATTCAATAAGATGGAAACAATTTCAATAAGCTGTATTTCCTGAACTACATGTTATATTTTAATTCTGTAAATTACATTTGAAAGAGAAAGTTTTAAATTTTAATTTACATACATGAAAGTTTATAGATGTTCAATGTGTCCTCCTCCGGCTGCATGTACAAGATCTAGACGGTAACTGAACTCATCCCAAACTCTCTGACGCATGTCTTGGGTCACTGAGTTGACTGCAGCTGTGATACGATTCCTTAGTTCATTCAAATTGGTGGGAAGAGGTGGTATGTAAACTGCACTTTTCACGAACCCCCACAAAAAAAAGTCACAGGGTGTGAGATCTGGAGACCTCGGTGGCCAAAACTGAAGTGCAGAGTCGTCATTCGCCATGCGACCGATCCATCGTTGACGTATGGATTCATTTAGGAAACGCCGAACATTGCGATGAAAAAATCCACCCCATTGGATTTTCTCAAATGAATAAAGATTCAGGAGATTACATTTTCCAGCAGGACGGAGCTCCACCCCATTGGCATCGCAATGTTTGGCGTTTCCTAAATGAATCCATACGTCAACGATGGATAGGTCGCATGGCGAATGACGACTCTGCACTTCAGTTTTGGCCACCGAGGTCTCCAGATCTCACACCCTGTGACTTTTTCTTGTGGGGGTTCGTGAAAAGTGCAGTTTACATACCACCTCTTCCCACCAATTTGAATGAACTAAGGAATCGTATCACAGCTGCAGTCAACTCAGTGACCCAAGACATGCGTCAGAGAGTTTGGGATGAGTTCAGTTACCGTCTAGATCTTGTACATGCAGCCGGAGGAGGACACATTGAACATCTATAAACTTTCATGTATGTAAATTAAAATTTAAAACTTTCTCTTTCAAATGTAATTTACAGAATTAAAATATAACATGTAGTTCAGGAAATACAGCTTATTGAAATTGCTTCCATCTTATTGAATCACTCTGTATATTTCAACTAGCTTGCCCCTTCGCGGCTTCGCACGCGAAAAATGGTGCCTGCTAGATCGTAACGACTCTTCATTTTTGTGTAGGACAGATTCAAGCTGTCAAAATAAAATATCAACGCAATTGATCACTCACCAATTAAAACAAATTAAAGTAACACAGAATTTTACTTTTATAAAATACTCAACAATACAAAATTGTATCTACATAATAAAATAGAATTAAATTATCATGTGATGTTGTCACCAGCTGATCCTTAGCACCACGTCGCTATTTGTTAAATCATATGACTTTATTTATGACAAATGTTTATTTGAATCACATCAGCTGGTTTAAAAGCAGCAGATTATCTAACCTCATAAGAGCCTTTTAATGTAGGACATAAACATTATATTCAACCCTTTAGGGCTAACTTTTTAAGGGTTTCAATAGCCTAAAACCTGCACCAACATCATAGTTACAACATATAAAAAACTGCATGAAAATAATTTAGGAGATAAAGGGGACCATATACACACACACACATCAAATTTTATATTATTTTATCAAACATCCTATGTAGGATATTAAACAGCCGTATTATTTAAAATTGAAATATATATTTCTAACCACCAGAATATGGTAACATAAAACACTTGCCAATGTTTATAGTGCTTTTGTGTATCTTGTACACATCTTCTGTAAATTAAAATATTTTTACGTCAAAATTTGAAACTTCCTACTTCTTCCATGGTAGATAAGGAATCATCCTTATCTACTATGGTAGGAGTAGGAAGTTTTAAATTTTGACATAAAAAAAATTTTAATTTAGTGAAGATCTGTACAAGATACACGAAAGCGCTATAAACATTGGTAAGTGTTTTATGTTACTGTATTCTGGTGGTTAGAAATATATATTTCAAATGTTATATATAATATAGTAGTTGCCCATAACAGACAGGTGGAGTGTCAAATTATTTACACTCAATCTGTTAGTTGCAGGGCTAAAATAAATAATTCTTTTTCTTATCACATGGTCAGCCAATTAAAATTACTGAATCATTAAAGAACAGAAGAGGTAGAGGTGTAAAAGACACTAATCAGAGTTATCTCATCTGAAAGTAATGGATTTAATTATACAGCCAGAACCTGTGGTGAATGAAGTGAAAGTGTCATTTGCAGTGTGGAAAATATATGCTTTTCAGAGGGTCTGGCATGCTGATAAGTGTACTTTTCCACTCAGTGAGTTGTGGCAATGGTAAACCACCTCACTCGTCGATTTACTTAGTAAAACCTCTACAGGTTCAAACCAGCCTTTTGGCTGATGACCTAAACAACAAAACATATATCTTCTTCTTCAGGTGCCTTCTCCTTTACGAAGGTTGGCTATCATCATGGTCAGTCGCACCTTGTCCACTACTGCTCTGAACAGGTCATGCGACGAGCAGTTAAACGCTTCTCTCAGATTTCTTAACCAGGATATTCGCCTGCGTCCCACCGAGCGTTTACCAAGGAGTTTCCCTTGAATTATGAGATGCAGATCCTCATATTTAGGCCCCCTCATGATGTGTCCAAAGTATGTCAGTTTTCTTATCTTTACGCTCTGCAGGATTTCCATCTCTTTCCCCATTCTTCTGAGGACCTCCATATTTGTGACCCTGTCTGTCCATGGTATTTGAAGCATCCTCCGGTAGGTCCACATTTCAAACGCTTGTAGACGGGTCTCACACTCTTTGGTGAGTGTCCACGCCTCTACTCCATACAAGAGGATGGGAAAGACGTAGCACTTCAAGAGGCGGGTCCTAGTTTCGAGGCTCAGGTCGCGGGCCGATAGAAGAGGTCTCATTTTTAGGAATGCTGCCCTGGCCCTTTCAATTCTGATCTTTATTTCTGGCAGGTGGCTTGCACTGCAATTGACTCGGGTTCCCAGATAATTATAGGCTTCCACTTGTTCAATTCTGTCTTCCCCAGCAAAAAGTTGTTCCTGTGGATTTTCTCGCTTAGCAATGACCATGTATATTGTCTTCTTAGCGTTTAATGTGAGCCCATACTCTTCACTGGCTTTAATTATGTTGTTCAGCATTCTTTGCAGACCTTCTATGCTTTTGGCGAGCAATACCGTATCGTCTGCGTATACATATACATACATTATTATAAATACATGTATACATATATAGTAGATATAAATTATTTATTTAAATTTGTTTTGTTTGATTTATCTTTTTACAGAATCGAGAGTTGTTAAAAGTGTTCATGATTCCAGCAAAGACTTTTATTACATTTATGATGACTCTAGAAGATCATTATGTAAAGGACAATCCGTTCCATAATAGTACACATGCGGCGGATGTCATTCAGTCAACTAACGTATTGCTAAATTCACCAGCTCTAGAGGTAATTCAGTTCTATTTAATATTTAGCTTTTATTTTCTAAAAAATTATTTTACCTCAGCGAATGATACTACAATACTGGCCATTCCTAATAGACGTGGAAAATAAAGCTATTTTTACTTTCTCTTGCCTATATGAATGTATAGGAAGGAAAATATTGTTTTCATGTCGATTTTTCGAAATCGAGTTTTCACCGGATCTTCATGTTTTCAGACCCCCTGAACCCAAAAAAAAATGTTTTTAGCGATTGGTGTGTGTGTGTGTGCGTGCGCGCACGCGCGTGCGTGTAAAATACCTTAAGAACGGAACATCGTACGAACTTCAAATTTGAAACTATACCTATAACTAAGTTACATACCACTACCGGACCCGACACGAACATTTTCATCAAAATCGGTCAACCGGAAGTAGTAGTTTATTCGTGTAATTTTGCACTTTTTTGCGATTTTCTCAAAAACTGGTCCTACGATTTCTTTTTAAATCGCCTGGTTTACTCGTTTTTTTATGCTCTACAAGATAGGGTAGGTGCCATGTTTGCTGAAATTCTTGGTGAGGCTGTTTTCTTGTAAAGAAATAGTTTTTTTAAGATTACGGCTTTATTATAAATTTTAGCGCAAAAACTTATATAATAAAAGTTGTAGAAAAATTAAAAACCTACAACTTTTATTTCAAACGTTTTTTTGTATAACGCTTAGTTTAGCCGTAATTAGCGATTTTCTGTTTTTTTCTCACGAAAATGTGAGAAATCTATTTTTTTAAGATTTCGGCTTTAGTATGCATTTTACGACAAAATTGTATATAATTAATTTTATAGGAAATAAAAAGATCTAAAACTTTTTTATAGAGCATTTTTCTCTACAGAGCCTAGTTTAGTGTGAAAGAGTGATTTTCCGTATTTTTAAGCCGAACTGAGTTCAATTTTCATTTTGCGTCTTTCAGTCATGATTAAAATAAGGTTATATTTTTAAAGGTTATTTTTTTGTTTATTTTTAATGTTTTATTACTAATGTTAGGTTATATTGTTAATTATTTGCATTGGCAAGAGAAAGTTGTGAGAGTGTTTCACACCAGATTTTTTGATAACGTACGAGGTGTGGCTATTAAATAACGAGACTGACGTTGTAAAAAATTTAATTTTATACATAATCACTTATTGTCGCCTTCAATATACACTCCTTCTCTATCCCTACAATGCTCCATGCGAATTTTCCATTGTTGGAAACAGTGTTGGAAGTCATCTTCTGTCAGCTCCTTCAGGACACATGGCGCTTTCTCTTTTACAGCTCAACAGACTCAAATCTTGCCCCTTTTAATGCAGATTTTACCTTAGGGAACAGGTACAAGATAATAACATGTGATGAAACGTGGTTTTTTTCTTATGATTAGGAAACGAAGCGCCAATCCATGCACTGGAAGAGCTGAACTGAGCAAGTCAAAATTTAAAGCAATGATTGTTTTTTTTTATATCCATGGGATTGTGTACCTTCACTGGGTTCCTGATGGTCAAACAATTAATCAATATTACTACCTTGAAGTACTTTCTAAACTACGTCAAAGAGTAAGGAAAAAACGCCCCGAAATGTGGAAGGACAAATCATGGGTTCTCCACCAAGACAATGCGCCAGCTCATTCTGCGTTATCTGTCAAGAGGTTCCTAGCCAAGTACAGCATCTCAGTGTTAGAACATCCACCCTATTCACCAGATCTTGCACCATGTGACTTGTACCTGTTCCCTAAGGTGATATCTGCATTAAAAGGGACAAGATTTGAGTTTGTGGAAGCTGTAAAAGAGGAAGCGGCACGACCTGAAGGTGACAAAAGATGACTTCCAGCACTGTTTCCAACAATGGAAAATTCGCTTGGAGTGTTGTAGGGATAGAGAAGGAATGTATATTGAAGGTGACAATAAGTGATTATGTATAAAATAAAAATAAATTTTTTTACAACATCAGTCTCGTTATTTAATAGCCACACCTCATATTACTGAAAATAACAGCCTGCTCGATAACAGGATTCTATAAACTGTTATTAAAATAACACTTTATCGTCCAGCCTACAATACAATGTAGTAATAGATAATAGCATGACACATGCAGAAAAGAAGTGAACTAAATTATTCGTAACAGGTAGATTTTCTGTACAAAGGTTATTGATCGTTCGGCTTCGTATCATTTTTTTTTTTTTTTTATTTTATTTTTTTTTTTTTTACGCCCTGGAGACTCCAGGAGGAGTATAGAACATGTCGTCAGATGTAACACCTGAAATACATATAAGAAACACACTATGTATCACTACTATCAAGAAAGAAATTCTTGTACGCTATAAAAAGTTTCACCGATCAAGTCATTTTTTTAAATTTTTATAAAGGAATTCAAATCCTCACAACACTTTAAAGATTGGGGTAATTTATTTATGAATTTTCTCCCTGCATAAGTAGGTTTTTGTTCAAACAATTTTGTGGAGTGATTAGCCACATAATAATCATTCCTGTTTCTCGTGTTATGATTGTGAACATTGAAATTCTGCATTAAATTATTTTGCCTAACATACATAATCACCTCAAAAATGTAGAGACAGGTACTGTAAGCAATTTAAGCTCCTTAAATAGTGGCCTGCATGAGGTTAGCTGGTTAGCTCCCACCATACACCTAATAGCTTTCTTTTGAATTTTAAAAACCCTATTCATATTACCCATGCTAGAATTACCCCATACTAAAATACCATACCGGATATGAGACAGAATGAGGCCATGATAAGCTGCCATTAGTAATTTTTTATCATTTAATCTGGCGATTTGTTTTAGTGCAAATACCCCAGATGATATTTTACTACAAACTTGATTGATATAGAAGTCCCAAGACAAAGATCTTTCTAGAGATACGCCCAGGAACTTCACTGTTTCTACATGCTCTAAACTATTATTATGAATAAATACATCCACTTCTCTACTTTCTTTAACGTTATGTTTATTTTTGAACTGCAAGTACTGACACTTTTTCCCATTAACTGTTAATAACATTTGATTCAAGAACTGCACTACGGACTCTATGTTAACATGTGTATTTACTTCAAGAGCATCCAGAGCTACCAGTGAACTGTTACTGATTACTGAAGTATCATCAGCAAACAACAAAGCTCTGCCATTAGGTATGACTTCTGGTAACCTATTAATGTACAATAGAAGCAGAATTGGACCAATGCAGAATTGGATCATGATTTGCTGAGCGGTTTATTTTGAGTATTGACTAGCTATAATCCGGCTGATGCCTTTATGGTGCAGGGCTGCCAACTTCTCGATTCGGTGCACAATGTATAGTAACTATAATGTCTTCCTGTGTGTCCATGAAAGATTCAGTGCGACCGGCCACCCGTATGTTTGCAAAAAATTGCATTTGGTTTGTTGTGGTGGTACAGTTCTTTTGTTGGAATGATAGCTATGACCTTCAACAAAGAGGACACTCGCAGGGGACAATATTGTCCACTGGGTGTAGTCAAAACAATTAGTCACCGATGAATCTCTTGTTTACTGTGACAGACGTCCTGTTACGCAACTTTTTAATGCATGCGCTGTACTTGGTTCTGATAAATAATTAGTCTGTGTTTGAATTCGGTAAAGGAAAATCATTATTTCACTTCGTTTTTTTTATTAGCATTTATACTAAACGTTTTGGGTTGACGCGTTTCATTTTTGTTTTCTGTTTTACAGTTTTTTTTTTTGTTGTAAAAGTGAGTGCCGTAGTTGTATAAAAAATATTGAAACACAAGCTGTTAGGTTGAAACTTGGTAAAAAAACTACATAGTCAGGGTCGAGAAATTATTTCAAATGTAAACGACTTTATGAAAAAAGAATCGGAACATTACAAACAATCGGGTGAATTTGTTATGTCTGTTCATCAATGTGATAACAGAACAGCGGCATCTTGTGGAGTTTCTGTGGCTGCAGTTAAAAACATCCACAAAGAAATCAATATTATTTCTGGTAAAAGAGAGGCGCCAGTTAAGAAAAAGAGGAAGCGCCCAGTGACTGAGATAGACGACTTTGATAAGTATTTTGTTTGGTGGGTAGTACATAAATTTTACCAAAGTGAAAAAATTTTGCCTACTTTGGCTAAAATTAAAGCAACATTAAAAAAAGACATTAATTTTGAATTTTAAAATTAATCGTAAATAACTATTTTATATTTGCACGATAAAAATATTAATCATAAAGTAAGGCAATTTATATGTAGGTAACGAGTGTTTTATTAAGGACGCAACCCTGATTATAAGAAGATAGAAGTAATACATCAGTAAATTTTCTGTCCTCCCAATAGATATGTTGGCAACAGTGTACTCAAGGCCAACTACCTAAGACATAATGTTCCAGTCAAGCATTAGTATGGTGACAGCGGTAGTTTCATTATATTGTGTCAGCAATGGTTTTTTCCAAGGAAAAACGCTTGTTTATTGTAGAGACTTACATAGGGAGTAAATCTTACGAATGTGTGCAAGATAAGTTTCAGTTAAAAATTCCCCATTCTGCTGTTCCGAATAAATCGTCAATATTGTATTTGATTAATAACTTTTGTAGAACTGGGAATGTACTCTATGAGAAACCACCTTGCCAGCCAACAAAGTTAACCGCGGAAGTTCTTGAAGATTTGAAAAATCGTTTGATGCAATGACCTAAAAAATCACTTAGAAGATTATCATCGCAAGCCGGGCTAACATTAACTATTGTTTTCAGGGCTACGAAAAAGTTACATTTACATCCTTATCGCATTGGCATAACTCATGAGCTGAAAGCTACAGACCATCAGAAACGATTACAATATTGTCGGTGGTTTCGATCTTTGGTTGAAGAAAATGGTATCCAATTGTTGGATAATTGTTATTTTAGTGATGAGGCTTGGTTTCATTTATACATAGCCATCTATGTGAATAGTCAGAATTATAGAATATGGAGTGCAACAAATCCTCATGCTTTCCATGAAAAAGCATTGCACTGACGTAAAATTGGTGTTTGGTTACAAAAAGAAAGCATGAGGATTTGTTCTTGCTTGGAATATACTTGTTGACACAATATAACAAAACGACTGCTGTCACCACACCACTGCTTGACTGGAACATTTTAGCTGTCTTAGTTAGTTGGCCTTGAGCACACAGTTGCCAACATACCGATTGGGAGACAGGAAATTTACCGATGTATTACTTCTATCTTCTTCTTTTTTTTTGCATCCAGGAGACTCCAAAGGGAGTATAGGACATGTCAAGATAAAACTGATAAACTGAAAGTTTATCACCAATGATAAATTCATCTTTCACAACCAAAAAATTGTTTCTGCTACTGCTTACTTCAGTAGGCTTGTCATGAACCCCATTGTATCAAATATCACACAAAATTAAAAATAAAAAACTTAAACACAATGATAAATTCATCACTTACCAATAATTTTTCCCCCTGCTACAGCTTAACTCAGTAGGCTTGTCATGAACCCCTTTGCATCAAATAGTACACAATATTTGTTTAATTAGAAGTTAAATACTTTTCAACCAAAACTATATTTAGAAAGGAATTCGTGCTAACTGTAAAATGTTTCATCAATCAAATATTGTTTTAGCGTTTTTTTAAAATGACTTAAATTGTCACAACTTTTTAAACCTTGTGACAATTTATTGATGTATTTTCTACCTGCATAAGTTGGTTTTTGTTTAAACAAAATTTAGTGTTGTGATTAGCAACATAATAATCAGTTCTGTTTCTTGTGTTGTGGTTGTGAACATCTAAATTCTGTAAAAAGGTATTTTTCTTTACGTGCATTATCACATTATACAGAGTGATTTTTTAGTCCTGTTACCCAATTGTTAATGTCTGGTAATATTTTTCTAAAAAAAATAAATTTTGTTTTGTGACACTAAGTTGGTAGCCCTACTCAACCAGTATGGATATGGCAGTGTGAGTTGATTCTCCTTGAGCTGTGTAAAATTTTGTGCCATTTCCGGTCGTGCTACGAACAGAATGTCTTTTATCCTAAAACAATCTCTTGTTTAAATCTGGAGGCTGAAGCTCTAGAACTAATCGTATGTGATACGGATACAATTTCAATTTTTTAGCAGCTTTCTGAGCACTCGAACATGACAAATCAACATGCGAGGAAAGTTTTTGTAAACTTTTCCATGGAGAATTGAGCAATCTTGTTTTCACATTCTCTTAACGTCATCTGTCAAGAGAGTTGGTCGACCACTACGTTTTCTGCTGCAAACAATACCTGCCTCTAAAAATCAGTTAGTTAGCCTAGAAATTGACTAGAATAGAGTGGAGGAACACCAAAAAATTTAATTTGAAATGATTCTTTTACACTCGCATACGATTTTGTAGCAAAATATTGTTCAAGAATGAAAACCCGTTGTTCTAGGGTAAACGACATTCTGTTCGTAATACAACTGGAAACAGCACAAAATTTTACGCAACTAAAGGAGAATCAACTCAAACTGTCGTATCTATACCGGTTGAGTAGGGCTACCAACTTTGTGTCACAAAACAAAATATCCCTTTCTTAGAAAAAAAATACCAGACATTAACAATTGGGTAACAGGACTAAAAAATCATCCGGTATAATCAGGGTTGCATCCTTAATAAAACACCCGTTAGTATAATAATATGATATGGGCAATAATAAATGTAGATGTTGTTGCCGACTGGGGCCGACGACACGTGGCGAAACCTTGTCTGTAAAATTGGTGGCCCTGTAAAGGGCCGTTTAATTGTGTTGGTGGCCCTGAAAAGGGCCGTTGTTGACGGTCGGAAGCGGCAAGCCGGCGTGGTAGAGGCGGAGCCCGAAGAGTGGCGACTTGGCTACCGGGTTCAGGCCTAGCCTTCCCTCAGCGGCAGTTGGGTCCCACTGCAGCGTGGCAGTGGTTGCCCCATAAAGCCCTGCAGTGTTGGGTCGGCGTAGGCCGTCTGCCGATAGCGCGGCTGAGGCGGCTCTCTCCGGGCCAGCGAAGGCTGACCGGTGCAGGAATGTAGCTTACGCCACTGGTAGCGTAGACCAGGGATGGTGCGTCTGGTCTCGGCTGGGCTTGTCTTCTTCTGGCTGGAGCTGTTCTTTCTTCTTGTTGTCCGGTTGAGAGTTCGGCGAAGAGTGAGTCTCGTGGGCAAGAACGCTCTCTTAAATACCTCTCAAGGAGGTGGGGAGAGGCTGTAGGCTCTCTGCATCAGGCGGTAGTGGGGACTGTGTGCAGACGCTAATAGTGGAAGGGCAGGCGGCGACAATGTATTGTACGTAGTACTGTATTGTCAAATGTAAGTACAGTAACACTCTCTTAGTCATCCATTAGTTCCCATTAGTTTCCATAGCTACCGTTTCACCAAACATACTGTATTTGGTTTACAGGAAATAGTGCTGTTTGGGTCCCAGAATTTTTCTGACTATGTGTCTTTTTTGGGTAGCCAGCTTGGACTTTAATCCATCATGGGTTATATTCAGGGTGTCTACCCCATATAAGGCTGCTGATCGGATTACTATGTGCCACAGTTGCGGACATTTTTTAGGTCCAATTCTGTTTCTATTGTACATTAATAGGCTACCAGAAGTCATACCTAATGGTAGAGCTTTGTTGTTTGCTGATGATACTTCAGTAATCAGTAACAGTTTACTGGTGGATGCTCTTGAAGTAAATACACATGTTAACATAAGAGTCCGTAGTACAGTTCTTGAATCAAATGTTATTAACAGTTAATGGGAAAAAGTGTCAGTACTTGCAGTTTAAAAATGAACATAACGCTAAAGAAAGTAGAAAAGTGGATGTATTTATTCATAATAATAGTTTAGAGCATGTAGAAACAGTGAAGTTCCTGGGCGTATCTCTAGATAGATCTTTGTCTTGGGACTTTTATACCAATCAAGTTTGTAGTAAAGTATCATCTGGGGTATTTGCACTAAAACAAATTGCCAGATTAAATGATAAAAAATTACTAATGGCAGCTTATCATGGCCTCAATCTGTCTCATATCCGTTATGGTATTTTAGTATGGGGTAATTCTAGCACGGGTAATATGAATAGGGTTTTTAAAATTCAAAAGAAAGCTATTAGGTGTATGATGGGAGCTAACCAGCTAACCTCATGCAGGCCATTATTTAAGGAGCTTAAATTGCTTACAGTTTTCTCCCTTTACATTTTTGAGGTGATTATGTATGTTAGGCAAAATAATTTTCTGCAGAATTTCAATGTTCACAATCACAACACAAGAAACAGGAATGATTATTATGTGGCTAATCACTCCACAAAATTGTTTGAACAAAAACCTACTTATGTAGGGAGAAAATTCATGAATAAATTACCCCAATTTTTAAAGTGTTGTGAGGATTTGAATTTCTTTAAAAAAAATCTGAAAAATTACTTGGAACGGTGAAACTTTTTATAGCGTACAAGAATTTCTTTCTTGATAGTAGTGATACCTTGTGTGATTCTTATATTTATTTCAGGTGTTATATCTGATGACATGTCCTATACTCCTCCTGGAGTCTCCAGGGCGCAAAAAAAAAAAAAATTTGTGAACTCTTATTAATGCTTTATTTATTTATTTATTTCAGTCCGTATTTACGCCATTGGAAATTACTGCTGCACTCTTCGCTGCGACTGTTCATGACGTGGATCACCCAGGATTAACTAATCAATATCTTATCAACTCTAGTAAGTCTCTTTGCTTAATCATTTTTTTGTTATATTTTTTGTTATAATGGGCAGGTGGAGTGTTAAATTATTTGCTCTCGATCTGTTGGTTCCAGAGCTACAAAAAATAGTTCTGTTTCTTATAATATAGTCAGCCAATTATATGACTGAAGCATTTAAGAAGACAAGAGGTAGAGGTGTAAAAGACTTTATAGTCAAGAGTTATCTCCTCTGAAAGTAATGAATACAACTACACGAAATGGTGAATGAAGTGAAGGTGTCATTTGGAGGGTGAAAAGTGGGTGCTTTTTGGAGGGTCTGGCATGCTGATAAGTATACTCTTTCAACTTAGTGAGGATGGCAATAGTAAACTACCTCACTCCTCGGTTTTACTTAGTAAAACGTCTAGAGGTTCAAACCAGCCTTTCGGCTATTGACCTAAACAAAAACAACAACAAGGCCAACAATATTGACTTCTACTCTACCTCTGGCCCTGACAACCTCATTTCTATGACCCCCTTTTCTGTTCCGTCAGCTGAGTTCATTTTGTTTTCCAACATAAAAAGGACAAGACCACAGGATGCAGGAGAAGGTAAAAGTAGCTTTAATTGGAACAAGAGGTCTCCGTTTAGGCCTTCCAGGGAGGCTACATGGGGTGGGTGAAGCATTGGAAAATGTTTGAGTAATGAGGAGAGTACATTGAAAAATTCTATAAAGAGATTGTAAATGTATGTTCAATAATTTAAAAAAAATATGTGTGGTTTAGAGGAGATGGGAAATTTAAAAGTAGGCAAAGAAAACATAAAAGAAGTTGATGAATTCTGCTATCTAGGAAGTAAAATAACAAATTATGTCAAAAGCAGGATTGCCTTTGAAATGTAAGACAGCTTACTGACTATAAATAATGATTTGCAGATTAGGAAAAATTTCTTTAAGACACTATGTTTTTTGGAGTGTATCATTATACGAAAGTGAAACGTGGGTGATACAAGCTGTAGAAAGGAAGAGAATAGAAGCTTTTGAAATGTGGAGTTATAGGAAAATGTTGAAGATTAGGTAGGTGGTCAAAGTAATTTAGAAGTTGTCAGACGAGTGGATGAAAAAAGAAGTATATGGAAGCATGTTATCAGAAGAAGGGATAGGCTAGTGGGGCATATCTTAAGACATCTATCAATAATGGAGGGTAATATTGACAAAGTGAATTGTAAATGGCAACAAAGATTAGAATATTTAAAAGCAAATTGCAAAAGATGTAGGGTGTTGCAGGTATATAGATATGAAACAACTTGCGCAAGTTAGAAAAGTGTGGAGAACTGCACCAAACCAACCGAAAGACTGATAACAAAAAAAATTACTGGAACTTTTGGGACAGACCCTGTAAGTTTTGTTACATTGAAGTCGGGAAACAAACCACTGAAAACTGATAATTGTTGTGCATACATAATTTGTGATAATTTTTAATTTCAGGTTCGGAATTAGCACTGATGTATAATGATGAGTCAGTCCTTGAAAACCATCATTTAGCTGTAGCTTTCAAGCTGTTACAAAATGAAGGTTGCGATATATTTTTAAATTTAACTAAGAAACAACGGCAGACTTTAAGGAAAATGGTAATCGATATGGTGAGTATCTTTGTGTTTATTTTTTTTTATTTATTTTCTCGCCACCGGCTTGTAGTAATTCAATCAGTAAAGCCAACATAGGACCGGCTGGGCGTCCGGCGGCGTAGTTCAAAAGAAAGAAAATAATGGTTGGGGAAGCCTTCGCCGCTACCTCAAGAGGAGCAGCCGCTGGCAAACGACAGGAGGGTCGTCTGTACCGCTGCCTAAACGAATAGGAGCAGTCATGACACAGCGACCACCTTTTATCGCTGCTTACAAGAGGAGCAGTCACCAGTGAAGCGAAGCGGGGTCATCTGTATCGCTGCCTAAACGAATAGGAGCAGTTGCCGGTGAAGCGAAGTGGGGTTGTCTGTATCGCTGCCTAAACGAATAGGAGCAGTCGCCGGTGAAGCAAAGCGGGGTTGTCTGTATCACTGCCTAAACGAATAGGAGCAGTCGCCGGTGAAGCGAAGCGGGGTTGTCTGTATCGCTGCCTAAACGAATAGGAGCAGTCGCCGGTGAAGCGAAGCAGGGTTGTCTGTATCGCTGCCAAAACGAATAGGAGCAGTTGCCGGTGAAGCGAAGCGGGGTTGTCTGTATCCCTGCCTAAATGAATAGGAGCAGTCGCCGGTGAAGTGAAGCGGGGTTGTCTGTATCGCTGCCTAAACAAATAGGAGCAGTCGCCGGTGAAGCGAAGCGAGGTTGTCTGTATAGCTGCCTAAACGAATAGGAGCAGTCGCCGGTGAAGCGAAGCAGGGTTGTCTGTATCGCTGCCTAAACGAATAGGAGCAGTCGCCGGTGAAGCGAAGCGGGGTTGTCTGTATAGCTGCCTAAACGAATAGGAGCAGTCGCTGGTGAAGTGAAGCGGGGTTGTCTGTATCGCTGCCTAATTGAATAGGAGCAGTCGCCGGTGAAGCGAGGGATAGGGAAGGAAAGGGAAGTGATCATGCAGAAATACTCAATGTTGAGTGCTCAATCTTCTCCATATCAACCTTCTCGAATGAGTAGATCGATACTGACTGTTCACCTTCAACTATTGCTTCACCTGTACCTCAGATATATCTTACCACTGGCACACGCACTGCGAGAGTTTTGACTGCTGTGCTATCTATCGGCAGCAGCAACCATGTCACAGCGCCAACAGTGAGGAAAATACGAACAACAGACCAGCGTAAAAATAGTACAGTATGAATTTTTTTATCCCTAATATGTGTATAATGGTAACCAGCAACGGTGGCATGCGGGCTGCACATGCGCAGTAAGTAGATCCCCCACCATGGTGTCGTAGCCTGTCAACTATAGATACAGACTGCCTCTAAAGTAGTACGCATTAATCGTTGTGTTGTGTTCATGCAGTTATCATTTTGACATTTTGTGCCGCTGTCGAAATCCAATTGGTTGCCAAGCACGAAATTAGGAGGAAAATGTCTACGATTCAATTTGGGGTAACAGGCAATAAGTTTTTTACCTTCTCTTGCCTATATGAATATATACGAAGGAAAGTATTGTTTACATGTCAATTTTTCGAAATCGAGTTTTCACCGGATCTACACGTTTTCAGACTCCCTGAACCTAAAAAACATGTTTTTAGCGTTTGGTCTGTGTGTGTGTGTGTGTGTGTCTGCGTGTGTGCAAACAAAATATCTCAAGAACAGAACATCGTACAAACTTCAAACTTAAGTTAGATACCATTGGAGGATCCGACACGAACATTTTCATCAAAATCGGTCAACCAGAAGTTAGTTTATTCGTGTAATTTTTCACTTTTTGCGATTTTCTCACAAACGGGTTCTAAGACTTTTTTTTAAATCGCCTGGTTTACTAAATTTTTTTATGCTCTACAAGACAGGGTAGGTGCCATTTTGCTGAAATTTTTGGTAAGGCCGTTTTCACATAGAAAAATTGTTTTTTTAAGATTACGGTTTTAATATGCATTTTAGCGCTAAAATGTATGTAATAAAAATTATAGAGAATTTAAAATCCTACAACTTTTATATCAAACTATTTTTTGTATAATGCTTAGTATAGCGGTAATTAGCGATTTTCTGTTTTTTCTCACAAAAAACATTGTGAAAAATTGATTTTTTTAAGATTTCAGCCTTAGACAAGTATGCATTTTACAAAAGTTATATAATAAAATTTATAGGAAATTAAAAGATCTACAACTTTTAGAGTATTTTTTCTACAGAGCCTAGTTTATCGTGAAAGAGTGATTTTCTGTATTTTTAAGTCAAACTGAGGTAAATTTTCATTTTGTGTCTTTCACTCATGATTAAAATTAGGTTATGTTTTTTGAAGTTATTTTTTTGTTTATTTCTAATGGTTTATTACTAATTTTAGGTTATATTTGTCATTATTTGCATTGGCAAGAGGAAGTTGTGTGAGTGTTTCACACCAGATTTTTAAGAAAGCTTTTTTTTAAGAAACTAGAGTGTCACTCCAGCTGAACTACTAATGATAAAGCGTTTGCTTGTCTTTGCTTCATTCAAACCCCACACGTGTTTCAATCAAAGGACAGTGAACCAATTCTTTGTTAAGAAATTATGTGAAAATTTATTTTAATGTTTTGAATGTATTTTAAACAATTCTATGTAATTTTGTTATAAACATAATTTTTTATCATAATGAACGGAAAGTTCTAAGACACTTTGCTCCTTCAGAAGATGTACGAGGTGTGTTCAAAAAGTAACGGGAATTTTTAAATTTCGCGGGTTTGGATAGTCCGATTGTAAATTTTAATTTTATTATATTGGTACACATGCCCCTGACGTACGATAAAGTTTTCAACAATATTCATTGCTTAGTTCTTAAGTGGAAGCCGCTAAGGTTAGACATGTTTTTCGAGCACGGCTATTTTTGTTTGTTAAAAAAAATGGATCAAAGAATTTGTATAAAATTTTGCGTGAAAAATGAAATAAAGTGTAATAAAGTGTGTGAAATGTTAACAAAGGCATATGGTGAGTCTGCTATGAGTAAAACAAGGATTTACGAGTGGTATAAGCGTTTCCAAGATGGCCGCGAAAACGTTGAAGATGACGAACGACCCGGACGTCCAAGCACATCAACAACCGATGAAAACGTGAAAAAAGTGAAAGAAATGGTTATGAACGATCGCCAAATCACAATCAGAGAAGTCAGTGATGATGTTGGCATATCGATTGGCTCATGCCATGAAATTTTTTCGGATGTTTTGGGTTTGAAACGTGTGGCAGCAAAATTTGTTCCGAAATTGTTGAATTTCGAACAAAAACAGCGGCGAATGGAAGTTGCTCAGGAGTCACTAAATGAAGTCGACAACGATGCGGATCTACTCAAACGTGTTATAACAGGTGACGAAACATGGGTTTACGAATACGATGTCGAAACTAAGGCTCAATCGTCCCAGTGGAGGCATTCTGGATCGCCAAGACCGAAAAAGGTTCGACAAGTGCGGTCGAATGTGAAGGTTATGCTCACTGTGTTCTTCGATTTTAATGGCATAGTGCATCATGAATTCTTGCCACAAGGTCAAACAATCAATAAGGAGTACTACCTACAAGTTCAACGCCGTTTGCGTGAAGCAATCCGAAAAAACGCCCGGATTTGGGGCAAAACAATTCATGGCTTTTTCACCACGATAATGCACCTGCTCACACTTTATTGCATGTTCGTGAATTTTTGGCCAAAAACAAAACTGTAACGATGCCCCAGCCTCCATATTCGCCAGACATGGCTCCATGTGACTTTTTTCTATTTCCAAAAATAAAGAGAACATTAAAAGGCCGTCGTTTTACAAGCATAGATGACATTAAAAGCGAATCGGTGAAAGAGCTAAAAGCTATCACAAAGATCGAGTTTAGAAGTGTTTCGAGGATTGGAAAAAGCGTTGGCACAAGTGTATTGCATGCGAAGGGGACTACTTTGAAGGCGACAATATTAATGTAGATGAATAAATAAATATTTTTTTCAAAAAACGAAAATTCCCGTTATTTTTTGAACAAACCTTGTATGTTAAAAATCTCTTCTCTTATTTTATCTACACATCTTGTAGAAACATTCTTCCATTTAGCAATAAGATTTATCTTCACTGCAACAAGGTAATAATCTGAGCCAATGTCACATCCTCTATAGGCTCTTACATCTGTGACATTCTTGCTCAACTTTTTCATTTACTATTATATAATCAATAAGTGATTTTATTACTCTGGCAGATTAGGTAAATTTATGAACATATTTTTTCCGAAAAAATGTAATAGTAATTTTAAGATTATTAAAAATCGCAAAGTCTTGTAACGTATGGCCATTCTTGTTTATGCACTGTTCCCCATACATCCCTGACCACTTACGGAACAGGCAGATTGCCTACTTGTGCATTCATATCGCCTGCAATGATTACAAAATTGTTCTTGTTTGAATTCTACACATCCTGTAGGGTCCTGTAGAGCATGTCTATTTTTTCCGCCGATCTTTCTTCTTCAGGTGCATAAATGCCAATAACCACTAGATCTCCTCGTTCCACTTTTCATTTAAGGATTGTTTTGCTTATTACCCATATTACCTGGATTTTAGATTTTCTGTATCATGTTTAGTCCCAGTTAGTCTGAATTAACGAGGTTGAACTGTCCTTGTGGTTGACCGATTTTAATGAAAATTTGTGCCTACACATGTAGACAATTCAGTAAAAAAATGTTTTTTGTTTACAGGTATTGTCAACAGATATGTCGAAGCATATGAGTTTATTAGCTGATCTAAAAACGATGGTAGAAACCAAAAAAGTAGCTGGATCTGGTGTGCTATTATTAGATAATTATACTGATAGAATTCAGGTAAAGTATTAAAACTTTAATTTTTTTATTTTTAAGCTTGTTTAACCTCACTGGATCACTTTAGTTGACGATTTGAATGGTCTTCTTTCTTTTCTTTTCTCAATACTTTTTCCGGGTTCGATTCCCGGTCATGTCTGGCATTTTTTCATCATTCGTTTTCATTTATCATCATCATTCTCCACCTTGTTTGTTTGCATTAGCACAAATTGCAAAACAGTCCGACATAAAACAAAAAAACACCGCACAATTCTATACCCGAACGAACTAAAGACTACAGATGAGATCTAGCCAATCACAGCCAAGGTCGGGTGTGAGGTTGCCCCTTCGCTAAGTCACATTCTGTTCCACCCAACTCCAGCTGACCTTTGGTTAGGCTGTCATCTACAGTGGGGCCACAACATGACTACACAGGATATGGTTGACAAAAGTCAATTGGCTCTGTGCTGTGACCTAGATCACTATGCTCCGCCTTTGTCTGCAGTCTCTAGTTCGTTAACCCGGTTCACACTGGTGATCTAATTTTAAATGATACTGAATGGATAGTGGGTGGGGCGATAAAATGTGCTTCTGCAAGGTCAAGTATAAATAGGAGACCGGTAAATATTGCACTTTTCTTGTAAGGAATTCATTAACGCATCTAACAGTGTTTTCAGAAATAGAATATAATAAAAGGGAAATTTTTTATTCTCTTTTTTGTGTGTTTGTGGCATTGGGGAATCAGTATGATGTGATGGAAGTTCGTGCAATATATTTAGTTTGTGTTGAAGCTGTGTATTTTCTATGACGAAATTTCCTTTTGATATGGTTTGATGAAAACATTTTATTGTTTGGGAGGAGGTTTACCTCACTCAAGTCAAAAATACGGCTGTTTGTAGCATTGCACGGAAAATGTAACAGCTTCCCTCTCATACAACCTACAGAATTGTTTGAACCAAGTTGTTGCAGACAAAAAAAATTTCCTATATATGGTTGCTTATAGCTTTACCCTAAGTATGGTAGTGGCTCTGTGACGTCACCGTAAAAGAATGTAAATATTACCCATCGTTTTCTGTTGCCTGTATGCTATCTACATTTTTCGCTTTGTCGACCCAGTTTTCTTTGAATCGCGTAGCAGTTAGATATGTTTCTTCACTGTACTAACTTTTTTATTTGTTATTTAGAATTTTTTTGTTGTAAAATAGCTTACATAAAAAATATTTTACGTCACTTTGTTCACCGATAGTTTATATGAAATAGGAAAATTAGACTAATTTTGAAAATTTTATAACTCCGTCAAATATTTACGGAAAAATGAAAATTATACATTTATTCAGTCACCTCTTGTCTATAAAGCATGTCTTATAAATTTTTTGCTAAATTGAAATTTAAGCCCGTTATAGTAAAAAATATAAAGTAAACACAAAAATTTTCGCGGTTGAAAATTTCGCTTTCCTAAACACAAAGAATTATGAAGCGATTTTCTTGTAATTATATTCAAAAGGCGCGTACGTGTTATATGAATCAATTGTAATTTTTTCATCAGTAGTGACGTTAGATAAAACAGTTGTTTTGAGAGCGCATTTTGATTTTTTCAATTCTTCTGTTTAACGAGAAACAGTGCGTTTCCAAAGGGTTAAGCTATAGTCACTCTGTTTATTTGAAATTCCTTTGTATTCAAAAGTTTATTTATCTTCTGTTTATTCGTTGCATCCTCAGTTGTCTGTCCAGTTTTTTCCAGGTCCTCCTTAACTTCTGCTATGTATGAGGTGTTGCGGACCAGAAGGGCGAACTCAACAAAGGGTAGTTTTGAGAAAAACGCAAATTAAACTTTTTGATCCAAGGGCGAACTCAACAAAAATTGCAGAGTGTATGATGCATAGCGATAGGAATGGGAAAGGGTAGAAGTGCGGTGGGATCAGTAGCGTAGAGGTGACAAGACTCACGTCTTCCTGTTGAGTTCGCCCTTCTGGTCCGCGCAACTATCGTTCAAAGTAAACTCCCTGATTTTTTCTACTTCTCTTTTCATATAATTTAAAAGGCGAACTTAACAAACATAACAATGAAGTTTGTAACCCAAAGATGCCAAATAAAACAAAAAAAAATGACCCTATGTTGAGTTCGCCCTTCTGGTCCGGAACGCCTCATATCTTCTTCCAGATTTTATATCCCCTCTGGTTATAAGTTGTTTTAGTATCCTTCTTTTAGACATTCTCAGGATGTAGAAGAAATTAGAAATTCTTTGCTTTTTCATAATACTGGTAATCGGTTCTGCGGCATTATAGATCATTAGCCAGGGCCATTGAATAAAAGAAGGGATGTCTCATTGCACTCGAAAAAGTTGTACCAACAGCTGTTCAGCTGTGACGTCACTGCTCTGACACTGCGCTGTCTACACTGTGGTTACACACATACTTTCTCAGCTACTCATCTTAAAATATGCCTAATGAATTAAGAATAAATGTCTATACTTTGTTATTATTAGCAATGTCCGAAACATTATTTATAAAACAACAGATAGCAGTGTTGTGTTTAGGTCATCAGCCGAAAGGCTGGTTTGAACCTGTTGAGGTTTTACTGAGTAAAACGAGGAGTGAGGTGGTTTACCATTGCCTTCCTCTTCTTCTTCTTTGAGTGCCTATCCACTACGGATGTGGGCGACCATCATGGCTATTTTGACTTTATCCGCTGCCAACCGGAACAATTGCATGGAGCTCCTACCAAACCAGGTTCGCAAGTTCCCAAGCCAGGATATTCTTCTCCTACCGGGCTTCCTGTTGCTATCTATCTTTCCCTGCAGGATGCGTTGTAACAGTTCATAACGTTGTGAATTCCTCATGATATGACCCAAATATTGCAGCTTCCTTGCTTTCACAATATTAACAAGTTCTGTGGTTTTCTTCATTTTTTGTAGAACTTCAACGTTGGTCACTTTATGGGTCCATGGTATTTTCAGAATCCTTCTGTAGAGCCAGAGTTCAAAGGCTTCTAGTCGGTTGGTCGTTTCTTTTGTTAGAGTCCAGGACTCTACTCCATACAGCAAGACAGAAAAAACATAGCACCTCAGAAGTCTCAGTTTGGTCCCCAAAGTAAGATCATGACTTTTGAAAGCCGCACCCATAGAGCTAAAGATGTTCCTAGCCCTACCAATGCGACTCTTGATCTCCTGTGAGTTATTGCCTTCCTCACTGAATGGAAAAGTACACTTATCAGCATGCCGGGCCCTCTGAAAAGCACATATTTTCCACTCTGCAAATGACACCTTCACTTCATTCACCACAGGGTCTGGCTGTATAATGAAATTCATTACTTTCAGAGGAGATAACTCTGATTAGTGTCTTTTACACCTCTACTTCTTCTGTTCTTAAATGATTCAGTCATTTAATTGGCTGACCATGTGACAAGAAACAGAACTATTTATTTCAGCCCTGCAACTAACAGATTGAGTGTTAGTTGCACTAACATTCAATCTGTTAGTGCAACAGATTGAATTACAGATAGCAGTAATGCATAAATAATACGACATTCTAAAAACAATATGTGACAAAAACATTTTGGGTTGTGTAAAATACTTAGTCTTATTCTAAAGATGAATTTATGATCTACAAAGAGATTGTAAACAAAACAAATAAATTTTATTTGTAAAAATAAATAAAAATAAATAAGTAAATTCAAACTCGTCCACTGTTTCTTTTCCAAGATTTGCTTGGCACAGTCAAACCTTCGTGGAAAAGAGCTTTAATCCATTTTTCGAGTAGGTGCTTAGTGTTGGATCCTTATTACGTACTTTGTACACTATGCACCCTACAATGTAAGAGAGGGCTATCAAGTAGACAGTTCGACAGGATATCACTTACATAACCTTGAAACATGTAGTATAGTAGCACCCACTTCATGGCCAAATATATTTTTCAAAATTTTAAAAATTCCACAACATTGGCCAATCAATAGTTCATGTTATTAATACATTTGTTAATACATAATATTTGTTAATACATTTTTCACGCTGATTAAAACGATAGTTTGCTCCTGCCAAACAATTGAGTGATACCGAGAGAGCAACAAGGGTTCAGAATATAGTTAATATCAAATTTTAAGCAACAAACATATTTAAAATTTTGTATTCGCGGTAAAAATATAATTCATTATGTTGTGTTAAAATTTCAAACTTGTCTGTTAAATACTTCTTGAGTTATACACCTCTAAAACACATGAAAGTCTTTGCG
The DNA here is from genome assembly GCA_035578175.1 of Catonia carolina. Lineage (NCBI taxonomy): Eukaryota > Metazoa > Arthropoda > Insecta > Hemiptera > Achilidae > Catonia > Catonia carolina. The sequence continues at coordinate 5,126,798 of JAQMRL010000020.1, read as the reverse complement.
GTAGCAATAAAAACCCGGGTCTTTTTGTCTTCCAATCTCGATATGGCAGTTTTTAATTAATATTAAAAATATAGGTTTATTATAAGTGAACGCAGAATAAAATAAGCTAAATATTAGTGTAAACTATGTTGAAATCCGATTCATCGTTTTGAAGATGGAAGCGTTCAAACTCTGGTGTTTATAATTATGAAACCGATTATAACAATTGAGTTGTCAGAGTGGTGACGTCACGGCATGGCTCCCCGCTAGCACCTGTGAGTACCAAAACAGCAATGTAAACATAATACAGAGTGATTTTTTAGTCCTGTTACCCAATTGTTAATGTCTGGTAATATTTTTCTAAAAAAAATAAATTTTGTTTTGTGACACTAATTTGGTAGCCCTATTCAACCAGTATGGATATGGCAGTGTGAGTTGATTCTCCTTTAGCTGTGTAAAATTTTGTGCCATTTCCGGTCGTGCTACGAACAGAATGTCTTTTATCCTAAAACAATCTCTTGTTTAAATCTGGAGGCTGAAGCTCTAGAACTAATCGTATGTGATACGGATACAATTTCAATTTTTTAGCAGCTTTCTGAGCACTCGAACATGATAAATCAACATGCGAGGAAAGTTTTTGTAAACTTTTCCATGGAGAATTGAGCAATCTTGTTTTCACATTCTCTTAACGTCATCTGTCAAGAGAGTTGGTCGACCACTACGTTTTCTGCTGCAAACAATACCTGCCTCTAAAAGTCAGTTAGTTAACCTAGAAATTGACTAGAATAGAGTGGAGGAACACCAAAAAATTAATTTGAAATGATTCTTTTACACTCGCATACGATTTTGTAGCAAAATATTGTTCAAGAATGAAAACCCGTTGTTCTAGGGTAAAAGACATTCTGTTCGTAACACAATTGGAAACAGCACAAAATTTTACGCAACTCAAGGAGACTCAACTCAAACTGTCGTATCTATACCGGTCGAGTAGGGCTACCCAACTTTGTGTCACAAAACAAAATATCCCTTTCTTAGAAAAAAATTACCAGACATTAACAATTGGGTAACAGGACTAAAAAAATCACCCGGTAGTAATGAGATAATCCTTCTTTAATCAACGGCCCTGCCACTAGCGGTACCCGGTGTGCGTTGCTGTGCTACCGGCAAATACAGGGTGGCGGAAAATTCACTGCACACTTCAGTAAACAAAGACTGAATTTATTTTTTATTACAAAAAACTTACAATTTACAACTTACAATTATTTTTTATGTTCAAATTGTTTTCCGTCTTCAGTAATACATCTTTCAAGTCTCTCTCGAACACTGTTACGCACTCTATGGCATAGTCTGGTATTACTGTCCAAATCTTTAAATGCCTCGTGTATGTAGTACACAACTGAACGATTTACCGAACAAAATACCAAAGGCAAACAATTATTAAAAAGTAGAAATAACTATATTATTAACAAATATCAAACAAAATTTTCTAAATAACAAACAAAACTACGAAAAAATCACGAAAAATCATGACTAAGTACACGTACTCAATATTCTACAACTACTATCATTTCTACAATGTATCTACAACAATTTTTATTAGTGCATTTTTCTCTACAGAGCCTATTTCAGCGTGAAAGCGTGATTTTCTGTTTTTTTAAGCCAAACTGAGGTCGATTTTCATTTTACGTTTTTTACTCATAATTAAAATTAGGTTATGTTTATTTAGGTTAATTTTTTTGCTTGTTTCTAATGTTTTATTGCTAATGTTATATTGTTGCTTATATTGTTCATTATTTGCATTGACAAGAGAAAGTTATGCGAGTGTTTCACACCAGATTTTTTTTGTTCTTAGGTACTGGAGAATCTAGTACACTGTGCTGATTTAAGTAACCCAACAAAACCACTTCCGTTGTATAAAAAATGGGTTGCTTTACTTATGGAAGAATTCTTCCAGCAAGGGGATAAAGAACGTGAATCTAATTTGGAAATATCCCCAATGTGCGATAGGCACACCGCTACAATTGAAAAATCCCAGGTAATGTGATATTTATGAATATATTTTATTGTATTTCTTAATAATGTGTTATGTAAGTAATCTTAAAAACAAAAATTTTAAAATCTTATTCTGTCAGAATAGTTAACCTGTGTTACATTGAAAGTCTATTCTGAAATTGTTATCTTTTCTGAACAGAAGTCCTTCTAAAATCTTCTTTTTTTTGTTTTAGTACTGTAACCTTGGGTTTTAACTTGTTAAAATTTCCAGCCCCTACCTGGGAATCAAACGTGGGATCTTTCACTTAATAGGCTAGTCACTACAACCATGGATGTTGTTTCTGAAACTTTTTTAATTTAGTTTTTCCCCTCATTTTAGCTAAATTCTCGTCCAATATTGTTAATTATCGTAATGTCTCCCAATAGCCATTTGTGGATAGGAGGGCAGAGCTTCCAAACGAACGACGAGCTCCAAAACACCGTGAAAACCCGTGTTAAGTAACTGATGGCAATGTTTCATGAAGCAATGTTACCCACCGTGAAAACCCATGTTAAGTAACTGATGGCAATGTTTCATGTATTGGAAAGCTTGTACACCAGTAGGATAAATGGCTCAATTTAAATGGTGATTACAAGGTGTGGCAATTAAGTTCCAAGAATTTAGTTATAACTCGGGAATTGGTAACACTGCGTCATTGGCGTCACCGACTGGGGCCGACAACACGTGGCAAAACCTTGTTTGGAAAATTGGTGGCCCTGAAAAAAGCTGTTTAATTGTGTTTGTGGCCCTAAAAAGGGTCGTTGTTGGCGGTCGGAAGCGGGGTGGTGGAAGCGGAGCCCAAAGAGTGATAGCTCGGCTACCGGGTTTAGGCCTAGCCTTCCCTCAGTGGCAGTTGGGTCCCCACTGCAGCGTGGCAGTGGTGGCCCCCAGAGCCACTCAGTGTCGGGTCGGCGTAGGTCATCTGCCAATAGCGCAGTTTCTCTCCGGTCGGCGAAGGCTGACTGGTGCGGGAATGTAGCGTCCGCCACCGGTAGCATAGACCAGGGATGGTGCGTCCGGTCTTGGCTGGGCTCTTCTTCTTCGGTCTGAAGCTCTTCTTCTGGTGTTCTTCTCTAGTTGAGAGTTGATTGAAGAGTGCCTCTCGTGGGCCAGGGCTGTTGCGTAAATCCCCCTCCAGCGAGTCCACTTCATAGTGGAGGGGAGGCACTGCTCGCTCTGCGCATCAGTAGTGGTCTGTGCGGCAGGTAGGTACTGGGGCCACGTCTGCAGGCGTTAATGTTGGTAAGGGAGTTGGCGATAGTAAACGTATGACCGGAAATAGGGGATCTTCCTTTTGTTGCAGTTGAAAGTTGAAGTCAATAGCACATTAGGTTTGTGTTTTATGCGTGTTTTCAAAAGTAACTTTTTTAGTGGCTTCGTGAAAATGAGTGACTCACGTAACAAGCGAGGTTAGCAAGGATTTATCGTCCCGCATTCAAAGCCATGGCAGAGAGTTAATGAGTTGGGTAATCACTGGAGATGAGACGTGAATATTTGAGTATGACCCTAAGATACGTAAACAAAGGCAGTGGGTGGAAAAGGGTGGGTAGCGGCTAACGAAAGCGAGGATGTCTAAGTCGCGACTGAAGGCAATATTGATAGTTTTTCTGATATTTGTGGCATCATTCATCGTGAATCTATTCCTGCTGGCAGACAGTGACTGGACAGTTCTATGTTGGTGTCCTGGAGCGGCAGCAAGCACTCATTTTATGTGTGCGGCTCAAACTCACTGAGGAAAGCTGGATCTTACAACACGACAACGTGTCAGTCCATTTGTCATTCATTGTTGTTTAGGTCATCAGCCGAAAGGCTGGTTTGAACCTGTAGAGGTTTTAAACAAGGAGTGAGGTGGTTTACAAATTCCTTCCTCCCTGAGTGGAAAAGTACACTTATCAGCATGCTAGGCCCTCTGAAAAGCACATATTTTTCACTCTGCAAATGACACGTTCACTTCATTCACCACAGGGTCTTGCTGTATAATGAAATTGATTACTTTTAGAGGAGATAACTCTGATTAATGTCTTTTACACCTGTATCTTTTCTGTTGTTAAATGATTCAGTCATTTAATTGGCTGATCATGTGATAAGAAACTGAACTATTTATTTTAGAACAGATTGAGTGTAAATAATTTGACACTCCACCTGTCTGTTATGGGCAGTGTCATTCATTATGTAAGAGATTTTGGCGAAAAAAGACATTCCAACGTTGCCGCATCCACCCTATAACACCCCTTGCAACTTCTTCAAGGGCTCATCATTTTCTGTGTCGAGGTCGAGATTCACTTGTGTAAGAGTGGCTTTAGAGGGAGGCGATTGTGAAAGTCGATAATAAAATTTTGCTCATAATTTAATTTGCTTCTGTTTTATCAACAAAGTCCCGGAACTTAATTGCCACACCTCGTATGAAAAGTAACCAAGGGTGTGTGTAATTTTTGATAAAGAGTTTATTTTATTATTCTCATTAGTTTTATTTTTATAACCAATTGGATGTTTTAAAAAAACAACTTGTTTTTAGGTGACATTATTGTATTTGTTATAATTTTATGCAATAATATTCAAACTACAATGAAAGTTAATCATGATTTATAACTTTACGATCGATTTTGAAAATCTCTGTGACTTCAAATGCAGATATAGTCGAATGGATACTTGAATAGTTCTGTTGCACAAAAATGACATCTGAATTGTTACAACCTTGGATATACAGTGTTGCCAACTGACATCTAAGAAGACATGAAATTTACCAAAGATGCATTACTTCTATTTTATTAATTTACAATTGCATTCATTTTTAAACATCCTGTTTATTACCATGTTGGTTTAGGTCATCAGCCAAAAGGCTGGAGTGAACCTCTAGAAGATTTATTTAGTAAAATGACAAGTGAGGTGGTTTACTATGCCTTCCTCACTGAGTGGAAAAGTATGCTTACCAGCATGCTAGTCCTTACGAAAATCATCTACTTACTTTCAACTGCAAATGACACCTTCATTTCATTCACCACAGGGTCTGTCTGTTTAATGAATACCGGGGTCCTGGGTTTGATTCTCGGTCAGGTTTGGCATTTCCTCATCACTCATTTATCATCATTTTTCCTCACCTTATATACTGTATTGTTCCGAATACAAGCCGCAGTTTTTCCCTAAAAATTGGTTCCATAATTTGACCTGCGGCTTGCATTCGCGATTTAATAATAATAATAATAATAATCGTTTCTTATTAAGCATAAGTAGGTATAAATAGAGAGAGAGTGGTGGAGGGGGTGAGAGGGGGAGGGAGAGAGACGCACTCCTTACGTAGTGCGTGTACAGTTATTTTGATCAGTTTGGTGTTACAGTATAAAGTTTGGTAGCAGTTTTCTTATATTTCATTTTGTTTTTATCTGATCATTTGCTTTTTGTTGTATTTTGTACTTCGCCATGAGTGATGTTATAGGTTAAGGGTACTTTGTCTATACAAGTACCCAAAAAGTAGCGCAGGACTTGCGATACCAATTTCGAATTATTGGTATCGCAAGTCCTGCGGCTACTTTTTGGGTAAAAACGCGGAAAAGACATCCACCAAAGAAGCCGGAAGAAAACACAAATAATGTAGATGAATCCTTGTGTTCAGTATTGAAAAAAAATAAACAAAAACTTCTTAATGCTAATTAAGTAGTAAGTGTATTTGTTTGTGCAGTATTTTCTTCTTAAAAAATAAAATACTTTCAAAAACATACCAGTACTGTACTTGAAATTTATTTCCTAGTTTTGATCATAATTTTTCTGATGCGGCTTAAATTCGGGTGCGGCTTGTTTTCGGAACAATACGGTATTATCATTCTACATCTGCGTTAGCAGAAATTGGTAAACAGTCAGGCGTAATAGAAAAAAAATTGAAAATAACTCTACCCTATACTATTTTTCAAGGGTGATGAGCTCTGAACGTATGCATTGCCCCCTACCCACTTTATAGCTAGCCAATCACTTGCCAGCAACGTTGTCAATACTTGCTCTTGTACCTCGTGTTATATTTTTTTTGTCAGCCATTTTTTTGGTCTTTCAATAACAATTATAACTTATGAACACACAACCAGCTGATTATATTATAAAGTATTGCTTGTTAATGCACTATATAATCGATGTGTTCAGTACGAGATGCAAGACACGAGTGAACTACTGTGGCTCTTAAACGCATATGTATCTAAAACCTAAAACTGACCCTTGTGGAACACCTGCTTTGACTTCAAGTTTTCCAGTTACAACCTTTATAAGTTTCCCTCTAACAGCTTTAGTTGACTCCACACACTGTAATCTATTAATAAGATGATATTGAAACCATTTCAATTCTACATCCCTAACGCCTTTAAAATTCAAAAGAAAGCTATTAGGTGTATGTTGGGAACTAACCAGCTAACCTAATGCAAGTCACTATTTAAGGAGCTTCAATTGCTTACAGTTCCCTCTCTCTACATTTTTGAGGTGATTATGTATGTTAGGCAAAATAATTTTATGCAGAATTTCAATGTTCACAATCATAACACGAGAAACAGAAATGATTATTATGTGGCTAATCACTCCACAAAATTGTTTGAACAAAAACCTACTTATGTAGGGAGAAAATTCATGAATAAATTACCCCAATTTTTAAAATGTTGTGAGGATTTGAATTCCTTTAAAAGGAATCTGAAAAATTACTTGATCGGTGAAACTTTTTATAGCGTACAAGAATTTCTTTCTTGATGGTAGTGATACATTGTGTGATTCTTATATATAGGGTGATTCAAAAAGAGCGCCGGTTTTGATTATCAAATTAAGAGATTTATTTTATTGAAAAACTGAAAATAAATACATCAACAAGTTCATCTTACCTTCCAATTTCATGTATGAAAAATGATGTCATGCATGTGTCCTCCTCTACTGCGCTGGCACGCATCAACTCTGTCCATGAAATTGGATATTACTGTACGACAAGTTTCGACTTCCATTTGCCCGATAACCCGTCGAATTTCCTCCTTCAAGTCATTGATGTTTCAGGGTTTATTGGCATACACCAATGACTTCAGATGACCCCAAAGATGAAAGTCACAAGGCGTCAAGTCACATGACCTTGGTGGCCATTGATGGTCGGAATTACGAGAAATGATGCGATCCTGGAACCGTTCACGGAGCAACAACATTGTTTCTCGTGCAGCGTGACAGGTAGCACCATCCTGCTGAAACCACAACTCGTCAATGTCCATTCCATCCAAATGACGCCACAAAAACTCCCTAATCATCGTACGGTATCGGTCTCCATTTACTGTCACGGCTTGTCCTTCTTGATTTTCAAAAAAGTAAGGGCCGATGACACCGCCCGACCAAAAGCCGCACCAAACTGTCACTCGCTGTGCATACAAGAGAAACTACAACTGAATCGTCAATCGGAATGTTCTCCAAAATAGAAATGAGGTCAAACAATGTTGCCAACCGATAAACAAAAATTTACCAGCCGTTTAAAAACCGGCGCTCTTTTTGAATCACCCTTTATTTCAGGTGTTGTAGCTGACATGTCCTATACTCCTCCTGGAGTCTCCAGGGCGCAAAAAAAAAGTGCCAGGTACAATCTGACAATGGTGGCAAACGTTCTGATTGGTCTAAACGTGTGGAACAGACAGCGGAGCTCATCAACCGTGAAAAACATAGTAGTGTCTTTTACACTTTATCTTCTGTTCTTAAATGATTAAGTCATATAATTGGCTGACTCTATGATAAGTAACAACTCTCTTTTGTAGCTCTGGAATTAGCAGATTGTGTGCAAATAATTTAACACTCAACCTGTCATAAATTTTTTTTTGTATTAACTGATTTGAATTGTAATTTCAGGTTGGCTTTATTGATTATATCGTCCACCCACTCTGGGAAACTTGGGCAGATCTTGTTCATCCAGACGCACAAGATATTTTAGATACGTTGGAAGAAAATAGGGACTGGTACCAAAGTATGTAAAATATTGTTATTATTAAATTTAATCTAACGTAAACTAAGACGTACAGTAATCTAACTCGGAATAATTGGTTAATTTAATTAGGTTAGGTTTTGCATGTTAGAATAGATACAGTAAGATCCTCGTTACCCACCCTTTGCTCAACCGACATGACTGACTATGACGAATGTAAATTTATAAGCGAGGAAATCATACTTAGCCTACGTTGAATAACAGCAAGAAACATTTCCAAAGATAGTAAACTCTTTTCATAACTTTTCCTACTGCCGAACATTTTATGTCAGCTATTATGATAAATTTGTTAAATACCGGTATTCCTTGTACATTACTTATTGAACCAATTTTTACTTTCTCTTGCCTATATGAATATATAGGAAGGAAAGTATTGTTTTCATGTCGATTTTTCGAAATCGAGTTTTCACCGGATCTATACGTTTTCAGACCCCCTGAACCCAAAAAACATGTTTTTAGCAATTGGTCTGTATGTGTGTGTGTGTGTGTATACAAAATATCTCAAGAACGGAATATCGTACGAACTTGAAACTTGAAACTTAAGTTACATACCACTACCGGACCCGACACGAACATTTTCATCAAAATTGGTCAACCGGAAGTAGTAGTTTATTCGTATAATTTTTCACTTTTTTGTCATTTTCTCAAAAACTGGTCCTACGATTTTTTTTAAAATCGCCTAATTTGCTAATTTTTTTATGCTCTACAAGATAGGGTATGCGCCATGTTTGCTGAAATTCTCGGTGAGGCTGTTTTCACGTAAAGAAATTGTTTTTTTAAGATTATGGCTTTAATATGCATTTTAGGGCAAAAATTTACATAATAAAAGTTGTAGAGAATTTAACGTCCTACAACTTTTATTTCAAACATTTTTTTTTGTATAACGCTTAGTTTAGCAGTAATTAGCGATTTTCTGATTTTTTCTCACGAAAACGTGAGAAATCTATTTTTTAAAGATTTCGGCCTTAGTATGCATTTTACGACAAAAGTTTATATAATTAAATTTATAGAAAAGTAAAAGATGTACAACTTTTATTAAAGAATTTTTCTCTACAGAGCCTAGTTTAGCGTGAAAGAGTGATTATCCGTATTTTTAAGCCAAACTGAGGTCGATTTTCATTTTGCGTCTTTTAGTCATGATTAAAATAAGGTTATGTTTTCGAGGTTAGGTTTTTATTTATTTCTAATGTTTTATTACTAATGGTTGGTATATTGTTAATTATTTGCATTGGCAAGAGAAAGTTGTGTGAGTGTTTCACACCAGATTTTTACTTTCTCTTGCCTATATGAATATATAGTAAGGAAAGTATTGTTATTATTATTGTGACACTTACTGGCTTAGGTCCGTTTCGAGATCTGGATAAAATAAATAATTAACAAACTATCGTTAAAATTACAATATCTATTACATACTATAAGGTACAATTAATAATTTTAATTAAATCTTCAAATAAATTACAATTATTACAATTAAAATTGATAATAGAAATAATAAATTTATGACATTAAATGAACTTAACTATACTACCGGGTGATTTTTTAGTCCTGTTACCCAATTGTTAATGTCTGGTAATTTTTTTCTAAGAAAGGGATATTTTGTTTTGTGACACAAAGTTGGTAGCCCTACTCAACCGGTATAGATACGACAGTTTGAGTTGATTCTCCTCGAGTTGCGTAAAATTTTGTGCTGTTACCAGTTGTGTTACGAACAGAATGTCTTTTACCCTAGAACACCGGGTTTTCATTCTTGAACAATATTTTGCTACAAAATCGTATGCGAGTGTAAAAGAATCATTTCAAATTAAATTTTTTGGTGTTCCTCCACTCTATTCTAGTCAATTTCTAGGCTAACTAACTGATTTTTAGAGGCAGGTATTGTTTGCAGCAGGAAACGTAGTGGTCGACCAACTCTCTTGATAGATGACGTTAAGAGAATGTGAAAACAAGATTGCTCAATTCTCCATGGAAAAGTTTACAAAAACTTTCCTCGCATGTTGATTTATCATGTTCGAGTGCTCAGAAAGCTGCTAAAAAATTGAAATTGTATCCGTATCACTTACGATTAGTTCTAGAGCTTCAGCCTCCAGATTTAAACAAGAGATTGTTTTAGGATAAAAGACATTCTGTTCGTAGCACGACCGGAAATGGCACAAAATTTTACACAGCTCAAGGAGAATCAACTCACACTGCCATATCCATACTGGTTGAGTAGGGCTACCAACTTAGTGTCTTCTTCTTCTGTTAGTGCCTATTCGTTCCGAATATTGGCGATCAGTCTGACTATGGCTATCCTATCTACAGCCATCCTGAAAAGTTCTGTTGTAGTCTTGGAGAACCAGGTACGCAGGTTCTTCAGCCATGACATTCTTCTTTTTCTTCCTGGTCATCTTCTGCCATAGATCTTCCCTTGGAGAACGGATTTCAGCAGGCCGTATTTTTCGTCATTCCTCATTACATGGCCGAAATATGCAAGCTTCCTGCTCTTGATGGTGTTCATCACTTCCAAATTTTTATTCATTCGCTCCAATACAGCTTTGTTGGTCACTTTGTCCATTCATGAAATTCTCAACACTCTCCTATACAACCACATCTCAAAAGCCTCGAGTCTTTTTTCAGTTGATTTGGTCAATGTCCATGACTCCATCCCGTAGAAGAGTATTGAAAATATGTAGCAGTGGAGGAGTTTGATTTTGATGCACATGTTAAGGTTGTGACTCCTGAACAGTTTTGCCATCTGATTGAATGCAGCCCTCGCTTTTCCTATTCTGCATCTTACCTCCTGAGAATGATCCCATTTCTCATTGATTAAGGTTCCCAGATAAGTGAACTGTGGCACCCTCTCTATCGGTTTGGTGTTAAGCATTAAGTCACATCTTCCTACTGCTCCCCTACTAATCACCATTAACTTAGTTTTGCTCACATTGATTTCCAAGCCATATTCTTCACTGACGCTTCCTATCCTGTTCACAAGCTCCTGCAGACTGTTCTTGCTGTCAGCGAATATTACCGTATCATCCGCATATCGAATGTTGTTCAAGCGTTCTCCATTCAACAGGACTCCCATTTCAGTATTCTCAAGGGCCTCCCTGAAGATTTCCTCTGAATAAAGATTAAATATCAATGGCGAAAGGATGCAGCTCTGCCTAACGCCTCGAAGAATGTCAACTGCATTGGTTAGTGTCACAACCATAACTTAGTGTCACAAAACAAAATTTATTTTTTTTAGAAAAATATTACCAGACATTAACAATTGGGTAACGGGACTAAAAAATCACCCTGCAGTAACCATGAAATTGCGAGCATGGATCTCATTACACTCTGTTTATCGTAAGAAAGATATGTCGAGTAAACAAATAATGATTGTCACTGAGGATGTGCATAATTTAAAAATGTGTACACGCTGATTAAAAAGTAACAAAGAAATACTTTAAAAAGTATTTAAGTATAAAATACTAAATAAAGGCCAAGCCAATTTGGTGTGAGCGCTGGGCTACGCATGTGCATACTTGACTTGGACACTGCATACCCCTCTGACCTACAGTTAGATGTACAGTCAGAGTTTTGTTGAAAATTGACAACACCCATTGTATTTTGTGGGCATGCTGTTCCATTGTTGATTACGTCGTACGCTGCACTATTGCAGTACATACGAGGTCTGTCCAATAAATACGCGAACTGAGCCCATAAAAACTTTATTTTGCAAAATTTAGTCTACATCAATTTTGTCCCCTTCAAAGTACTCTCCATTTGTTGCTATGCACTTATTCCATTTTCTTTTTCACTGTTTAAAGCACCTTTGGAAGTCCTCAGCAGTTAGGCTTTTTAGTGTTCTCGTCGTTTCTTGCTTTATTGTGGCCAAATCTTCCCAGTGATGTCCCCTCATCACATTTTTGTATTTTGGGAATAGGAAAAAGTCGCAGGGGGTGATATCTGGCAAATAAGACGGATGATCAAGGATGGTGATTGAATTTTTTGCCAGAAACTGGCGAACAATCAATGCTGAATGTGCAGGTGCATTGTCATGGTGAAGGATTCATCCATCACCTTGACAAATGTTCGGTTAAAATAGTGTGCACTGTTGATTTTCCTAGATTCAGTTCATCAGCTATCATTCGGACAGTTTTTCAACGATCAGTAAGGACAAGGGACCGCACATGATCAATGTTGTCGTCCAACACAGGTGGTTGAAGGTCATCCCAGTCTTGCATCTTCCGTGGCGTCTTGTTGGCCATCTTTAAAACCCTTAATCCACGTGAAAACTGATGTTTTCTTCAGAGCATTATCACCATAAACAGCTGTCAACATTTCAGTAATTTCTTTATAACTTTTACTGCACTTCACCAAAAACTTGATATTGATTCGTTGCTCCGTGATTTCGTCAGTTTCCATTTTCGACAAACAGTAAAAACAAGGACATCAGAAACTAACATAACTAGCACTATAGGCACAGTTTGACGATCCGCCAAGCACTGACGGCTCATTGGGAATCGGGCAACTAGTGCCGCTAGTGGGTGGGACTATAGTCCGCGTCATGGGCGCTAGCTTGCACAAGTTCGCGTATTTATTGGACAGACCTCGTACAAGACTATCCTAATGCAGATGCACGTTTTGCCCAGCGCTGTCCCTACGAAAATCAGGCTATACACGACTGTTTGGTTTACTAGGAAGCTCGCAATTTCGTAGTTAATAGTTTAACAACTAGATTACCTCGCACTTAATTTAACTAAATCCTACTTACAAACGTCTACAGTATACACAAACGATTATACGAAGTCTACAGTATACACAAACGATTATATGACGTCTACTGTAGACACAAACGATTATATGTTGTCTGCAGTATACAAAACCGATTATGCGACGTCTACAGTATACACAAACGATTATACGACTCTACTGTATACACAAACGATTATACGTCATCTACAGTGTATAAAAATGATAGTCAACGTCTACACAAACGATTATACTATGTCTACAGTATACACAAACAATTATACGACGTCTACAGTACATGCAAACGATTATAGAACGTCTACACAGACTATTATACTGCGTCTATAGTACAAACGATTATACAAAGTCTACAGTATACGCTGAACCTTTTCAACAAACGTATCTGTTATACCGGTATAACTCACTTTACTGAACGACGATCAAGAATAACTGGAAATGGCACCTTTATATACTTACTCATCAGGGTTCTAGATTAATAGAGATTTTTCTATTCTAATAAAAAAAAATACAAAGTTTTCAATCAGGTTCTGGAAATCTTTACTAAAAGTTAACAAACACATTTTAAATAAACGGTTACAAACGAGCCAATTATCTAAATAAGTACACTGACTCTTGTCACAACAATAGGCCTATACTATATCTATCCATTTATACACTATGTTTTTAAAAATTTTTTAGAAGTAACCCGACTTAAATCAATTAATATTATTTACATTGGTGTTGTTTAGGTCGTCAGCTGAAAGGCTGGTTTGAACCTCTAGAAGCTTTACTAAGTAAAACGAGGAGTGCGGTGGTTTACCATTGCTTTCCTCACTGAGTGGAAAAGTATGCTTATCAGCATGCCAGGCCCTCTGAAAAGCATCTACTTTCCAGCCCGCAAATGACACCTTCACTTTTTCACCACAGGGTCTGGCTGTGTAATGAAATTCATTACTTTCATAGGAGATAACTCTGATTAGCGTCTTTTACACCTCTACCTCTTCTGTTCTTAAATGATTCTGTAATTTAATTGGGTGACCATGTGATAAGAAACAGAACTATATTTTTTTTACCCCTGCAACTATAGTCAGATTCACGAAAGAAAACACCTGTCTTTAAGCAGCAATATCTTTTGAACCGTTGTATGTAGAAACAATTACGATACATCAAATTGTAGCTTGTTTTATTGTTGGTTACACGATTACATTAACACGTTATACTTTGTAGCCCTATACATTTTAAAGTACGCATGAACAAAGTAATAGTACTTTAAAATTGGGTTTACTGGAAAAATCATTAAAAACTGGGTACTTTTTATGCGTAATTCGTTATATTTAAAACACTTTTACTTTCCGAAAATGTTACTGTATATCCTGTAACCAACAATAAAACAAACTTTAATTTGAAGTATCATAATTGTTTTTAGATACAACGGTTCAAACAATATTACTTTTTAAAGATAGTTGTTTTCTTTCGTGAATTGGACTATAACAGATTGAGTGCAAATAATTTAAGGGGGTAGTCAACCCAGAAAATGAAAATCAAAACTTCTTGTTATAATTTATCATTATTTATTTTAAATGAAAGAGTAATTTACTAGTAATTATCTACCATTTGAACCAAGCCAAAAAATTAATTACAGCCCCTAATATAAGGGCGAGGTTGGAAAAAGCGGGCTTTTACGGGGAATCAAATATCTCAGGAACCAAGAAAGATATCAACATGATTCTTATGCTACATAATACAGAAAATTGCTGTCTATCTGTTGTATGCGCTTGTATGTATTTTTCCTTACAAGAAATTAATTGAAGAAAAACCATATTTACAAAAACATTTATTTTATGTATTCACAAATTACTTTTTTAACTAAATCCCTATTAAGGTTTTTGTAATAATCATTCCACAGATAACAGGGCAAGAAATTATAAAAATTGAAAAAAAAAACATCATCCGAATACCTCCAATACAAACCATAATATTTAATTTCCAAGAATGTACAATCATCCAAAAACCGTATTTCCGGAAAACTTAAAGTTGAATGAATAATTTCACTCGCCTTGCTAGTAAGCTTTATTTTAAACAGATGTTTTTATAACTTTTTGTCAATGTAGAAAGTAAACAAATGTTGTAATTCAGAAAATTTTAAACTTCAAATAAATGCAAACAACAATCAAAATTTAAAAACAATCATCTCTTGGGTTGACTATCCCCTTAACACTTCACCTGTCTGTTATGGGCTTAAAGTCTAGTTTACACGGGTCGAGTATTTTAGTCGAGTAGTATAATGGTCGAGTAATTTAGTAACTGTCCACACGTGTAACGTAGAGAGCGAATTTAATGCATTGTTATGGCTCCACGGCGGCGGGGTCTCGCTCGTAAATTACGTTGTGCGTAGTGGTGGGGGTAGCTACTAAACTGTGCACTCAACCGTTCTACTCGACTAAAACGTCCTGTCCAAACAAGTCTAGTACTAAATTACTAATCTTCTTCTTCTTTAAGTGCCGTGTCCTCCTAGAACATTGGCGATCAGTCGCATGACCTTCACTCTGTCCACAGCCAACCGAAATAGTGTCGTGGTGCTCACCCCGTACCACTGGCGAAGGTTCCTAAGCCAGGACGTTCTCCTACGTCCGGGGCCGCGCATCCCCTCTATCTTCCCCTGGGTGATCACATGCAGCATTCCATATTTCGGATTTCTCATCACGTGGGCAAAGTACTCTAATTTCCTTCTTTTTATGATATTAAGCACTTCTTTTTCTTTGTTTAGCCGCTGCATTACCACTTGATTCGTCACTCTGTCCATCCACGATATCCTCAACATTCTGCGGTAAGCCCACATTTCGAAAGCCTCAATCCTCCTGCACATTGCTTCTGTGAGGGTCCATGCTTCCATCCCATAGAACAAAATGCTAAACACATAACAGCGCAATAAGCGTATTCGCAGCGCAAGTAATCTACTCGACTAAAATATTTGACCCGTGTAAACTAGGCTTAAGGAGGTAGTCAACCCAGAAAATGAAAATCGAAACTTCCGGCTATAATTTATCATTATTTATTTTAAATAAAAGAGTAATTTACTAGTAATTATCTACCATTTGAACCAAGCCAAAAAATTAACTACAGCCCCTAATATAAGGGTGAGATTTGAAAAGCGGGCTTTTACGGGGAATCAAATATCTCAAGAACCAAGAAAGATATCAACATGATTCTTATGCTACAAAATACGGAAAATTGTTGTCTATTATCTGTTGTATGAGCTTGTATGTAAATTTTCTTACAAGAAATTTATTGAAGAAAAACCATATTTTCAAAAACATTTATTTTATGTATTCACAAATTATTTTTTAACTAAATTCCTATCACGGTTTTTGTAATAATAATTCCACAGATAATAGAGCAAGAAATTATGAACATTTGAAAAAAAAATTATCCAAATACTTTCACTACAAACCAAAATATTTAATTCCCAAGAATGTACAATCATGCAAAAATTACATTTCCGGAAAAGTTAAAGTTGAAGGAATAATTTCACAAGCCTTGCTAGTGACCTTTATTTTAAACAGATGTTTTTATAACTCTTTGTCAACGTACAAACAAAGTAAACAAATGGGCTTCAGAAAATTTTAAACTTTAAATAAATGCAAAAACAATCAAAATTTTAAAAAATCATCTTCTTGTGTTGACTACCCCCTTAAGGATGTTTGATAAAGTAGTGAATAATATTATTTTTGACTCCGCTGTGGTTAAAAGGTGGAAGGGAATCGCACGTGTTTCGGCACATGCGCAAAGCTGAATGACTCAAGCTCCCTTGTGACGAGACATAATTCCATACACTTTTACTATTCACTATTCACTCACTCTGTATGCAGCTGTGAAATAACAACCCACGTCTACTTAGTACTTTTTTTGCGTCCTGGAGACTCCAGGAGGAGTATAGGACATGTCATTTATAAAACGTGAAATACATAATATAAAAATCACACAATGTATCACTACTATCAAGAACAAAATTCTTGTACGCTATAAAAAGTTTCACCGGTCAAGTAATTTTTCAGATTCCTTTTAAAGGAATTCAAATCCTCACAACATTTTAAAAATTGGGGTAATTTATTCATGAATTTTCTCCCTGCATAAGTAGGTTTTGTTCAAACAATTTTGTGGAGTGATTAGCCACATAATAATCATTTTTGTTTCTCGTGTTATGATTGTGAACATTTAAATTCTGCATAAAATTATTTTGCCTAACATACATAATCACCTCAAAAATGTAGAGAGAGGGAACTGTAAGCAATTTAAGCTCCTTAAATAGTGGCCTGCATAAGGTTAGCTGGTTAGTTCCCACCATACACCTAATAGCTTTCTTTTGAATTTTAAAAACCCTATTCGTATTACCCATTCTAGAATTACCCCATACTAAGATACTATAATGGATATGAGACAGAATGAGGCCATGATAAGCTGCCATTAGCAATTTTTTATCATTTAATCTGGCAGTTTATTTTAGTGCAAATACCCCAGATGATATTTTACTACAAACTTGATTGGTATAGAAGTCCCAAGACAAAGATCTATCTAGAGATACTGTTAGAAACTTCACTGTTTCTACATGCTCTGAACTATTATTATGAATAAATACAGTGTACCTGTAAACTGTTACTGATTACTGAAGTATCATCAACAAACAACAAAGCTCTGCCATTAGGTATGACTTCTGGTAGCCTATTAATGTACAATAGAAATAGAATTGGATCTAAAACTGACCCTTGTGGAACGCCTGCTTTGACTTAAAGCTTTCCAGATACAACCTTTGTAAGTTTCCTCCTAACAACTCTAGTTACTAGAGTCTAGGTACTAGACTCGGTATCTGACAAAAATGACTCTGGTTAAGTGTTGAGGATATTTCAAAAAACCGTTTGAGGGTATTTATTTAATTGTTTACCTTTTTAGGTATGATCCCTCCTAGTCCACCTTCAAATGAATCAGCTTCAGGAAGATGCGAAAGTGTAGATGATGAAGAAGAAAGCAAAGATGATGAAGATTGTGGTTACTCGGAAGACATTAGATTTCAAGTAACAGTCGAAGAAGGCGATGAAGCGGAGGGTGAAGGCGAAGAAGGAGTCGGAGGAATGTGACGGAGACTCGTTGAAATCTGCAGGAAGTTACGTCGCAAAGTCTGGACTTGGTGGGGGAGTAATAGCGGTTCCACTCGCAAATAAACCACCTCCTTCCACCGGTTAAAAAAATTTTAGTTAAAATGAATTTTTTTTTCTTAACTTCTTATTTCTTTCAAATACTTATTTAAAATCCTTATCAATAACTGAAAAAATGAGTAAAAAAAATAGTTTTATATCAGTTAAAATTCTCAACTACAAAAATATACATAGTTTTTTTAAATTTTATGTTTTATTTTTTTTTTTATTATCATTAAAACCGTACTATATAATCACAAAAATTTTAAAAAACAATTATAATTTGATATAATTATAATGACACAATTATTATTTATTTTTTATTATCAACATTATACAATAAATATTTTTTGTATAAATTATACATAAAGCGTAAATAAAATAACTATTTTTCTAGTCTTTTGTAAAATAATTAATATTATTGTTTTTAGGTTTATTGTTATTATTATTTTATTATTATTATTATATTGTAAATTATTTATTATGTTTTATGAACAGAATTTATTTCAAAGTATTATATTAAAATAACATAAACTGCCTCATTTGTGCAGTGGATTGTGTGCTCAGGTATAAATCTGAAAATTATAAAAATCTGGGTTCAGGTTCCCAGCTAGGGTGTGGAAAATCTATTTAATATTTACTCTGGATTCTTTTGGTACACCAGAATATGCATTTTTTGAATATAATATTAAGCAATTTTTTGTTTTAAATCAAAACTATAAGATATTTTTATAATTGATGGATTATGGGAAAAAGATATGTTCAAATTAAAAATTGATGTTTTAGTAGCTTGTTATAGATCATAAAATTCTGAAAATTATGGTTCTTTCATCATCTTGATGCTGTTGAACTTCACTAACTTCACTTTGTAGACCCTGATGGTTTTGAGTTTTTGGGGGGGTTGTCAAGTTATCCAGAATGTGGGAATTTTGGATGGGATTTTAACAAATAGACACGCATTAGATAAATTTACTATATAATTATTGTATCTGCAAAGAATATAGTTTAGTACAGTAATGCTAACTAATAAATACAGTTTAGTAGGCTGTAATAAATTTAATATTTACAGTAAAGTACAACACATAGGACAAAATAATAATTAAGTTTGAAAAATTTACTACAATACAGTACAAGATTAAAAAAATTAAGTCTCAAGTTTTTAAAAATTTAAATAAAATTAAGTTTGCTGGAATAATTATTTGATAGAAGATTGTTTTTCTTTCTCACCTCAGCACCTGGCTGCTTCGTCACGAAGTCACCAGCTGTCAAGTGAGTGACTTCTTCTGTATTACAAAAATTAACTGAGTTTCTACATTTTTTGAATATTAAACTTTAAAAAGATTCATTTTGAGAAAACTGCGTCTATAGTTTTGCTTTTTATAATATGAAAAGTATTGTAACACGTAAGCCTTGGATTCGTTTGGGATCTGGGTATAACAATTAATAAAATTACAACATTTTTAATTACGATTAATGTCAGACTAACTAACAAATTACCATTAAATCATTTAAATTAAAAAATGCTTTTCATGAGATTATGTTTTTCATGGCTGATAGAAATTACAAAAAAAAGGCTTACCTTTATCCTATGCAAATACCATTAGTGATTTCTGTATCTACTCTTTAAGAGGAATCAAATGACAATATTTTTGTTTCAAAATTCCAACTTTGATTTCTTGTTTTCCGGTTTGGGGCACTTCTGATCAAAACCGAAAATTCAAACCCAATCCCAGGCCCACTAGATTTTTGTGTAGATTACGAATCTGAAAACAGTTTGTTACTATCTCTTGTAATTTCTGATTTTGATTTCTTGATTTCCGATCAAAACCTGAACTTCAAACCCAATTTAGGCTCACTAACATTGAGTACAAATAATTTAACACTCCACATGCCTTTAATGGCCAAAATAGAACGTGAAAATTCAACCATCTAAGGAATTTAAAACCGAAAGTAATGTCCCTTTTCCATCAGTTTCATGGTTTACTCGAATAAATTTTTAACAGACTTTTATTGTATAAAAGTAAAAAATTAATGATATTTTCTAACACAGATATAAGCTAGCAAATTAAACAAAACATAATACTGAATTGTTAATATTCATCATCATCATCATCATCATCTGGGTATCCTTCCAGCAGGCCGGGTAGGATTTGAGTGGACGATATGCCTCCATCTATCTCTATCTTGATATACCTTTTGTATTCTGATATCCTGTAGTGTCATTCCTTTTGTTAGGAGATCATCCCTTATTTGGTCAGTCCATCTTCTTCTGGGACGTCCAACGGGTCTTCTTCCAGATACCTCCATGTCCAAGTACTGTCTGGGGATATGCGCCTCTGGCATCCTTTGTACATGTCCAAACCATTTGAATCTTGCGGTACGTAATCTTTCTTCCATCGTTAAGGTCACCTACATATCTCTTCTTATATATTCATTTCTGACCTTGTCTCTTCTGGTCTTCTGCAAGGCTGATCTTAAAAATTAAAAATTGTTAATATTATCTATAGAAATTAACTTTCCTGAAATATTTTCTACAGAAGATAATTCTTTTTCCAGTAGTCCATCATTTGTTAAATACTAACATAAAAATTTAATTGGTATTTGCATGTTAATTGAGTTAACAACTTGTTGATAATTTTTATAACAAAATGTACGATTTTATTTGAATTGCAGCAATTTGATTTGAAGGAATGTATTTTTATAAATTTCTCTTTCACTACTGGTTTTCTTAGCTCAACTGGATTAATATTTAAATGAAACATTTACTTGGTTAGTGAAATAGAAATTTATTCATTTGGTTTTCTAAAAATTATTTCATGAAACACACCTTAGAATTTAAATGAAAATCAATGTTACGATAACACCTGACTAAAATATATAACTGTAGTGTTTCGCATACACTTACAAGTTACATGAGGGGTAACCGGAAAGTAACAGAAGTTTTGAAATAAAAAAAAAATATGAAAAAACTAAATATTTTCATATACATTATAAAGATACAATCTTAAGATATTTTTCTACACAATTGTCATTCAAATTAAGGAACTTAATCATACCGTGGCAAAAGTTTTTCAATAATGTCTCTGAAGAAATCTGCCGCCGGCAATTTCAACCACTGGTTTAAATCCCTTAGCACAAAATTTTTGGTAACCAAGCTTCTCAGCCATAATTTCATGTACCGAATTCCATAAAATTTGAGACAATGTTGTAAAAGTTCCATAATCATGAAACGATTTATTTTCATGATTTTTGTCACCAGTTCGTCAAGTCACAAGACTAGGGCATACCACTGTGATCTTCATTGTGAACATTGGTACGGCCATTTTTAAAATTGATGTAACATTCCCTCACTTGAGTTTCACTTATTTTTTTTGTACTCATTGTAAAATTCGCGATAAATTTAAATTGGTTTGTATTATTTTGATAACGAAAACCTTATCACCATCCTTCACCATCTGCATTAGCAATAATTGCAGAACAGTCGGACGTTAAACCAAAAAAAAAAAATTTAGAATCGAGCCGGATTACTGGAGGGTCCAGATTTTCGAGGGCCGAATTGTTGAGGTACTACTGTATATCTAATACATAAAATTCGTGTGTCACCAAGAAACACTAAACTAAACCTCACAAGGGGCAGGATTTTCTATTGCTAACACGTGATAGAGAGCAAAGTAACAGAAATACAGACCTCACTTTATTACCGCTGGATGTGTACTGAGTGTAGGGACATTATGACACCAAGATTGCGGCTGTAGCCTCACGCAATGCCATGATGGACCAAAATATCTGTTACTTTCTGTATAAACCTCGTATTTAACTCACCGATAATATCATGTGATTACTGTAGACTGTGATCTACAATTATATCACTTGAGCCCTTATATTCCAAAAAATAAAACCAAAGTTATTTTGTAAATAAAAAACTAAAGTAGATACTTAAGTTTTTGTCGTTAAGGATTTTTATGAATGTAAAATTCTGTTCAATTTTATTAATTTTTTTGTAATTTTTTGATTCTGTTTTCCAGTTAAAAATTTGGAATACACAGGGTATTTACATATATTATTATTATTATTGTATTAATTTGAATTTCAAATGAAATATTTTAAATTTTCTGTTGGATTCGTTGAAAATTTTTTCAGATTTTATTTATTTTTTTTGTTAAATTTTATTTATTTACGTATTTTTATGGCAACTGAAAACTAATTAAACTATATTATTAAATAATCGTTTATGTTATAAAAGTATCAATGTTACAATAAAACAATGCATGATCATTAATAAAACCATGTTATTTCAATGTTCGTTGTAAAATTTAACAAAGATGTTTATAATGATGTTAATTTACTGTAACTGATAAATTAATATATATGTTGATAATTAATGTTTTTATGTTATTACAATACATGTTCGGAGAATTGTCACAGATTGGTTAATATCTTTTAGCTTACTGGAAAATTACATTAATACAGAATTGTGGAAATTTTATTTTAATTTTTCATTATTATTCGGTTTAAAAATGTTTTAATTTTTTTTATATTAAGTACCTAAGGTTAAGATTTAATTTAAAATCATTCTTAATAGTTAAACTATTCAGGACGGTGTTAACCTCCAAAACATTTTGTGTTGTTGATTAGTGATAAACTTTTATGAGGTGCCTCTGTTGTCATAGTATCAGAAACCGAGACACTTTGTAAACCATTTGCAGCTAGCAATGCAATTATCAGTCTATCATGAAACTGCGATGCATTTGGTAGGATTTAATTTAAAGTCAGATTTTAATAAAAATATTAGATTCAAAATGACAGATTTGTTGAACGTTCTTCTAGAAGAATAGGAAGATAAGTTTTTTTTTATGTTGGAGGAAAGGAAACTATCATGGCCTCAACTGCCCGTACATCCAGGAGTGTCGGACTTTAACCCAACCAAAAATCCTATCCCCATTACCGACCATGGGTACTGGGCCCATCTTGAGGCATGAACATGGTGCCATAATGTATCACAAACCCCTTTTTTTCTGAGCTTTGGCTTCTCGATGAACGAACCCTCTTCTGAACAGCCAGTTATGCAAGCCCCTAAGAGGTAGCTCCCGCAGAATCACAATGCATGAGCACCCTTCACTAGTGTGAATCATCCCACTAATATCAATAAATAACCCACCGGGTTGATCAAATGGTAAAGTCATTGCCATGAGTCAGCTGTTTAACAGCTGATTTTCAGAGACAAAGGTTCCTGGTTCAAATCCTAGTAAAGGTAGTTACTTTTATATGGATTTGAATAGAAGGCAGTGGTTACCAGTGTACTTTAATGGTTGGGGGTCAATTAACCATACTCTCTCAGGAATGGTACAAGACTAAATTTTAATGACCATACACATCCTCATCTCATTGAAAACAGGCGATGATAACCAAATTGCGCCTTAAAAAAACTCATCTCATTAGGTCACGGGGTTGGGGGAGGGTTGCTTGTTGTTGTTTAGGTGAACAGCCGAAAGGTTGGTTTGAACCTCTGAGAGGTTTTACTAAGTAAAAACGAGGAGAAGGTGGTTTACTATTGCCTTCCCCACTGAGCGGAAAAGTATGCTTAACAGCATGCCAGGCCCTCCGAAAAGCACCCACTTTCCACCCTGTAAATGACACCTTCACTTCATTCACCACAGGGTTTGGCTGTATAGTGAAATTTATTATTCTCAGACGAGATAACTCTGACTTTTACACCTCTACCTCTTCTGTTCTTAAATAGTTTGGTCATATAATTGGCTTTCTACGTGATAAGAAGATTTCTGGATGAAACCAGAACTTCAAACCTAATTTAGTCCCACTAATTTTTACTTTCTCTTGCCTATATGAATATATAGGAAGGAAAGTATTGTTTTCATGTCGATTTTTCGAAATCGAGTTTTCACCGGATCTATACGTTTTCAGACCCCCTGAACCCAAAAAACATATTTTTAGCGATTGGTCTGTGTGTGTGTTCGTACAAAACATCGTACGAACTTGAAACTTAAAACTTAAGTTACATACCACTACCGGACCCGACACGAACATTTTCATCAAAATCGATCAACCGGAAGTAGTAGTTTATTCGTATAATTTTTCACTATTTTGCGATTTTCTCAAAAACTGGTCCTACGATTTTTTTTAAAATCGCCTCGTTTACTAAATTTTTTATGCTCTACAAGATAGGGTAGGCGCCATGTTTGCTGAAATTCTGGGTGAGGCTGTTTTTACGTAAAAACATTTTCTTTTTAAGATTGCAGCTTTAATATGCATTTTAGCGCAAAACGTTATATAATAAAAGTTGTAGAGAATTTAAAATTCTACAACTTTTATTTCAAACATTTTTTTGTATAACGCTTAGTTTAGCGGTAATTTGCGATTTTCTGTTTTTTTCTCACTAAAACTTGAGAAAAATCGATTTTTTTAACATTTCGGCCTTAGTATGCATTTTACGACAAAAGTGTATATAATTAAATTTATAGAAAATTAAAAGATCTACAACTTTTATTTAGAGCATTTTTCTCTTCAGAGCCTAGTTTAGAGAGAAAGAGTGATTTTCCGTATTTCTAAGCCAAACTGAGGTTGATTTTCATTTTGCGTCTTTCACTCATGATTAAAATTAGGTTATGTTTATTGAGGTTAGTTTTTTGTTTATTTCTTATGTTTTATTACTAATATTAGGTTTGTTGTTAATTATTTGCACTGGCAAGAGAAAGTTGTGTGTGTTTCACACCAGATTTTTTTGTATACAGTAGATTACGAATTCAAAAACCATTTTTAGCTATTGTTTGTGGTTTCTGATAAATGGGTATGACGAACGGACTAAGGATAATGATAATGATAATTTTAAAAATTGCTACCAATTTATAAAATTTAATTTTTTTTAATATGAATTACTCAATCAAAAAAAACGAAAATTTTGTTAAATCAACCTTAGGTATTTAATTAATTAATAATACGTATTACATTATTTAAAGCAATGCTTTAAAATTAATTAAGAAGTAGATTATTAACTGATGGTGTTTACGTTTGATTTTTATGTTTTGTTATATATTATTTTGTAATTATGGCAGATAATTTTGGTAACAAAACGTGACAAGATTTGTATATTATTATAAATTAATCTTTGAAACTCACAGCTTTATTAACTGCCCATAAAGAAATACAATTTCATATCCTTTTTTATCATCAAATTTTACTTGTTTTTGAGGAAATTCTCCCATCTTTATTTTCCTGATGGAGTTTGACTTACATTTATGGCTATTTCAACATTTGACACAACTGTTTGGAATTTTGATCTTAAGTTCTTCAACCATCAAATTCTTCGTCTTCCTAAATTTCTCTTTCCAAATATTTTTTACCCTGTATAAGAGAATGAATTAAAAAATAACCTTCGTTCCTATAAACAAAATAACAAACTAAAAAATTTCTACTTATTCTTTTTAGTGATTGTTATTAAATAAGTTTGAAAATATCCCTAACTACAATATTTTAGTGGTTTTCACAATACCAAACCCAAAAGTTATGAGTTTGATTGCCAGTAAAATCTGAAAATAACAAACATTAGTGGTTTTTGCAACAGCAAACCCAAAAAGTTTGTGTTTGATTGTCAGTAGAATCTGGAAATAACAAACATTAGTGGTTTTCGCAACAGCAAAACTAAAAGTTTTGAATTCGATTACCAGTAGAATTTTGAAATAACAAACATTAGTGGTTTTCACAACAGGAAACCCAAAAGTTTTGTGTTTGATTACCAGCAGAATCTGGAAATAACAAACATTAGTAGTTTTCACAACAGCAACCCAAAAGTTTTGTGTTCAATTGCCAGTAGAATCTGGAAATATCAAACATTAGTGGTTTTCGCAACAACAAACATAAAAGTTTTAAGTTTGATTACCAGTAGAATCTGGAAATAACAAACATTAGTGGTTTTTGCAACAGCAAACCTAAAATTTTTGAGTTTGACTGCCAGTAGAATCAGGAAATAACAAACATTGTGCTATCAAGGTATCCAAATTTAATCTTGTTGATATATAGCCTGCTCATTAATATACATTTTTATATATATATAAATTTAATAATAATTGTATGTATAAATTTTTGTACGCTGAAATTTTTCAGAAGCCAACATTATCAGGAATAAAAGATTGGGTACACTCATTGCTAATATCCAATTTTAGCGATTCCTTCAATAGTAAACCTGCAATCGAGTTCGATTAGCTTGTGAACTGCACTGATGTTGTCAGCCGTTAAACTTCTACTTGGGCGTCAATCATGACTGTCGCTTCCAACAGTTTTACGCTTACCCTTAAATTCTCGAACCCACAAATACACTCAATTTTGTGGGAGTGTAGTGTTCTCAAACTGCTTACAAACTTACACTTGTTAAAATCTCCGATGGTTTGTCACCATCACTTTTTAGAAACTTTATAACAATGCGTTGCGGAACAAACGAATATACTTTTTGTTCACTCATGAGTGTACTGAAAGCACAACAGAATGTAATAACTAACTTAAGTTGATTCCACCACTCTTCATAAAATCACCTAGCTCAGATCTTCTCCTTTTGATCAATAGCAAAAAATTATGTTTGATTTACCCTATCATTTCTCATCTATTTATATGACTCTTCCCCCAATTGGTAGTTCTAAACCCACAGTTTATATGCATAATCACTCACTAATAAGTAAAAGAGCCACCGAATTAATAAAATAAATAATAATTTAAAGGCTGGTGATTATGCCAAATTCTTCCCCTACCATTTCCCTAAATTATAACCTAAATTTCAGCCCCACACAATTTTAAAAGTCTCCCCCAATAAATTACAAATTTTTCCAAATAAGTAAAGTATGCAAGCTGCGCCCTCCCATGTCAAAAGAAAAACCACACCAAAATAAAAAAGGCCACTGAAAAAAGAAAAATATACAAAAGAGCCGCCGTCCTCTAATTTCACTTGTACCTTATTATAAAATTATTGCCACTACCCAATAAATTTCAAATTACCAACACTTAAAGTCTTCCCAATCCCCCAAGAATTAGAATCCAATTTCTTAATTAAAATCTATAAAATTCCCCTGATTCCCCGAGGTTGCATTTACTTGGTTAAATTGTTCCCAGAGTGACCAAGTGTTTCTTAACACGATGTCGTCGTCACAGGGCTTTCTAGCCCTCTCAACCTGGATTCCGGATTCATCCTCGTAAATCAGCAGAGTATGATCTTGAAAACATGAAAATTTTAAATTAGAAATATTAGATAAAAAAAATGAATCTCATTATTTTAATCGTATCAATATTCTGTAATTTGTTGTCACATTTTGTTACCAATCTGAGAAGAACAAAAATTAGATCAAATCGAAGTTTTCGTTTATTTTATTTTATTTTTAATCAGACTGTGTATTTTTGTAATAATAAATTGACAGAAATAGAGATAAGTTTGTCATTTAGGCCTATGTAAATGTGCTTTGTCATTAAGAGAAAAAAAAGGTACATTGTTTTCGCAAAGGATTTAATTGTATCGTTAACCATATATGTTCAATGAATATTATTACTTAAGTATTTGTTTTAGAAATATTAGTGTTAGGTGAAGGTGAGTTAATAAAAAGTTCCTGGATTTAACAAGGTATGTTTCAGATGGTAAAGACTCATTTAGATTTAATTAATGTTTAAATGGATGTGTTTTATAAATAAAATATAAAAATATTATGTGTTTAGTATTGTACATACGTGTTATCATATAAGCAACTGAATTAAATTACTTACAAATAATTATTACAATTTTAAAATAATATATTTTATTTTCCATCACAATTATAAATATAATTGAATTTTTTATTGGCATAATTTGTTTTCGAAATTAATTCCAGTGTAGCCAAAATTAAATTTATAATTTTATAATAGAATGATCGTTGTATGATTAATGTACTGGTTGGTAAAATTGTGGAGTTAAGAACATGTCGTAGTAATTATTACGCCATTCGTAGTTCAATACTTGAATAAGAAGTACTTGTTTTTGTTTGCCAATAATTTATTTTACTATAATTATTATTTAAGTTTCTAGTTAGCCTCATTCCGGTCACATTGGCGTAGTTGGTAACGTGCTCACCTCTCGTCATGCGATCTAAGGTTCGAATCCCATTCAGGCACAGCATATTTTCAAATGTTACAAAAAATTATTTCATCCTTCACCATCTGTATTAGCAGTAATTGAAGAAAAGTCAGATGTTAAACCAAAAAAAGAGGGAAATAAATAGCCTGATAGCTGCAGAATCCATATTAATATAATATTTTTTATGTTTATATTAAAAAAACTTGTCACCGGATGGCAACATTAAGTGGCAAACCTTTAATTTTGGTGGTCCTGAAAGGGCCGTTTTGGTCGTCTTGGAGAGGCGTCGGTCATAGTCGTCGTGGTGGTCGAGGAGCTGGGCGACACGGCGTGTCGTTGTCCAGTGGAGACATCATCTTCTTCCCTCGCAGTAGTGCATCGCTCGCGTCAGCAAGCGATGACGGTCCAGTCGACGGCTTACAGTGACGGGTCGGCGAGCGGAAGCATCATCTTCTCTCTTGTGGGGTCATCGATTAGTCCTCGCTGTAGTCCGGCAGCCGTGTGCCGTGGTGGACGTCTTGTCGTTGCTGTAGGAAGTGAATCTCTCTGTGTCTGGATCGGAATTGAATCTTGGCTCAGTGCAGCGCTCTTTATATAGTTGCCGAGAGTGCTGTGGTAGAGGGCGGCTACTGGCTCGGCCTTGATGACAAAGGCCTCTGACGGTGCGGACCCGAAAGGTTTGTCTTTGCGCCGACAAAGGCTGGGAGAACTATTGAAGGCCGGCAACACAGTAAGTGATTAATTAGAAGGGGTGGCGGTGACAAAACTAAATAAAATAGATTAATATTTATCATGCTATCCTGGAGAGTGTGTGTACCTATGGTGCGGAAGTGTGTGTTTTGAAAAAGAGAGAAAGATCGCCTAAAAATGGTAAAGATAGATATCTGGAGGCAGGGCTGTGGTGTGTCATGCATCGATCAAATTCTGAATTCTAAAATTAGGAGAAGAAGAAGAATGGGTGTTCAAGGAAATATCATGAGTACCATATCATGGAAGCAATTGAAATGGTTTGGCCAATTGCAAAGGATGGAGGATGGTAGGTGGCCAAAGAGGATACGGGAGTGGACACCAGTGGGTAGAAGAAGGAGGGGTAGGCTGGAAGTGACATGGTTGGATGGGGTGTAGGAGGCAATGTCTTCATGGTAGCTCTCTGATGGGGACTGGTGAGACAAAGAGATGTGGTGTTTAGGAAGCAAGATACGGCTGAGGCTGTAAATTCTCGCAAGAATATATATACAGCAAGACCTCAATAATCCAGCTTAAATGGGCGGCGGCCGGTAGGCCAGATTTACGAAAAAGCGGGACCATCGAGAGACCGTTTAAAATGTAGTGAATTTGAGACCCCTTATAGCTCCTCTAAGAAGTTAACAGCAAACACTGCTTTTCTATGTACTGGGTTTGTAGGCACTTCTCAAAACTGGCTCCTTCAACTACTAAAACGTAAATACAGTAATTTCACGTGTAGAGTAAAAAGGTCACTGTACATTCATTTACAATAAAATATTAGAGTTGGAGGTTGTTAATAATTACGCATTTTGTTTAATACAGTAACTCTTTATTCGAAAAGTGAATTAAGTCCAACACAACAAACTACAAATCGCTACTGAAATTTTAAATCTTTGCATGATTAATTAATTAATCTTTGCGTTTCGTGTGATTAATTACTGTACTATACAATTCTATTTTGTACTGTACTAATTGACTATAAATATAGAATATAAACATGTGTAAAATTGTATCTACTATTTATTATCAGTTTTTCTCTTAAAACTACAACTTTTAGAATCGGGCGGGGGCCGGCCACATTGGCGTAGTTTGTAACGTGCTCGCGTCTCATCGTGCGGTCTTGGGTTCGAATCCCATTCAGCCACGGCATATTTTCATATGTTACAAAAATCATTTCATCCTTCACCATCTGCACACCATCTGCATTAGCAATAATTGCAGAACAGTCGGGCGTTAAACCAAAAAAAAAAATTAGAATCGAGCTGGATTACTGGAGGGTCCAGATTTTCGAGGGCCGAATTGTTGAGGTACTACTGTATATCTAATACATAAAATTCTTGTGTCACAGTGTTAGTTGCCATACTCCTCCGAAACGGCTTAACCGATTTTGATGAAATTTTATATGTACACTTGGTAAATCTGAGAATAGGTTTTTATCTATTTTTTATACCCCTAAGTGATAAGGGTGGTCCATCCCAAAATTTTTTTTTATATTTTTTGGACAAAATTTTTATTTTTTATTATGTTGCATTAAAAAATGCATACAGTCCTAAATTTTCACCCTTCTACCACCAACCCCTATTTTTTTATAGCAATATTAGTAATTTAATAATTTTCTACTCTTGGCGGTTGATAACTGATCAGTTGTCAGTCGATCAGTTATTCCCGATAGGCGTCTACCGGTGTCGCTTTCACTTCGTAAACAGCACAGAGTAGGGATGAGAACGAAGCCGGTCTTTGGTCTTTCTCACACAATAAGCTTTCTCTCACTCCCTATACCGTTTTCGGCCATTATTATTGATGTTTACAAATATCATTTTATGACTGGCATTAGTTTTTTTTGAGAGTAAAGTGAAATTTCTTTGGGTCATCGTGAATTAACATTTTTTTGGCAAATTTATTAGTATAGTAGTCCCTGGATAATTCGAACTAATAAAAGCTGCAGCTATTTAGATTATCAAGGGTTCAATGTGAATGAACAGGAAAAAGTATGAAGGGGAATTTTGGAACCCGAAATAAGTTCTGTTACTTTTTATTTTTATGCAAACAATGCTTTTATTACATTATAATATAATAATTAAATAATTTTTTTATGTTATTTAAAATT
Organism: Catonia carolina; assembly: GCA_035578175.1. Lineage (NCBI taxonomy): Eukaryota > Metazoa > Arthropoda > Insecta > Hemiptera > Achilidae > Catonia > Catonia carolina. The sequence continues at coordinate 5,095,973 of JAQMRL010000020.1, read as the reverse complement.
ACTGAAGATCTGCGTGTCATGCAAAAGAGTGCTATAGTTGGTAAGTGTTTACTGTTAACCATATTACCGGTGGTTTAAAGAAATAATATATATTTTCATTATCAATATAATAACGCTGTTAAAAATACTTATATTAGGATGTTTGATTAAATATATAATTTATATATATAATCCTGGGTTCGATTCCCAGTTAGGTCTGGCATTTTTTATCACTCATTTTCATATAATCATCATTCTACACCGTCTGCATTAGCAGAAATTGCAGAACAATCAGTCGTAAAAAAAATTAATTGAAATTATTAACCTATTAAACATTTACAGTTCAGCCGTTCTTAGTTTGCTCCTACTGTCAACAAACAAAAGCCACCTACTACAGGGCGCACGCTTGAGTCTGCGACTTTACGGATGTCATATTCCTATTAAGTTAACTATTTTTTTAATTCTAAGTACTTAAAGTACTTAAAACATTAGTCATTATATGATTAATTCTTACAATTTCATTTAGAAAAATACTTTTAAAAGTATTTTGTATTTAAATATTTTTGAAATTATTTTGTTGTTACTTTTTAATCAGCGAGTACACATTTTGATATAGTGCGCATGCTCAGTGACCTTCATTATTTGTTTACAGTAGGAGCAAACTAAGAGAGGCTGGACTTTAGGTTATATTACATTGTTGCGGTATAGTGTATCAAATTACAGTATTTTTAGCGTATTTCATTGTCCGAACTATTTGATTATCAGAACCTCTGTGGTTCAAATCAGTTCAGATAACTGACATCCACTGTATATGGTTGACCAATTCTTTTACTAATTTATTATAAATTTAATTTTAGTTCTGGGAACTTTATTAACAAACCTTAATTTATTTTATATTTATATCTTTAAACTATTGAATTAATTCAAAGTGAATGTTTATTGATTGTTTTTATTTCATTTATTATTATAATAAATATAATTTAAATACTTCTTCACTTCTGTCCAGACTGAGTATAGCATATAAGAGTTGTATTGTTTATTGGAAAATTTATTAAATTTAATTTGTACGTATATAAATAAAATGTAAGTTTTTAAAAAGTAAATAAATAAATAAATAAATGTATCAATGTCCCTTATTAAAAAAAAAACAAAGAATTTATTATTTGTAAAAGAAGGTACTGATGGTTTTTATGAATGAAGAATCGTAAATTATTATAACGTGTTATGTAATGAAATATTGAAAAATGTAAATGATTCGTAAGATTGTATTGATTGATTACTTAATTATAATTTAATTAACGGATTATTGAAAATTAATTGAGTATTGAATGTATGTACAGTGTAGTCGCGGTAATCCGAACACATAAGATGTCCGACCTTTGCGGATTATCGATTTCTACAATCAAAGTACAAATACGATATACTGTAGGATAAAAAGTACAGATTTAACAAAATACGAGAACGTGACACCTTTATTTAAAATCTGTTAAAGTATTATTTTCATTAATTTTAAAAGAAACAATAGTAATGTGTGATTGCCAGTGCTGTTACTCCATGGGAAAAATGTTGTAGGATCTTTTTCTACTTTAAATCCAGTGGCAGTCTTTTCTCCCTTATGAACTAAAATTTTTCTTGGCAATATTTTTTAGTATAATGCCGATTCATCTCCATTGTAAATTTGTTCTGCTGTTAAACCCCATTTTTCTACATCATCCTAGAATTTTGTGTTAGTCCATAAAATCATCGATATCACTAGAATTTTTTTTATCGGTAACAGTTAACAGTCTAATATCGTATCGTTGTTTGAATTTGTCCAGTCAGCCTATACTAACTTAAAAGTTGTCTTTCCCGATCATTACTTTGCAGAAAAACATTGCTTTTGTGTGAGAATGTCTCCACTGACTATAGATTGTGTTGCTCTTTCTTGCAAAAACCATGAGTATAAAGCCTGCTCGGCATCAGGTTTACATGCTGCTTTCAACGTTTTTCTTTTCTGTGGTCCGCACTCCATTTTTGAGCAGTAAGATCAAGTAATGTCCGATTTCTTCATAACATCACAAACTCACCATTTACATGTTGAATACTAGGCTGCTAATTAAGTAACACTCACACCCCTTTTTAATTTATCTAAAATCGTGCATTTATCGCGCAAAGACAAAATGTATGTTTTCGTTTAGACGATTCGTTTAGCTGTTACTTACAACGTTAAATTAGGAAAGAAACTGAACAACTAACAGATCCAGGCTAAACTGCAGACTGGCAATTATATGTACGGTAATTAATATACCAGTACCAGATGTGGGTTTCCAGCACAGGGCTAAATTTAGATTCAGAGAATGCCTATTCATTCCGCACAGGCACTGACAATAAAAGTTTACGTACAATATAAAATCCTTACGAAAATTGCTACTGACAATTCGTGGAAATGCGAGGTGTGGCTATTAAATAACGGGACTGACGTTGAACAAAATGTTATTTTTATTTTATACATAATCACTTATTGTCACCTTCAATATACATTCCTTCTCTATCCCTACAACACTCCATGCGAATTCTCCATTGTAGGAAACAGTGCTGAAAATCATCTTCTGTCAGCTACTTCAGGACACATGCCGGTTTCTCTTTTACAGCTTCCACAGACTCAAATCTTGTCCCTTATAGTGCAGATTTCACCTTAGGGAACAGGTAGAAGATAATAACATGTGATGAAACGTGGTTTTTTACTTATGATCTGGAAACGAAGCGCCAATCCATGCAGTGGAAGAGCCAAACTTCACCGAGAGCCAAAAAAGCTCGAATGAGCTAGTCAAATTTAAAGCAATGATGATTGTTTTTTTTTTATATCCATGGGATTGTATATCTTCACTGGGTTCCTGAAGGTCAAACAATTAATATTACTACCTTGAGGAACTTTCTAGACTACGCCAAAGAGTAAGGAAAAACCGCCCTGAAACGTGGAAGGGCAAATCATGGGTTCTCCACCAAGACAATGCACCAGCTTATTCTGCGTTATCTGTCAAGAGGTTCCTAGCCAAGTACAGCATCTCAGTGTAAGAACATTTACCTTATTCACTAGATCTTGAACCATGCGACTTCTACGTGTTCCCTAAGGTGAAATCTGAATGAAAAGGGACAAGATTTGAGTCTGTGGAAGCTGTAAAAGAGAAAGCGGCACGTGTCCTGAAGGAGCTGATAGAAGATGACTTCCAGCACCGTTTCCAACAATGGAAAATTTGCATTGACCGTTGTAGGGATAGAGGAGTGTATATTAAAGGTGACACTAAGTGATTAAGTACAAAATAAAAAAAATTATTATAAACAAGATAATACATGATTGTTCAGATAATTGGAGGTTTCGGTGTACCGCAGGTTCGGATTACTGCGACCATACTGTAATGTAATTTATCAGAGTGTCGCTAGTGTACGTAATTATTAATGTGTATAGTTATTAATTTTAAATGCATATATTTTAAAGTAGTCATAAAAAATATATATTATAAATATATATATATGTATATGTTATAAAACGTATTAATTTATAGGCGAGCTTCTACTTTTTTACACTTGATAGTATTAATAAAAAATCCTCCCTCTAAAAATTGTTTCCCTTATTTAGAAATTAAAAAGTATTATTATATAACGTCTGTTATGTAACACATGTTAGTATGTAAAATTAGTATTGTAAAACTTTCTCCTCTTGTTGTATCATAATTATTTTTTCAAATTATTTCACTTTATGTTAAATATTATAGTTATCAGATTTATCTATGCATGCATAATTTTTAATCTTCATTAATTTATTAATTAATTAACAATAGAATTACAGTCTAAAATATATTGTCGTAAATCTTTGTCAGATTGTTTTTTTATGTTTAATGCGGGATTTTAGCGTTTGCATCGGTTAATAAATTCGCTTATATCATGCTTCCCAATAAATCTGACATTTAGGGAAATGTAACATTGGATGAAAATCTTATTAAAAGGGTGTAATCTTACTTTTATTACTCCATTCATTAGGAAACTGAATACAAATTAGTCTACAAAAGATTTTAATAGCTAATAATTTACATTATAATTTAACACAAGAAATATATTTCAAATTTTATCTGACCTTTGGGCCACCTCAATCAGTCAGCTATTCCCATAACGGACAGGTGGAGTGTCAAATTATTTACACTCAATCAGTTCGTTGCAGGGGTAAAATAAATAGTTCTGTTTCTTATCATATGATCAGCCAATTCAATGACTGAATCATTTAAGAACAGAGAGGTAGAGGTGTAAAAGACACTAATCAGAGTTGTCTCCTCTGAAAGTAATGAATTTCATTATACAGCCAGACCCTGTGGTGAATGAGGTGAAGGTGTAATTTGCAGAGTGGAAAATATGTGCTCTTCAGAGGGCCTGGTATGCTGATAAGCATACTTTCCCACTCAGTGAGGAAGGCAACGGTAAACCACCTCACTCCTCGATTTACTTAGTAAAACCTCTACAGGTTCAAACCAGCTTTTTGGCTGATGACCTAAACAACAATCAGTCAGCTAGTAGAAAGTTGCTATTATTTGTTAAGTAACACCGATTGAACAAGCAACTTTGTATGCTGACCATTCATGAAAAAACTCTACAGGGGATCGTTAATGTTCAAACTCATGCTTAATCAACGTCAAAAAATCAAATTCGGTGGTTGTCAAAAAAAAAAAAATTATCTTTGAGATTTACAATTTATCATAACTGAGCTTGCTGGCCCGTTGGAGCAAAAATGTCATTTGCATCTTCCGCTATAAGTTTTAGCAGCTTATAGGCTTCCGGGCCAGCCCAGTCAGTCAGCTGGTAGTAAGTCGCTATTATTTGTTAAGTAACACCGGTTGGGCAAGCGACTCTGTATGGTGACCAGCTGACAGCTATCCATGAACAAACTCTACTGGGAGTCCCTGTTCAAACTCACGCTTAATCCAAGTCTGATATTACAGCAAAAGCAGCCATCTAATTGAGTAGTTGTCAGTAGTGTACAGTTCTCAAAAACAAATAAAAGCTAAAAAAAAAAAAAAAAAAAAAAAGTTTTGGGACTATATATAATAGACTGTGATATAAAACAAAATATTCATGTTATAGGGACCATGACTTGAAATTATATGAAAAATCAAACTAAATTATTTAAAAATTTTAAAATAACAATCTCGGCCTATAAGTTGATGACTGAATTAATAAAATTATCTTTGTTATAATTATTTATATCGTAAATGATATAGTAAGCTAACTGTATCGCTTGATCTTTTATATATCATATCGCTGAATGAGTGTTCAAACACGTTGTCGTGATTGAGAGAAATATTTGATGCAAAGTAATAATAATATTCATACAAAAATGGGTTGAGTTTTAATTTTGTCTTTAAAGAATAAAATAAAATAATGATATTTATCATTTTATACTGGGTACGGCAGAAATATCTCCCCAAAATTGAAAGATAAATAAAAAATTCTAGTTAAAATTTTATTAAACCATCTGAAAGAATTATGTTTGCTATTTTGTTAGATTTATTTTAATTTTTAATCCTGACAAATGAAAATTTGCTTTGCCTCTTGAAAGCACAATAACATCTCTTGGAATATTTTCCAGGATATTGTGATTTTTTTTTTACATCCAGGAGACTCCAAAAGAGAATATAGGACGTGTCAAGATAAAACTGATAAACAAAAAGTTAATCACAATGATACATTCATCGCTTACCACCAAAAATTTGTTTCTGCTGCTGCTTACTTCAGTAGGCTTGTCATGAACCCCTTTGTATCAAATAGCACACTAAATTAAAAAGTTAAACACAATGATAAATTCATCACTTATCAATAATTTGTTTTCACTACTGCTTAACTCAGTAGGCTTGTCATGAACCCCTTCGTATCAAATAATACACAATATTTGTTTAATTAGAAGTTAAATACTTTTCAATCAAAAACTATTTAGAAAGAAATTTGTGCACTATGTAAAATGTTTCATCAATCAATTATTGTTTTAGCTTTTTTTAAAATGACTTAAATTGCCACAACTTTTTAAACCTTGTGGTCATTTATTGATGTATTTTCTACCTGCATAAGTTGGTTAAGTTCAAACAATTTAGTGTTGTGATTAGCAACATAATAATCGATTCTGTTTCTTGTGTTATGGTTGTGAACATCTAAATTCTGTAAAAAGGTATTTTGCTTTATGTACATTAACACTTCAATAATGTACAGAGAAGGAACTGTGAGCAATTGCAGCTCTTTAAATAGTGATCTGCATGAGGTACGGTGGTTGACTCCTATCATACACCTGACAGTTTTTTTCTGTATTTTAAAAACTCTTTCCATTTTACATTGTGATGAAAATTACCCCATACTATATGGCAGACGTCATATGAGATAAAATTAAACCATGATAAGCTGCTATTAGCAATTTTTTATCATTTAATCTGGTAATTTGTTTTAATGCAAATACCCCAGATAATAATTTACCACAAATTTGATCGGTATAATAATCCCACGATAAAGTCCTATCTAGTGACATTCCTAGAAATTTCACTGTTTGCACATGATCTAGGATATTATTTTGTATAAAGACATCAACTTCTCTGTTTTCCCTTACAATGTGTTTTTGTTTTTGAACTGTTAAGTACTGACACTTTTTCCCATTAATTCATTCAAAGATGATAATACTGTTGGCTGGATCACGTTTACTAAGTTCCTGTACAACCATGAAAGTATAGTTCTTGGTGTAAAATCTCACACTACAATCAGATATTCCTTAGTTGGCTGTGTGCCTACGGGCTGGATGTCTCGGAGATTGGGTATTGGAGGTTGGGGCTGGTTGGAGTAATTGAACGTTCTGTGGAGTTGGAGCACTGCGAGATCTACTTGGTGTGTATTTTTCAAAGCCGAACCCGTGACTAAAGTTTTTAATCCATTTAGAATTGTTTTCTTGTCAGGAACTGCATCGTGCCGATTTATCCCGAAGTGCGTAAAAAATAATTTTTGCCTCGTGATTACAGAATCACCATTTTTAAAATAAGTTTCAATAACAAACGCACGATGTTCACCGGTTAATGCCATGGTGGTGATTGAAATGGCAGCAGTGTTCCTGCACAATAAAACAACCCGGGTTCTTCTACCACCACTACCGCCAATAACAATATGGCGGTATCCAATTCAGGGGTTACTTCTGCCCGTTCCTTGTATAAATAGATCAGATTATTTAAAAATATTTAGGGTGCTAGGAAGAAAAAATTAAAGTTAAATATTAAAATTTTCAGGAGAACAAAATAAATTGTTTTATTTATTCATTTTATTTGGTTCAAACAAGAAAAATCCCTTTCATGAGACAATGCGTCTCAAGGCTGGTGGCAATTTTTTCTAAAGAAATTTCTTAGGAAATAGAAAGCCGTACCTTTGACTTATGGCAAAAACCATTAGCAATTTCTGTGTCTACTCTTTAAGGGGGTAGTCAACTCAAGGAGATGATTTTTTTTAAATTTTGATTGTTTTTTGCAATTATTTGAAGTTTAAAATTTTCTGAAGCACAACATTTGTTTACTTTGTTTGTACGTTGACAAAAAGTTATGAAAACATCTGTTTAAAATAAAGTTCACTAGCAAGGCGAGTGAAATTATTCCTTCAACTTTAAGTTTTCCGGAAATGTTTGCATGATTGTACATTCTTGAAAATTAATATTTGGGTTTGTATTGGAGGTATTTGGATGATGTTTTTTTCAATTTTTTATAATTTTTTGCTCTGTTATCTGTGGAATGATTATTACAAAAACCTTAATAGGGATTTAGTTAAAAAATAATTTGTGAATAGATAAAATAAATGTTTTTGAAAATATAGTTTTTCTTCAATAAATTTCTTGTAAGAAAAAATACAAGCACATACAACAGATAATAGACAGCAATTTTCTATATTTTGTAGCATAAGAATCATGTTGATATCTTTCTTGGTTTCCTGGGTGTTTGAGTGCCCGTAAAAGCCCGCTTTTCCAACCTCACCCTTACATTAGGGGCTGTAATTAATTTTTTGGCTTTGTTCAAATGGTAGATAATTACTAGTAAATTACTCTTTCATTTAAAATAAATAATGATAAATTATAGCCAGAAGTTTTTATTTTCATTTTCTGGGTTGACTACCCCCTTAACAGGAATCTAATGACACTATTTTTGTTTCCAAATTCCGACTTTAATTTCTTGACTTACGGTCGAAACCAGAACTTCAAACCTAATCCAGGCCCACTAACTTTTTTTGTAGATTGAAAATTAAAAACAAAACTTATAATAAATTTATTTCTCGACAAATTTTTATAAAATATGGCAAAAAACAACCAAATATAAATTGAAAATATTATCTTTTTATTTTAAACATAATATCAAAGCGTTTCATTGTGAATTTTTTAAAAAATTTTCTAGTATGCTCTGATATATTATGTTTAAAATAAAAAAATTATTATTTCGTTTATATTTGGTTGTTTCTTGTCTTATTTTATACCAATTTGTTCAGAATTAAATTTTTTATAAGTTTTGTTTAAACTTTTATTTAACAAAGTTATTGTAGTTTAAACCTAAATAAACTGTGTTTTTAGGCACAGTTTTTTCTGTTTTATGTTGAATATTTTTAAAACCATAAAAAAGAATTGAATTCATCACTTAATTTACGTTGTCAGAATTTCAGTAAGTGTTAATTTCACCAAGGGTACTGAGTTCCGGGCAAAATTTTTCACTAGCCGTAAACTCACTATCAAAGTATTTTAAGATATATGTTTATATAAAGTTTTTTTCTTTCTTTTGGCATGTAGAGTGTTCTCAGAAACCACTGGTATAACTTCATGAATCACCCCATTCATAATAATAATATTGACTGATGATTTATTTTTCTTCTTATAACTCATGACAAAACAATAATTTAATTAATCTAATAATTATCATATATATACGAGGGGGTACCCAAAAGAAACCGGAATTGTTTTTTAAAACCTATTTATTTTCAATTTTTTTTACAAAACAACCTTATTCCCTTCAAAACATTTTTTCTAGTCATCTTTAGAAATGGCTGACAGTTCCTCCCTCATTTTTTTCTTGACCGCATCAATGTTGTCAAATCTGTGTCCTTTAATGTCCCTTTTCATGCGTGGAAATAAGAAGAAGTCATACAAAGCCAGGTCAGGCGAGTAAGGTGTGTGGGGCAGCGGAACCGTGCCATTTTTAGTCAAAAAATCTTTCACCGAGATGGCTATGTGTGCAGGTGCATTGACGTGGTGGAAGAACCAGTCTCCTGTCTGCCACAAATCAGATATTTTTTGGCGAACACTGTTCCGCAATCTTCTTAAAACTTCCAAATTGTTGAGAGCACAAGCTCTCAAATTTTTTAAACATTTTTGTCAATTAAGGCAGTTGACGGACGTCTAGAACGAGGTTTGTCATCAATCGACATGTCGCCATTTTTAAACCGAGAAAACCACTCGTATGTTTGACATTTTCCCATACCGTCATCTTTGTAAGCTGTTTTCAACATTAAAACAGTTTGAGCAGCACTTTTACCGAGTAGAAAACAAAATTTCATAGCTACATGTTGTTCACTTAAACTTGCCATCATAAAAAACGAAACAAGAACAAAACACCGCTAGCAAAAACAATCACTGCAGATGAATATTTAACTTGCATTGAGTTGCAAGCACTTGCAATGAGTTGCGGTATACATGTCTGTGCGGCAGAAATGCGTACTACACAAGCACCGCCCATGGGCAATGCTATTCCGGTTACTTTTGGGTACCCCCTCGTTTATATACCCTTAAAAGTATGTCAATTTGAAAAAGTGTATAGGTTAGGTTGTTTTTGTACCAAAGCTATTTATTACTGTAATATATTAATGCAATATATCATTAAAAAAAATTGTGCATGTATAGAATTTCTACTTGTTTTTCTCTACAGCTGTACTTTATAACACTCCAATAGTTAATTTATAAATGTGCAAAAAAATGTTATCGTATAACCCCTTACCAAAATAAATAAATTAATAAATTCAGTGTCAGAATAATTACATAAATGTTTAATTGGTCTCCGTAAATGTCATATATTGTAATCCATATTTTTATTTAAAGTAACATTATACGAAGCATCGTTTAATTTCTTTGCAGTAATTAATTATGCAAAAGCTGTATTGAAAGTAATGATCTTTTATTTATTTTTTCTTAATTTATTTAAAGTTAACAGCTTGATGATTAGCGATTAATGTTGTAGGTTTTGGTATTGTAATGGTGGGTTTTAACGTGTTAAAATTTCCAGAACTTGCCGGGAATCGAATGCAGGACCTTCCGCTGTGTAAACTAGTGGACTAATCACTATGCCACGGAGGTGGCCTTTTTATTTTTGTTCTAAAATTGAAAATTTCTAATAATGTTTAAAAAAATGGAACTGATTGTTTTTTTTAAGTCCGTAATGTGTGTACATTGTCAAGCAACCCCATGAACCAATGAGATGAGGATGATTTGTAAATTAAATGTAGTCTTGTACAGACCTAGGCCGACCATTCTTGAGAGATTATGGTTAATTGAACCACAAGCATCAAAGTACACCAGTAATCACTGTCTATAGTATATCCCGCAGCAGATATAAATTGACTACGGGTTGAAAGTCAGTAAAAAGGATGCATAATCATGTTTCACTGATTATGCTTCACCTGACCTTGTCCATTACATCAGGAAGGTTGCAATAATGTTGTATTTCTGCATCCCTTGCAAACCATGGCGCCCTTGTTATAGCTCGAACAACCTTATTCTGGAACCTTTGAATTACCTCTATGTTACTTCTGCTGGTAGTTCCCCAAAGTTGTACGCCATACAACCAAACTGGTTTAAGAAATAAAACCAGTTTAAACTGGTTTATAAAATAGGTATAAAAATAGTTTAAATTTTTATAGGCCTTTGGGCCAGCCCAATTAGTCAGCTGGTAAGAGTCACTATTATTTGTTAAGTAACATCGGTTGTGCAAGCAATTTTGTATGGTGACCAGCTGACAGCTATTCATGAACAAACTCTACTGGGGGTCCCTGTTCAAATTCATGCCTAATCTGCGTCAAATATACAATTATTAATCAAATTGGGTGGATGTCATTTGGCGACGACTTTACCTCTAGACCAGTGGTTCCCAACCTGGGGGCGATCGCCCCCTGGTGGGCAATTTGGGTTCGCAGGGGGGGTGATAAATTTGTGGGGGGCAATGAGTATTCAAAGACAGAAAAATAAAACTGTACTACAGGGTAGAATCTTTACTGTCGCGGATACATGTTTTTATTTTACAAACAAATAGTTTAGTTTTTACAAACAAATAAACTAAACTCTTTGTTGACATTTTTTATGGTCGAGCTCCTACACATGAGATGAAGAATTCTGGACACAACTGCTTTGGTTGATTATTTGTTGTGAACAATAATAAATCTATTTTTACAGAATAACATACTTTATTATTTATCAACATATTACTTCAAATTAAATTAGGTATACGATGCTAAGAGAAGGGAGCGATAGGTGTAAGTCATCCTTCACAAAGGGGCGAAGCCCCATAAAAGGTTGGGAACCAGTGCTCTAGACCAACCCTGTGGGTTTTAAAAATTATGATTCAACTTTTATTGATTTAAAATAAACTTAATCAAGTAGGTTAGAACTAACCTAACATTTAATATTATGTCAAATCTAGACATACTGATTTAAATTTTATAAATATTTTTGAAAAATTATATATTTCATGTCGGTTACTTGCATTTGTGTTTATTTACAGACTCAATTTCTTTATATAATAAGACACAAATTTCAGAACTTTTTTTTTAATTCGGTACTTGAAATACAGCTTTTGCATTTAAAATTTAATTTTTGGTTAATTAATACAAAATCACCTTGAATTTATTTTTAATTGATTATTTTTATTGTGTTAAAATGTATAAATTGAATGAAGCATTGCTATAAAAAAGTGTTATACTTTGTGAATAATTTATGCTAAGTCTCTGATTATTTTGTATTATTTTCTCACATTTTAATGTTGTTTATTGTATATACATTCAATTATTGAAGCCCTTTTTACGTAAATTTATATTTTACAGAATCTAAGTTAACCTCTTTTTTTGGTTTAATGTACGACTGTTCTGCAATTACTGCTAATGCAGATTGTGAAGGATGAAATGATTTTTTTCGTAACGTATGAAAATATGCCGTGCCTGAATGGTATTCGAACCCAAGATCGCATGATGAGAGGCAAGCACATTACTAACAATTTATGTTAACCTAGATTTATGTTAACATAACTTTAGGTTTTCTTCTCAATATTAGTCATTAAATGATTATACAAATTAATTTTATTTTATATAATGAATTTATATAATAAATTTCATTAACCTTCTATTTAAACTGCGCCAACTTTTATCTTTACTTACACGTGTTTCGGTGGATCCACCATCATCAGAGTAAATAACATAATTGAAACTAAAAAAAATTTTTATTTATTTAAAATCTATAGAAGATACATCTTCAGTCATTTGTATAAAAGAGTTTTATACAAATGACTGAAGATGCACCATCTTCTATAGATTTTAAATAAATAAAAAAATTTTTAGTTTCAATTATGTTATTTACTCTGATGATGGTGGATCCACCGAAACACGTGTAAGTAAAGATAAAAGTTGGCGCAGTTTAAAAAGAAGGTTAATGAAATTTAGTATATAAAATAGAATTAATTTCAAACTCCAGGATGCATTATAAAGATTTATTTTTGAATGAAGATACAAATTTATGTTTAATTTAGATACTAAATATTTATGTTACTAATTCTAAAATAAAATCAGCTTGTCCTTCAAAATGTATACTGATAGAAAATTTCTTTATTCAATTTAAGTATTGATAGTAAAAATTGTTTCAAATCTTGTAATAAACTATTTAAAAAAATATGAATCATAAAAATAGTAGTTTTCAAGAATGTAATAGAATATAACATGTATTTGAGAGGTGATGAAGAGGTGTTTCAAATCTTGTAATAAACTATTTAAAAAAATATGAATCATAAAAATAGTAGTTTTCAAGAATGTAATAGAATATAACATGTATTTGAGAGGTGATGAAGATACAACACTTTTCTCGATTTTGTTCAATATAAATTAATTTATATCAAATCACTTTGTAATTCAGAGCTCTGTATGTTAACATACTCAGTAGGGAGCAAAACCAGAAAAATAAAAATTTTTCAGGTTTACACAATTACAAAATGTAATCATGTAAAATCTAACATTTTCAAAACAGATATGAAAGAACAAAGCCAGTCCATTGGTGTAGTGGTTATTGTAACTGGCTTCTACACCAGGGTCCTGGGTTCAATTCCCGGCAGATCTGGCATTTTTTCATCACTCATTTACATATATCGTCATTCTCCACCATCTGCGTTAGCAGAAGTTGCGAAACAGTCAGACATAAAAAAAGAACATAACCTATAATCTGTTTCAATTCTGTATTCAAACTTTTTTTTAGAAACATTTGTTTTTCTTTTACTTTCAAAGAAGCGTAATGGTATTATTTAATATATCACGATACTGTAGGAAACCTGAGGAATATTTTTAGTAAATTTTTGGAATTTTGGGTCCGGGTCCCATGGGGTATGCTATCTCTATTGAAGATTTTTAAATTTTCAGAGTACAAAAAATCTTTAAATGACTTTTGGTGTTAAAAATTATATTAAAATGTGTTAACTTGAAAATTTTGGGGTTGCACCTCTCTCTAACGATGGAGGGAAGTATTTTTTATCTCCTAAACAGTACCTGTTATGGGGAATTTAAATAAATACTTTTTTTCGTCTGATTGTTTAGCAGCTTCTAAATTTAGACTGTCGAGAATGATGATTTATGAAAATGAGTGATAAAAAAATGCCAGACCTGACCGGGAATCGAACCCAGGACCCCGGCATAGAAGCCAGTCATGCTAACCACTACGCCAACAAGCCGGCCAAAATAAATATAATCAAAATTAAAAAAGAATTGACCACCTTCGTAGTGTAGTGGTAGCATATTAGCCTACAATACAGAGGTCCTTGGTGCGATTCCCAGCTAGGATCTGGAAATTTTCTCAAGTTAAAACCCACTTCAGTCGTTAATAATCGAGTGGTTAATGCAATTTTAAATGAACTAAAAAAAATTATGGAAATAATAAGGGCTATTAAAAATATAGATAATTTTTTATAAAATTTTCAAAACAATATTAAATTCGTTGTACAGCAACTTCAATTTATAATCTTGTTAATATGTTATTATATTTTTAAACGTAAACATGAATTTATTGCTTAAGTTGCAACTCCGTGTAGTTGGAAGGAATGCAGTGCGTTGTTATAGTAGTGGGAGTATGAATGAGTTAGTAGTGTTTCACAGCTGATGCATTTGTAGTGGTAGCATGTACTAACTGGACTAAAAAAATATTCTTATCATCCGGCGCATTAATTTAACAAATACCTATCGGGTTATTAACTTGGTCGGATTCATTATATTTAACTTATCAATTTTTATCAAAATATGTAAATAAATGAATGTAATAAATACAAACAAATATTTTAAATACGGAAAGTTTGAAAATGAACGTTTTGTATGAGAGTAATAGAACAATCGTTCTCCCAGCATGCGTCACTCATTCATTATACCTCACCCGCACCCTTCACCCTGTAACTACACGGAGTTTGGAACTGCACAAAAGTTAAAAGGGCTTCATGTATATTAAATGTATATATAAGAAAATAGAAAATGACTGAGATTTTACAAAGAAAGTTTTCTTTTAATTTATCATCAATCTTTTAATAAATTAAAACTTTTAAAGATATGATATAAATGTGTTAGATAAGTGTGAATTCTTATCTTCATAGAGATCTCTTTAAAGTATTTTTGAAATTGTCAATTAGTAACCAAAGAATGTAGTAGTGTTTACATCTCTGATTATATGGATATTGAAAAAATTTCAAATACAATACTCAAATTGTTTTTTGATTAATTATTTATTTAATATCAATTTAGAATGGTGTGTAGTGTTAACAATTTAATGGTCAATTTATAACGTTTGTAAAACTTTTCATTTTTAAGTGCCAGTCACTAGTTTTATTTTTCGTTATCATGTTTTTTTTTAAATTTCAATTAAATGTATTTTTAACAAATTCAATAAATGTTGTATGAATAATTAGGAATGGTAATGTAATAAATTAGTTTATGAATTTACAAGTGTACATATCTGATTATAATAAAGTCTTATTATGGTTTGTTAAATTTACAACATGGTGGAATTGTTGAAAATTATTTCAAATTTTTCAGGATTTTTTAATTTCATTGTATATTTTAATTCCAAAGAATATAATTATATTAATGAAATAAAAATTTATTATTTTATGTACAATGGAAACCCCAAATTAATTTAATTTTTATTAAAATTTTAATTCATTACAGTAATAAGAGTATTTTTGTGTTTTTTATGCATTTTATTCAAAGATGTGTTTTAACTGGGGAACAAATTGTGTAAATTTTAATTTTTTTTTTTAGAAAATATGACTCATTATCTACATTAACAATATTGCGCAAAACAATCGGATTTGAAATCAAAATTTTAAAGAATTTAATGTTGTTTTTTTTTCTAGTCAAAATACTTTAGGTTCCGTTCAACTTGTGGATTTTGAATTTTATTACCATGATAACCTCTAAGCTAATTTTCATCCTCAATACATCTGTATTTATTACATCTTCTGAGCTTCTTCATTTTCTTAATCCAAACATCTTTTATATCTATCTTTTTTTTTAGTTACGTTGACATCTGTTCTACTTAAGAACAATAAGCAACCCCATGGGGCCAGTGAAATGAGGATATTATTTATAACATGTAGTTTTGTAATTCAGGTTAACTGAATCCTAATAATTTCATTTATGATATAGTTTCTCACCAAAAGTCCCAGGTTTGATTCTCGGTTAGGTTTGACATTTTTCATGTATTTTTCTTCATTATTTACATTTTGAAATAGAAATTCTGTAGTTTTCTGGGTCCAGGAATTCACTGGTGAAAGTTGAAATTCTATAACTTTAACGGTTATGGAGCTACCTAATTTTTTTGATTTTCCGAGAAAAAACACATTTTTGGGAATTTTAAGAAAATCTATATGGCAATAGCTTTCAAACTACACCAAAATCATTAAAATCGGGTCGGTACAACTCCAGAAAGAGTATCTCAAAATGTTTTACCATTTTATAGAGCATTGATAGATTTACGCGCGTATAGATTTTATCCCATAACATTTAAAAAAGACTCGTGAAACAGTAAACAGATGTTGTTTGTGGTATTTATTACTGGATTACGTCTTCTGGATTCAGTATTAACATAGCAGTGTATTTATTATGAAATAATCTCTTTGTTGTTTTCATAAAACTAGTAGAATACCATGCTGTATTGTGAGGTTATACAGACATTAGGGCCTATTTACAAATGACGTGTTTGAAGTTTTGTTTTGATATTCTTATCACTTTTGTTTTATTAATTTTGTTGTTATTTTCCTCTACCCGAGTTTCATAATCGCAGGGAACAGGTTGTAATCTGCCGATTGCGAATTGGGCACTCATATATATCACACAAACACCTGCTCACAAAATCTACGCCGACAGTGTGCCCTTTCTGCGACGAAAAAGCAACGGTTTCGCATATAGTTTCAGAATGTAGAAAACTTCAAGGCACCCGTACACTTTTTGGTATTTCTGAAACTTTTCAAAACAATTTTAGGTGTTTTTTTTTTTTTTTTTTTGTTTTTTTTTTTTTTTTGTTTTTTTTTTTTTTTTGCTACTTGCATCCTGGAGACTCCAAAGGGAGTATAGGACATGTCAAGGTAAATTTGATGAACTGAAAATTTATCACCAATGTGATAAATTTACTACTTACCACCAAAATTTGTTTTTGCTACTGCTTACTTCAGTATGCTTGTCATGAACTGTATTAAATTAAATATCACACACAATAAATAATAAAAATAAATCAAACACAATGATAAATTCAACACTTACCAATAATTTCCCCCTACTACTGCTTAACTCAGCAGGCTTGTCAAGAACCCCTTTGTATCAAATTGTACACAATATTTGTTTAATTAAAGTTAAATACCAAAACTATTTAGAAAGGAATTCGTGCACACTGTAAAATGTTTCATCAATCAAATATTGTTTTAGCTTTTTTTTAAAATGACTTAAATTGCCACAACTTTTTAAACCTTGAGGCAATTTATTGATGTATTTTCTACCTGCATAAGTTGGTTTTTGTTCAAACAATTTAGTGTTGTGATTAGCAACATAATAATCGATTCTGTTTCTTGTGTAGTGGTTGTGAACATCTAAATTCTGTAAAAAGGTATTTTTCTTTACGTACATTATCACTTCAAAAATGTACAAAGAAGGAACCGTGAGCAATTGCAGCTCTTTAAATAGTGATCTGCATGAGGTAAGGTGGTTGACTCCCATCATACACCTAATAGCTTTTTTCTGTATTTTAAAAACTCTTTCCATGTTACCCTGTGATGAATTACCCCATACTAATATGGCATACCTGATATGAGATAAAATTAAACCATGATAAGCTGCTATAAGCAATTTTTTATCATTTAATCTGGCAACTTGTTTTAATGCAAATACCCCAGATGATATTTTACTACAAATTTGATCGGTGTAATAATCCCACGATAGGGTCCTATCTAGTGACACTCCTAGAAACTTCACTGTTTGCACATGATCTAGGATATTATTTTGTATCAAGACATCCACTTCTCTGTTTTCCCTTACGTTGTGTTTGTTTTTGAACTGTAAGAACTGACACTTTTTCCCATTAACTGTTAACATTAATTCATTCAGAAATTGGACTACAGATTCTACGCTAATCTGTGTGTTCACTTCGAGACTATCTACCAGTAAACTTTTGTTTATGATTGAAGTATCATCAGCAAACAATAAAGCTTTACTGTTGGGTAAGATATCTGGTAATCTATTTATATACAACAAAAACAAAATGGGACCTAAAATTGACCCCTGTGGAACACCAGCTTTGACATCAAGCTTTTCAGACAAAATTTTTGTAAGTTTCCCCCTAACTACTCTAGTTATTTCTACACACTGTACTCTACCTACCAGATAAGACTGAAACCATTTAAGTTCTACGTCCCTAATACCTAATGACTCTAACATTTTCAACAAAACTTCATGATCAACACAGTCGAAAGCTTTACTGAGATCTAAAAACACAGCTAAGGCTTTCTCTCCTGCATCCAATATATCAACTATCTGCTCAAAAAGTGAGACAATAGCAGTTTTGGTTGACTTACCCTTTTGGAAACCATGCTGATCTTTTGAGATGATAAGGTTTTCAGTCAAAAAATTGATTAACCTAATGAACACTACCTTTTCAAAAATTTTGCTAATAGTGTTTAATATACTTATGGGCCTATAATTTTCAACTACTTGGGTATTGCCATTCTTAAACACAGGCAATATTTTACCTTCCTTCAGTTGTTTTGGAAATACACCTCTTTCCAGGGAGAAGTTAATTAGATGAAGGAGAGGTGTTAATAAAAACTTTTTACATTTTTTAACAACAATACTTGAGATCCCATCTAACCCTACTGTTTTCTTACTTTTTAAGCTATCGATAACTGATTCTAGTTCCTCATATGAAACTGAGCTAAATACAAAATTATCTACAACTCTATCCCCCCTAAAGACAGTTGTTACAAAATTTTGAAATTTCTACGCTATATCGCTGTTGAAGACAAAATCTGAAGCCTACTAATTTTTACTTTTAATGTTTTAATTTATGAATTTATTGTTTTTACTGTTGTTAGTATTTATAACTCCTATTCTGGTCGCTAATAACCATTAGAAGTTAATGCGACCTTTATAAATAAAAAAAATATTATGTTAAATTTGGTGTATAATACTATATTTTTAATTATTAAAAACAGAAGCGAAATTCATTTTGGTATCACGGAAGGTTATGTTTGTACCGATATATAATGGATATCAGGTAAAAATTTTTGTACAAATTAACATTTAATTAATACTAGAGTTTTAAGAATTAATTTTTATTTGCCAAATCGCCAAAATATTCAGTTCTAGTTATAACAAGGTTACGTGCAGATTAGCTTGCAAAGGGTTAAAAAAAGTTCGCATAAGTCAACAAATAAGGTTAGCTTTTAAAGTAGTCAAAATTAATTTAATTTTTTTAAATTCTCCATTATAGTAATATTTTTCTTGGTCTATAAACATTAGATATTGTACAAATTATTATGGAACTAAAACAATTCATTGGATTTATGATACGTAGATCTATCAGATAAAATTGACTTATTTACTAATGATTTTTCCTATTTTATTTTAAACTAGCGATACCTGACGTGCGTTGCTACGCCGCTGGCAAATATTAAACCGGCAATATTAAAAAAAATATATATGTAATTAATGACAACTGTGAAATTAATTTGTTTTATTTAAATTAATGCTTACTTAACTCTCAACTGGTATCATTTTTTGTGACATAACTGGTATCAGAGGTCTGACAGCCCTCCAAATTTGTTTTTTTTAAGTTCTTCATACTTATTTAATTAATTTGTTTTAATATTAAATTTATAAAACCGTAGATGTAAATGTAAAATACTTAGCACAAATGCAAAATTACTATTTAAAAAAGTAAAAAACGAACACTAAGCATTTTTTTGACTTTTACTTCCATTTTGAACAGAACAATGAAATTTTTGGGCCCTAGAAACATTCTGTGGTCTAATAATTATTTTTTTTTTTATCTTTATATTATTTATTTGGAACTGTACAATAACAATACAACGACCAAATTTTAGCACAGAGTAATATAAATCACAGTGATTGTAGGATAAAATTACATGTCCATTGACATTCTAATAATTATAAATAAATAAGTAATTAATATGATAAAGACAAATTTATTTACAAAATTATGATGTACAACTTACATTTTGGTTCCGAGTTTTGCTATTTATGTCTATTGTTGGGCAGTACACTCTGACAAACATTTATTAAAATTTATTCGTTTTTTTACTTTTTGATTATTTACAATAAAATTTAAAGATTTTTATGTTAATAAAAATTCACATCATTAACACGTACAACTTGTTTACGTGATGGATCTAGTTGTGTTGACGCCGCTTCAGAAATTTTAAATGTATCATCCATAATGAAAATTTTATAAAATTACATATGAAAATATTTTATAATAGTACTAAACAAAGAAATGATGCATGAAAAATTATTGTATATTCATTAAAACTTTAAACAATCCATGTACTACTTGGTTTTAAAGTCGTCAAAAAGTTACACAACTGGTCCAGGAGACCGCCAGTAGAAAACAAAAGACAAATAACTCGCAACTTCTTAGCTCGTACCAAAAACGATCTTGATCACGCATAGTTCAAACAACAGTTGAAAGGTATACAAAATATACGTGATGTCGGGGAATTGGGAGGGACGTGTTGGAGGGGTAAAAAATGACAGCAGTCTCACAGACCGCATGATACCAGTTGAGGGTTAAAATCACGACTAAGTACACGTACATCAACAAAACATGACCCCGAACACGCTTAATGTTTTTCTACATAGTTCATAAAATATTCGGTAGATTTCGCTGCAAGCACATTTCTATCTAACCTCATAAAAGCCTTAATGTAGGATATATAAACATTGTTTTCAACCCTTTAGGGCTAACTTTTTAAGGGTTTCAATAGCCTAAAACCTGCACTGGCATCGTAGTTACAACCTAAAAAAAAATGCATGTAAATCGGTTCAGTAATTTAGGAGATAAAGGGGAACATCTTTACATACATACACACACACACACACACACACATACATCGAATTTTATATAGACAAATGAAAATAATTACAATAAAATTCATAATAAATCGATCAACCAAATAATTTTCACTGAATTTAGTTCTCCCAGTTAAAAAATATTTTAATATTCTGAAAAATATTATTATTAATAAAGGGTCCATTGTACAAAAACTATGAACTTTTCATTTTTAACAAATAATTCTTATGTTCATTTTCTACGAAAGTAATTTTCGTAATTTTATGATAATATTAAAATTGAATTAATATAGAGACTGATTATATTGTTATTATGATTATTGTAATTTATATTTAAATTATAAAAATTTTTGAAATTTTTAACTAAGTTGTACTCAATTTTCTCATGTAGCTTTTAAAAAATGTTTTAAAATGTTCAAAATAATATTCTATTATCATTTTATAAATAAAATTATGGTGTAGCAAGATGGCTGGATAAAAAAATAACAGAATATTTCTCTAAAGTTATTAAACAAGCTGTATTTTAAAAAATTTAAGAATAAAAATTCATGTAGATGTGTAAATAATCTGTAGAGAGAGCACGGTTGTTAAATCTTATACTAACTTTTCCTACTTAGTGTTGACATTTATGTCTTTTTAGTTTATTATACAACTGCAGTCGCACACATTAATGTTTGTATTAAGTTAACCATTTGAAACTATCTAGGTTGCTTAGCGACCAATAAATAAGTGTACTTTAGTCAAACCATGAAGAACAGGTTATAAAGTCTTATAATTTTGAAGTTTGAAATATTGAACTTAAGTGGTCCTTTGTGGCCGTAAAATAAAAATAATAATAATGAATCTTACTGCTGTGACATTAATGCAACCTTCTATTACAACAAATTTTAAAAAATTTAAAATCATTTTAAACTGAATAATGCTTTGAAAGGCTGCCCATAACAGACAGGTGGAGTGTCAAATTATTTACACTCAATGTGTTAGTTGCAGGGCTAAAATAAATAGTTCTGTTTCTTATCACATGGTCAGCCAATTAAATGACTGAATCATTTAAGAACAGAAGAGATAGAGGTGTAAAAGACACTAATCAGAGTTATCTCCTCTGAAAGTAATGAATTTCATTATACAGCCAGACCCTGTGGTGAATGAAGTGAAGGTGTCATCTGCAGAGTGGAAAATATGTGCTTTTCAGAGGGCCCAGCATGCTGATAAGTGTACTTTTCCATTCAGTGAGGAAGGCAATAGTAAACCACCTCACTCCTCGTATTACTTAGTAAAACCTCTACAGGTTCAAATCAGCCTTTCAGCTGATGACCTAAATAACAACAATGCTTTGAAAACTAGAACATATTTTTAAAGTTTTTTTTAATCCTATTAACTGCTTTGGTTGTTAATGATTAGTACAGGAAATGGTACAGAATCTGTACGTTTTAATACGTAATAATTCCAGATTGTAGTTGTGAATCGAACCCAAAACCTTTTGCTTTGTAATCTAGTGCTGTAAGCCACTGTGCCACAGGGATGGTCAAAGCTAATTAATTATAGTATTTTGATAGTTCAAATCATATTGTGTAATTTAACCGTGTATGTTTACATTCATAAACATAAACCATGTTTATGTTTCCAGTAAATAAATCAGTCGGAAAAATACTTTTAATATAATAATTTATTTGTAATCCGGAACTCTGTCAAAGGTGTAATCATTTTTCTCTCGTACAGGGTCAATTTAGACCACGTGAGGTGACTTGACATTTCTGGAAGCTCTTATTACAGCCTACATTCTCAGCATTCCCTCGTAGTAGGCTTTCTCTTTTCTTCTGTCCACCCAGAGTTGTTTTGATTTACATAAACTCCTTAAAGTTTGTAATTAATTTTCTGAATAAAGTTCAGTTTATTAAGTTTTTGGTTTATTCCGGTTTTCTTAATATCCTTTCTGACTTCTTTAAATTATTTATCCGACACTTTAACGTTTATTGTTTAGTGTCTTAAAAATTTGTTTTGTCAACCGTTTGTCATTCTTGATCTCGTAATCTATATTGTCCATCCACTATCTTCTGATCCATTATCTTAAGAAGGATCTTTCTGTCAAATTTCTCTTCTCCTGTTAGACCAGTCTTTATGATTATTCTAAGGCACTCTCTCGTGTACAGACACACAGGTTTTAACGTAGTATTGTAATATCTAATTTTGGCTTCTCTTGATAGTGTTTTCTTTACAAGTGGTGAGTTCCTCGGAGTGCACCGGCTATCTTTCCTCGTCTGTTGTTGTTCGCTGTTGTTGTTGTTGTATCAACTTTTCCAATTTTTCCGATTGTATCATCAAGTGAGGCTGTAAAAGGTGTGATATAAAAATGGTATTTGAGCCGATATAATTCTTATTATAAATCCTTTAATTATAAAAGTAATGGAAAATTATCCAGTTAGTAATTTATTTGGATAAAACCAAAATAAATGGAATATTCATAACCTACACTAAAGCAATGGGGCGGTGCTTTGGGGTACTCACTGGACCCCTCATTTTGTTGACTGGTGTAGACCTAATCCTTTTTCGTTTTGTGGTTTTTCATCCATAGCATTAAAGTTTAATTTATTGAATCACTAAATTTGATAAAAATTATTTTTTTTAAATATTATAGATATTTACTCTGCCCATAACAGATAGGTGGAGAGTCAAATTATTTACTCTCAATCTGTTCGTTGCTGGGCAACGAACAGATTGAGTTCGTTGCCCAACGAACTCAATCTGGGTTCGTTGAGTTCGAACTCAATCTGGGTTCGAACCCAGATTCGAACCTAGGTTCCAATGGTTTTTCATCCATAGCATTAAAGTTTAATTTATTGAATCACTAAATTTGATTACTAAAATTATTTTTTTTAAATATTATAGATATTTACTCTGCCCATAACAGATAGGTGGAGAGTCAAATTATTTACTCTCAATCTGTTCGTTGCTGGGATAAAATAAATAGTTCTGTGTCTTATCACATGGTCAGCCAATTAAATGACTGAATCATTTAAGAACAGAAGAGGTAGAGGTGTAAAAGACACTAATCAGAGTTATCTTTTCTGAAAGTAATGGATTTCATTGTACAGCCAGACCCTGTGGTGAATGAAGTGAAGGTGTCATTTGCAGAGTGGAAAATACGTGCTTTTCAGAGGGCTCGGCATGCTGATAAGCGTACTTTTCTATTCAGTAAGGAAGGCAATGGTAAACCACCTCACTTCTCATTTTACTTAGTAAAACCTCTACAGGTTCAAACCAGCTTTTCGGCTGATGACCTAAACAACAACAACAGATATTTACTATTTCTTGTCAAAATAGAAATCGGGATGAAATCTATAGTAATTATTTTCGTTTTTATTGATACCTTCGCAGTGTAGTGGTTACCGCCCTAGCCTACAATGCGGAGATCCCAGCTAGGTTCTGGAAATTTTCACAAGTGAAATCCCACTGTTCTCATTATATTACATATTGTAGTCGCTAATGTGTTGTTTAGGTCATCAGCCAAAAAGCTGGTTTGAACCTGTAGAGGTTTTACTAAGTAAATCGAGGAGTGAGGTGGTTTACTATTGCCTTCCTCACTGAATGGAAAAGTACACTTATCAGCATGCTGGGCCCTCTGAAAAGCACATATTTTCCACTCTGCAGATGACACCTTCACTTCATTCACCACAGGGTCTGGCTGTATAATGAAATTCATTACTTTCAGAGGAGATAACTCTGATTAGTATCTTTTACACCTCTACCTCTTCTGTTCTTAAATGATTCAGTCATTTAATTGGCTGACCATGTGATAAGAAACAGAACTATTTATTTTAGCCCTGCAACTAACAGATTGAGTGTAAATAGTGTAGTCGCTAATAACCAAGGTAAAAATAAATTTAAAAAATTTTATTTTTAATTTATTTAAAATGTTTATAAAACATTTCATTTTTTTAACTCTTGTTTATTATTTTACATTGATTTTTCGTAAAACGTCCAATAGAGAAATATTACTGCTTTTTTTTTGTTCATTCATTTAGCATGAACTATTGTAATGTTTTCTTATTACAATGTTATTTCTGCAATAGAAATTTATTCAAAATAAGAAAATATTGTAATAGTATTAAAGATGCGTGTGTAGCTGTAATTTAATGAATTTTATTTTAGTTTTTAAGTTAGACAAATAATTATTTTATTGGGCAGGTCCCAATTTTTTTAGTTACCAAACTTGTAGTTGTTGTTTTTAATATGTACTAATTACTATATACTCGTTATAATATGGTATAGAATATTTTACTACATTTTATTTTCTTTAAATATTTTTTATCACTACATTCGTCAGCTGATTTTGTTGAAATAACATCTTTCAGTACTAACATTCTGATAAATAATATTGAAATTCCTCCCTATGGTTTTTTTTTACGAGTGGAAACCGAATTTACTGGTACCCAGATAGGTATTTACCTATCCTGGGGTACACGGAGCTCTGCCGAAGGGAACTATCTGCCAAAACCTTGGTTTCTTACTGTCCCATCTCGACTTGCTATGGGATCACCGTTAGGCATAGCTTCACAACAACTTGGAGGTTCTTTATTAGCTGGATAAGATTATCTTAGCGATTTCTTTTCTTATCACGTACCCATTTTCCCCTTTTTGAGTGATTTCTTTGGGGACTAACGCAGCTGGGCTCTCTGCTCTTCATCGCTTTCTGGATGAACTCCTCAATGGCCTTTCAGCTTTCTTCTTCTGCAATCGTAAAATCACAGAAATTTTTGGGAGAAATCTGCGACCCAAGTTTGGTCCCCAGAACCTCCCTCTTTGGTATCCATCTTCTGGAGTCAAAAATCGCATGTACTGCACTGTCCTCCTCCGCCTCACAATCCAGACAGCTTGCTTCATCAGATCTTCTGAATCGGTGGAGAAACGCCTGAAAGCAACCATGCCCCGTCAATGCCTGCGTAAGGTAATAACTAACCTCGCTGTTGCCCCTACTGAGTCATTTTTTTATATCTAGAATTAATTTATGTGTTCATCAACCGGGCACCTTTTCATCCCATCTCTCCTGTCACCTCCTGAAAAGTATATCTCTGTCTCTCTCTTTATCTGAGCCATTGTAGCCTAACCATCCTCCGTATGGTTTAAAAACATGGTTATAATTTTTTTGAAGTTTATTTTGTCGATATTAAATGGTATTATAATTTTACATGAATCATTATCAACACCATATTTTGTTTATTTACATAAAAGAAACGATAAAAAAATCATCGGTGGCAATTCCAAAGTAATATATCTGTATTTTTACATTAGTTCAATGAATTTTATTGGTTTTTATGATATTTCTGTATCAACTTATGATATATATCACACTTGTGTGTATTCATATTCAAAGTCTGTTCAAAATGTTCCTGAACTTTTTTTATTAAAAAAGAATTACTTGACTTATATCTTAGGGGTCTGGATCCCCTTCAAAGTAATCCCCTCCCCAAAATACACACTTATACCATCGGTGTTTCCACTTTCTGAAGATGCTGGTATGGCCTTCAGATGCTCTGTTGCATTCTTCCAAATCTGTGGAGTCATGGTAAATTTTTTTCCTTTGTGGGGGTTTGTTGAGGTTAAAGAACAAAGGAGATATCATAGGGTGCTAAATCTGGTAAGTAGGGTGGTTGGAGAAGCACAATAATCGAATTACTGGTCACAAACTCACTGAGGGCTGAATGGGTTCATACGTTGTCGTGATTGAATACCCAGTTGCCGCTCACCCAAAGTTCAGGACGTCTGATTTTTTTGTCATAGGGGTCTCAGAAGCTCAATGTTGTTAGACTGGTTAACTGTAGAGCCTGGAGAAAGGTATTCATAATTAACGTCCCTCTTTGACATCGATAAAAACAGTCAGCAAGACCTTCATATTAGAGCACTTGACGAGCTTTTGGTCTTGGAAAATTTTCACTAATCCGTACATCAACCAACGTTAGTCGTTCTTTTCGTGGATTCATCACTGTTACTCTTGACGAGCAATTCATAAGTTTCTATGAAAGATTTTCTGAGCTTCACGCAAAATTTCACGGCACAACACTTAACGCAAGATTAAATTAGGGGAAAAGCATCTTTGTACCACTCATATTACTATTATTATATATTACTATTATTATTATCAGCTCTTTTGTTGGCGTAGTGCTAAGTGCAACTGGCTTTTACGCCGGAGTCCCGGGTGTGACTACCAGTCAGGTCTGGTATTTTTTCATCACTCATCTTTATGTATCATTCTTCTCACCTCCTACATTTGCAGCAATTGCAAAACGGTAAGACATAAAATAAAAAAAAAGCTCATTTTTTATTGTAAAACAATGTACTGTTCTATAATAAAGTCAATAAAGGTGAAAAATCAAAACTATTTTATATTATTATTTATAATATAATGTATAATTTAATTTGTTTTACAATATAAATGAAAAAAATAAATAAATATAACAAACGAACAAGTTTTATTACAATGTTATAGTATTGAATCTATCAGTAATTAAAAAAATTTGAGTACAACTTATATATTAAAAATATACGTATTAATTAATTTATTTATTTACTCTTTAATAATAAACAATATTTATTTATATATGAATATATTATATATTATGTAATAAAACTATAATAATAGTAAAGTGAGTTAATATTTAAAAATTTATAAAAAAAATTTAAAAAAATTAGAAAAGCAGACGCTGGTCGTTTTAATTGCTAAGAATTAATTTAAATTGTAATATAGATTTTAAAAAAATGAGTATATTAATATTAATTTATGTTTTAATTACTTTATTAAATGTTTATATTATTATTAATATTTTAGTTTAGTATTTTGTGATTTTCTTTTTGTTTTTCGTTTTGTATTTTATAATTAATTATTATTATTATTATTATTAATAATGCGTTTTTAAACGTTGTTGTTAGTTACACTGTATTAGAATGAAGAAATGCTTAAACTAGAAAGTTTTAAAACATTAAAATGTGTTATTATTGTTGTTATTATTATTATTATTATTTTGTGCTATAATTCTTGTCAGTTTTTAATATAAGTAAATTTAAAAAAAAAAGAAATTATAAAGGAGTGGTGTGTATAATAATATCGGTAAATTATAATTTTATGTTGCATATGTGTATTTAAAATAAATAATAAATCATGTAACAGTAAAATTTCATAAAAAAAAACATACTGTTTCTACTAATTGACTAAAATTTTATTCTGTGTATTCTCGAAAAAAAAACAACATGCCTTCTTTCTCTTTTCTTAAAAAAAAAACAAAAAGAACAACTTTTCAGTGTGTAATAATAATAAGTATTATCATTTTTGCTTATTGTATAAAAAAATATATATATAAATAATAATGAATGTTTTATGGAATTTATTTATTTATTTTTCATTGATTTTGCTTCACGAGGTTAGTTTAAAAAGCATTGTTTATTAACCATTCTGCGATGGCAGGCAATCTCAGTTGCCCTGGTAATTACCAGCTTTAAGGGGAGTTGGAACGGAAAAATCTAAAAAAAAATCTGGTGTGAAACACTCACACAACTTTCTCTTGCCAATATAAATAATTAACAATAAACCTAATATTAGTAATAAAACATTAGAAATAAACAAAAAACTAACCTCAATAAACATAACCTTATTTTAATCATGAGTGAAAGACGCAAAATGAAAATCAAACTCAGTTTGGCTTAGAAATACGGAAAATCACTTTTTCACGCTAAACTAGGCTCTGTAGAGAAAAATGTTTTAAATAAAAGTTGTAGATCTTTTAATTTTCTATCAATTCTATTATATACACTTTTGTCATAAAATGCATACTAAGGCCGAAATCTTTAAAAAATCGATTTTTCACACGTTTTCGTGAGAAAAAAATCAGAAAATCGCTAATTACTGCTAAACTAAGCGTTTTACAAAAAAGTGTTTGAAATAAAAGTTGTAGGTTTTTAAATTCTCTACAACTTTTATTATATAACATTTTGCGCTAAAATGCATATTAAAGCCGCAATCTTAAAAAGAAATTGTTTTTACGTAAAAACAGCCTTACCCAGAATTTCAGCACACATGACGCCTACCCTATCTTGTAGAGAATAAAAAATTAAGTAAACCAGGCGATTTTTAAAAAAATCGTAGGACCAGTTTTTGAGAAAATCACAAAAAAGTGAAAAATTACACGAACAAACTACTACTTCCGGTTGACCGATTTTGATGAAAATATTCCTGTCGGGTCCGGTAGTGGTATGTAACTTAAGTTTCAAGTTCGTACGACGTTCCGTTCTTGAGATATTTTGTATACACACACACACACAGACCAATCGCTAAAAACATGTTTTTTGGGTTCAGGGGGTCTGAAAACGTATAGATCCGGTGAAAACTCGATTTCGAAAAATCGACATGAAAACAATACTTTCCTTCCTATATATTCATATAGGCAAGAGAAAGTAAAAAATGAATTTTTTTTTATTACGTATTTGAATTCTCCCGGGTTTTCTGGTTAAAACGATATTAATATCATATACATTGGTGGACTAGAAGTATTAAAAATAATTAAATTAAAAACAGGTTACAAGTCGAAAAAATGTGCATTTTGCATGTGCATAAAATGGGACTTTTTACTTTAATTGCGTTTTTCTGAAAATTCATTTGTTTCATAAATCGGTACATTTTTCTCAAAAACTACTAAAGCTAGAGAGTTGAAATTTTGCCCACTAGTAGAAAAGCGTGTACTACATATGTGGATATAAAATCATTATTATAGATTTTAAAATTTTTAAGTTGTAAATCACTAAGTGGAAGAAAACATGAAAAAACGAGCTATTTTGTTATAGAGATTTTTAAAAAATTATAGAAAAAGAAAGAATAGCAATATATTAACAAAATTATCATAACATGTAGAGAAAATTACAAGAAAAGTAACAAAAAAAAAATTGGAAGGGAATTGGTCTAATAGTTTTTGAGAAAAATGTTCCTAAAATCATAGAAATTAACATTGGGTAGATAGGCGTTCCATCTCCCCTTAAAAGCCTATTATAGCAAGTGTACGAGGTGTGGCTATTAAATAACGAGACTGACATTGTAAAAAATTTTATTTTTATTTTATACATAATCACTTATTGTCACCTTCAATATACTCTCCTTCTCTATCCCTACAACGCTCCTTGCGAATTTAACATTGTTGTAAACAGTACTGGAAGTCATCTTCTGTCAGCTCCTTCAGGACACGTGCCGCTTTCTCTTTTACAGCTTCCACAGACTCAAATCTTGTCCCTTTTAATGCAGATTTCACCTTAGGGAACAGGTAGAGGTTCACCTTAGGTAGAACAGGTAATATCATGTGATGAAACGTGGTTTATTACTTATGATCTGGAAATGAAGCGCCAATCCATGCACTAGTAGAGCCGAACTTCACCGAGAGCCAAGAAAGCTCGAATGAGCAAGTCAAAATTTAAAGCAATGATTATTGTTTTTTTTTATATCCATGGGATTGTGTACCTTCACTGGGTCCCTGAAGGTCAAGTAATTAATCAATATTACTACCTTGAGGTATTTTCTAAACTACGTCAAAGAGTAAGGAAATAACGCCCTGAAATGTGGAAGGATAAATCATGGGTTCTCCACAAAGACAATGGGCCAGTTCATTCCGCGTTATCTGTCAAAGAGGTTCCTAGCCAAGTACAGCATCTCAGTGTTAGAACATCCACCTTATTCACTAGATCTTGCACCATGTGACTTCTACCTGTTCCTTAAGGTGAAATCTGCAATAAAAGGAACAAGATTTGAGTCTTTGGAAGCTGTAAAAGAGAAAGTGGCATGGATCCTGAAGGAGCTAACAGAAGATGACTTAAACAATGGAAAATTCGCATGGAGCATTGTAAGGACAGAGAAGGAGTGTATATTGAAGGTGACAATAAGTGATTATGTAAAAATAAAAATAAATTTTTATACGTCAGTCTCGTTATTTAATAGCCACACCTCATTTTATTACTTTCTCTTGCTCTAAATGAATATATAGGGAAAGAGAATGCCCATAACAGACAGGTAGAGTGTTAATTTACTATTTATGCTTGATCTGCTAGTTCCAGGGCTACGAAAAATAGTTCTCACTCTTATCATATGGTCACCCAATTGTATGACTGAAGCATTTAACAACAGAAGAGATAGAAGTGTAAAATACATTATAGTCTGTTCACTGAGTCTGGAGACTCACAGTAAACAAATGGATCAGGTGATGGCTGTTGATTGAACGCATAACCAAGGTCATTATGCATTCTTCTAACACCAGTCTTCTTTGCATTATCCATAACGCAGCATACAGTGCGAGTTGTTTTTAATGGCATAGATCATGAAAATCTGCTAAATTTTTAGAAGGAAAGAAAGGAATTATTTTTAAATAAGCGCACTTCATTATCCAATAGCCAGCATTTGTTAGCCAACTAGCTGTACAATTATCACGTGAACAACGCATGTATTTGTTGATGCATGTCTCTAGATTCAGTGAATTCAGTATAGTCACAGTTATATCCTCTGAGAGTTATGAATTTCAATATACAGCCAGACCCTGTGTTAAATGAAGTGATTGGGTCATTTGCAGAATGGAAAGTAGATGCTTTTCAGAGGACTTGGCATGCTGATAAGCATACTTTACCACTCAGTGAGCAAGGCAATTATAAACAACCTCACTCTTTATTTTACTTCATAAAGCCTCTAGAGGTTTAAACCAGCTTTTCAGCTGATCACCTAAACAAGGAAAGAGAGTATTGTTTTCTGTCAATTTTTTAAAAATTAAGTTTTCGCCAGATATATACAACATTTTCAGACCCCCTGGACCCAAAAAAAACGTGTTTTTAGCAATCACAGACTAATCATTTGTGTGTGTGTGAATAAAATATTTGAAGAACGGAATAGTGTACAAAGTTAAAACTTTAAATTTAAGTTAATGGGACCCGACATGAAAAGTTTAACAGGTTGACTCCCATGAGACACTTATACGTCTCTCACCAGAAATGTAAAATTTACTTTTGAGAGACTGATCCGTCTCTCATGTAATAGTGTTTTTAATATAATCGTGAAACGAATTGGATGCTCGTTTGCATTGAATCATATACTGAGCTGTTAAGAAATGAGTTCAAAAAACATTTCCCCAGTCATGGTTCGTGATTTAATTGACCGATTTTGATGAACATTTTCATGTTGGGTACGGTAGTAGTATCAAGTTTAAGTTCAAAGTTCCTACGATATTCCGTTCTTGAGATATTCTGTTCACACACACACACACACAAATCACTAAAAACATGTATTTTGGGTTCATGGGGTCTGAAAACGTGTAGATCCGGTGAAAAATCAAAATGAAAACAATACTTTCCTTCCTTTATATTTATATAGGCAAGAGAAAGTAAAACAGCCAAGGAATCATAAAATAGGTATCGGGTTTTTTTAACAAAATTGCAAAAATTGGCTTAGGAGTCAACTTGTTAATGAGCTTCATAAAGTAAGCATAAATTATGGTTTAATACATTCAGTATGGCGGCCGCATTAATGCGGTTTATCAAACACTACCAGTTGACTGGCGAACGCAAAAATGCGGCCAGTGTATATGTTTTATTATCTCTTCTTTCTACGTTTAGTCAGAGTATTGCTATTATTGGGCAGTTCTAGAAAAAGATTCCTTCTTATGGCAGTATGGGATCAGTTCTTAAACAGACACCATGAGTTTTTTTTAAACAGAATTTAAAAACCAATATATTTACTACTCAAATTGAAGTTTTCCTTGCAATTTTATGTGTTACTTATAGATTATTAGTTTGAAATGAAATTGTTTTATTAAGAGGTATGTTCGGAAAGTAAGGTCACAACAAATATTAAAAATCTGCTGTGAAACACTCACACAACTTTCTCTTGCCAATGCGAATAATGACCAAAATAACCTAACTTTAGTAATAAAACATTAGAAATAAACAAAAACCTAACCTCTAAAATCATAACCTTGTTTTAATCATGAGTGAAAGACGCAAAATGAAAATCGACCTCAGTTTGGCTTAAAAATACGGAAAATCACTCTTTCACGCTAGAGAAAAATGCTTGAAATAAAAGTTGTAGATCTTTTAATTTCCTATAAATTTGATTATATACACTTTGTCGTAATGCATACTAAGGTTGAAATCTTTAAAAAAAAAAGATTTTTCACACGTTTTCGTGAGAAAAAAACAGAAAATCGCTAAACTCAGCGTTAAACAAAAAAAATGTTTGAAATAAAAGTTGTAGGATTTTAAATTTACTACATTTTTTATTATATAATTTTTTTGCTAAAATGCATAATAAAGCTGTAATCTTGAAAAAACATCTTTTTTTTTCATTAAAACAGCCTCACCAAGAATTTCAGCAAACATGGCGCCTACCCTATCTTGTAGAGCATAAAAAATTTAGTAAACCAGGCGATTTTAAAAAAAATTGTAGGACCAGTTTTTGAGAAAATCACAAAAAAGTGAAAAATTACACGAATAAACTACTACTTCCAGTTGACCGATTTTGATGAAAATGTTCGTGTCGGGTTCGGTAGTGGTATGTAACTTAAGTTTCGAAGTTCGTACGATGTTCCGTTCTTGAGATATTTTGTATACACACACACACACACACACACACACACGGACACAGACCAATGGCTAAAAACATGTTTTTGGGTTCAGGGGGTCTGAAAACATGTATATCCGGTGAAAACTAGATTTCTTAAAATTGACATGAAAACAATATTTTCCTTCCTATATATTCATATAGGCAAGAGAAAGTAAAAATAGAAAAATGTGAATTTATTTATGAAACTACATGGAATGTTACGTAGGTAAATAACAATTTTTCAACGTAGTCACTATTCAGTTTCTAACATTTAATGAGCCATGGGATCAATTTTATTATGTCCTTGTTGAATTCGTCTCCCGTTAATTACCTCAACCATTCATAGACTGCGTCTTTCACCTGTGCATCAGATTAAAATCGTTTTCCACCAAGATGCTCCTTTAGATCAGTGAAATGGAAGAAATCAGAAGCTGCAAGATCCGGACTATGGGGTGGAAGGTTTAAAACATCCCAACCAAAAGAGGTCTGTTTTTGTATTATCGTGTAGAAGACAAACACCTTTTGTTAGCCGCCTCCTTTTGTTTTGAATGGGTTGACGATGTCTCCAAAGTGTCTCACAGTATCGATCAACAGAGGGCCTGGCATGCTGATAAGCATCCTTTACACTCAGTAAGGGTGGCATTGGTAAACCACCTCATTTCTCATTTTACTTAGTATAGCCTCTAGAGGTTCAAACCAGTCTTTCTTATCACACGGTCAGTTTACTCATGATTAAACATAAGTTATATTATGTATTATCTACATTGGCAAGAGAATTCGTGTGAGTGTTTTACACCAGATTTTTCGCTGAGCAAACAAACACTGACATCTACTGATAACAAAGTTTTTGGCTTCAAGGAATCATTAATAGTGACAATCAGTTATTAAGTCCAGTTTTAGGAAATTTTTCAGTTTTTTTATATTACTGTGTAAATGGTACTAAAAATAAAAAATATATAATGTATAAAAGTGGTTCTCTTAATGAACTATTTAAAGTCAAAAATTTTATTTTAATTTCCTTTAACTTTGATTTTATACATTTTTGTTGAAAAATTCATACTAAAGTAGGCCTATATTAAAAAAGAATATTAAAAAATCCTGCGCTAACAGAGTGCGGGCGTTTATAAAATTTTATGGAATTTATAGAAATATGCAGAACAGAAATACGAAATAAATTTAATCTGTAAAGTCGCTTAGTACAGTGGCATATTTGAATTTAGCGCCACTGCTTCTACAACAATGCTATTGTTCATTTGTTTAGCAATCAAAATAATCGATAAGAATATATATAATTTTGGAAATAGAATTTGAGAAGTCAATGCTTCTGAAATTTAAAAAGCAACATGTAAATTTTTCTATGTTGGAATATATATTTCTTTTTTTCAAATATTTAAAACTTATGTGACAAAAACCTTCGTTTCAAACTCTTCACAAACCGTGTTTATAGAGATCCTCTTTGTTTCTGATCAAGGAGGTCTTGGTGGACAGTTTAGCTTTTGTCGGCTGTTAATATTTAGTAATCCGTGGCCATTGTGTAGTGTGTTCCAAACAGTTTCTTTGCGCGGTGCAGGTTATAATTATATTTTTCATGTTATTCTAGTCAGATCTGATTAATACGTGTTTTAGTTCTTCTAAGTTTTGAGAACATGGATATTGGTGAATTGCTTTCTTACAAGGTTTGTATTAACTGTTAAAATTATTACTGTATTGTGAAATTATTGTCTTTTACAAACTTTTGATTGTAAGATTGACAGATTTATTTTACTTTTTTGTTCAAGTCGATAATTTGTACGTACTAAGAAAAATTAAAGGAAGTTAAATAATTATCGTTGTTTACGATACGATTGGAACTTATAATTAATAAAATTTTACTTTGTCTTCTTTTGAATAAATAAAAGCCTATAGTGTAAAATAAAACATGAATTTTTGTGGTTATGTCAGTTTATTGGGTAACTATATAGAATCAATGCTTCTTACAGATTTTAACAATTTTAATAATCATTTATACATTAATGTTTGTTAAATCTTAAAGTGAGGTTAATTTTGGGGGAAAATCAACAATGTAAAATTATTTATGAGAGTATTTACCGACCTAACCTCATTTCCTGCAACTTTTTAATTTACTCAGTTATATATTATATAGCCTATATATATTTTTTTAGCTTTTATTTGTTATTGGGAACTGTACGACAACTACCCAATTTTATTGCTGTTTTTGAAGTGAATTAGGCATGAGTTTGAACAGGGATCCCTGTAGAGTGTGTTCATGGATGGCTGTCAGCTGGTCACCATACAAAGTTGTTTGCCCAACCGATGTTACTTAACAAATAATAGCGACTTTCTACCAGCTGACTGACTGGGCTGGCCTGGAACCTATTCCGTTATATTTAATAGAAATTTTATAATACAAACTAGCAACCCCCCTTGCTTTGCTTCACAGCAGCTAATGTAGGACTCATTAATATATTTTAAAACCTCTCTATATACAATATTTGTGGTTTTGTTGCCCTGTGGCAGCAAAATAAATTGTTTTTCTGCACTTCCAGCTCTAGAAAGTCCGACATGAAGTTGTCCATGAGTGAAGGAAGCACTCTTGTCTCAAATCGATGCCCACCGTTTTAAATGTTTGTCCCTGCGATTTAACAGAATTGAATAGAATGCATAGAAAAATACGGATTGAAAAGAAAGAGACAGTTGATATATGGCTGAGATAAGAGACAGTAATATATGGGTGCGGAACGTAGAGTAATTGGAAATATATAACTCATTCACTACCTGTCGAATGAAAACAAATTTGTATGAAATACAGTACAAAAATAAAAATTTTGAATATTTTCGAAGTTTTAATGTTTTTGGAATCGAATGTTATTCTTCACATTTTTCTATGAAATATAAAAGTTGAATCGTGCTTCTAGCCCAAAAAATACACTATCCAGAGGACTTAGAAAAATAAAAGTGCTATGCACCCAATAAACTAAAACATGTGACATATTCACAATTTAAGTTGGCTTAACTCACTTAATTCAAGTTCCTTAAAGTTGCAAAATAGCCTATATTGATCAGGAAGATCTAAGCTATGCAACAATGAAAGATTTTTTAAAATCAGTTCAGTAGTTTCTGAGATTACCTCATACAAACAAACAGATGTTTCTTCTTTATTATATTAGTATAGATTAATCAATAAATAAATATTGGTAATTTTATAGAATGAGGTCGTGTCACTAATTGTAACATTTTTTTTTAAATTTATACCATTTTCTACTTTAAGTGAATTTGGGTTTATGTTTTTTTGTTTTGTCTTGCGGGTCTTGGGTTTTATGTTTTTTGCATTTGTTGATTTATGCTGTATTCAAGTCCTTGCTTTTTTTTTATTCATTGTTTTGCATGCTGAATCTGAATATAAACTTATTTTTGCTCGAAAATCGCTGTAGGATTAATTTTAAGCCCTTTTCTATCATGTGTTGACATAACCGCACTTTCTCATGTAAATTTCAATTTTGCTTTTTTATTTGAATTCATTTACTCTTAAAATGATCACTTAAATGTTTAAATGTTACTAACGGGTGTTTCAAAAAGGACGCACTTCAAAGTTTGAGAACGCTAATTTATTACATTAAGTAATTACAAATTATACGGTATGAAATTATTACCTTTATAACATTCAGATTACCTTTAAAACTTCACAATAAATGTTCAAAATGACTTCCTCCGCTTGTAATGCAAGTTCGGACACGTTTCATAACATTTGCAGCCACTTTTCGTAGTGTTTGCTCATTAATGTTTGTAATCTCACTTTCAATATTAGCCTTCAATTCTTCAATTGTATGAGGATTGTTTTTAAAAACCTTACTCTTTAAATTCCCCCAAAGAAAAAATCCGCAGGAGTAAGATCTGAGATCTTGGTGGCCACAGCCCTTTTGATATCACACACGATGGCCAAAAAATTCTCGTAACATATTCAGCGTTTCAGTAGATGTATGGCACGTTGCGTTATCCTGCTGAAACCAACAATCTCGATCGTGTAATTCTAACAGCGCTATAAATTGTTCAATTAAGTTGCGGTACGCCACACCATCTACAGATGTGTCAAAAAATAAAGGCCCAACAATATGACGCCGGGAGATCGCACACCAAACACCAATTTTACGTGCGTGTAGTGGACGTTCATGAAATGTGTGAGGATTATGAGCGCTCCATAGTTGGCAGTTTTGGCTGTCGATGTAACCATCCAAGTGGAACCATGCTTCGTCACTGAAATAAACACGATCCAATATTTCAACACCGTTGTCATTAACAAGAGAACGTATCCAACGACAATACTGTAGTTCCCATGGTCAACTTCTTTCAGTTCATGAACGACACCGATGTGGTAAGGATGCAGATTTAATTTTTTTGTAGCCCTTAAAGCGGAAGATAGTGATAATCCAGCCTGTGAAAATAACTTTCTAAGTGATTTGGCGGGTGAGGTAGTCAAACGTTGTTTCACATGGTCAAAAACTTGTTCTGTTAACACTGATGGTCGACCTGTGCTTTTCCGATCCTGTACACGGCCAATCTCACGAAATTTATTAATCAGACACGATATTGTGGTGGTATTAGGTACTTCAAAATTGGGAAATTTTAACTGGAACTCGTCTTTCACTCGTTCGTAATATTTATATGCGCAATAACTTTCAATAACAAAAACACGTTCATCCTTTGAAAAAACCATATTTGAACTCATACAGACACAAATGAATACTGGGATAGCACTAGTACATGTCAGTAGTACACAATGGATCAACAATGAGTACGGTAGTGCCAACTGTTATTTGGGGGAAAAAATATTCCCTATGCAGAAAATATTAACCCTTAAACTTCGAAGTGCGTCCTTTTTGAAACACCCGTTATTTTAACTAATTTGACTTATTAAGGAGGGAGTATACCATAAAAATAAAAATTTACATCTTTCAAGTTAGAACCTTCACTACTTTTGCATTTTGTCTAACATTAGCACATTCTTTTCATTATAACTCGTGTTAAAAAAAACTACCCCTAAGGCTAAAGAACGGGGTGAGTTTTCAATTACAATGGTTTTCTGGAAAATGGATTTTTACTTTCCCTTGCCTATATGAATATGTAGGAAGGAAAGTATTGTTTTCATGTCAATTTTAAGAAATCGAGTTTTCACCGGATCTACACGTTTTCAGACCCCCTGAACCCAAAAAAAATGTTTACCGATTGGTCTGTGTGTGTGTGTATACAAAATATCTAAGAACAGAACATCGTACGAACTTGAAACGTAAAACTTAGGTTACATACCACTTCTGGACCCGACACGAACATTTTCATTAAAATCGGTCAACCGGAAGTAGTAGTTTATTCCTGTAATTTTTCACTTTTATTTTTATTCACATATCAGAGTGCGTTACGATTTTTTTAAAAATCATCTGGTTTACTAAATTTTTTATCCTCTACAAGATAGGGTAGGCTCCATGTTTGCTGAAATTCTCGGTGAGGAGTTTTTCACGTAAAGAAATTATTTTTTTAAGATTGTGGCGTTAATATGCATTTTAGCGCAAAAATGTATATAATTAAAGTTGTAGAAAATTTAAAAATCTACAACTTTTATCCAAAACATTGTTTTGTATAACGCTTAGTTTAGCGGTAATTAGTAATTTTCTGTTTTTTCTCACGAAAACATGTAAAAAATCTATTTTTTTAAGATATCGGCCTTAGTATGGATTTTACGACAATAGTGTATGTAATTAAATTTATAGGAAATTGAAAGATCTACATCTTTTATTTAAAGCATTTTTCTCTACAGAGCCTAGTTTAGCATGAAAGAGTGATTTTTAGTTTGCGTCTCTCTTTCATGATTAAAACAAGGTTATGTTTTTTTGAGGTTAGTTTTTTGTTTATTTCTAATGTTTTATTACTAATGTTAGGTTATATTTGTCATTATTTGCATTGGGAAGAGAAAGTCGTGTGAGTGTTTCACACCCGATTTTTACTTTCTCTTGCCTATATGAATATATAGGAAGGAAAGTATTGTTTTCATGCCGATTTTTCGAAATCGAGTTTTCACCGGATCTATACGTTTTCAGACCCCCTGAACCCAAAAAACATGTTTTTTTAGCGATTGGTCTCTGTGCGCGTGCGTGCGTGCGTGGTGTGTGTGTGTGTGTGTGTGCGCACGTGCGTGCGTGTGTGTGTATACAAAATATCTCAAGAACGGAACATCGTACGAACTTAAAACTTGAAACTTAAGTTACATACCACTACCGGAACCGACACGAACATTTTCATCAAAATCGGTCAACCGGAAGTAGTAGTTTATTCGTATAATTTTTCACTTTTTTGCGATTTTCTCAAAAACTGGTCCTACGATTTTTTTTATAATCGCCTCATTTACTCAATTTTTTATTCTCTACAAGATAGGGTAGGCGTCATGTTTGCTGAAATTCTTGGTGAGGCTGTTTTTACGTAAAAAAAGTGTTTTTTTAAGATTACGGCTTTAATTAAGCATTTCGCTTGAAATGCGCCCGGTAAGAGTTTTCGCAGCCGGCGCAAGCGAACTGCTTATTTAGCGCTAACAACTTTGATCGAATTTCACATTTATCTTTATTCTTTTAATTATTGATCAAAACATGTTTCCAATGCTTTAGTATAACATTGTTTCACTTTAAACGACATTTAGTCTTCATTTCAGTATTAAAAACAAACTGCAAACATTTATTTTCAATAATTTTAATGCCGCGGGACCCGATTTAGTATGTTTTTTAATATCGGATCTCGGAAAATGTCCTCCTACTCCGATTGACGTTAGGTGGCAGCACCGTATACATGTTACATGTTACGGTTCGGCTGCCCTGTCTTATATGCTAT
This sequence comes from Catonia carolina, assembly GCA_035578175.1. Classification (NCBI taxonomy): domain Eukaryota; kingdom Metazoa; phylum Arthropoda; class Insecta; order Hemiptera; family Achilidae; genus Catonia; species Catonia carolina. Next base: position 5,055,640 of record JAQMRL010000020.1, on the reverse strand, counting down.
AATTTCGCTGTGAGTTGGGCATGCCCGGCTAGCTCAGTCGGTTTAGCATGAGACTCTTAATCTCAGGGTCGTGGTTCGAGCTCCACGTTGGGCGGTTAATTTTTTTCTTCATAAAATCAATTTTATACAAACAATTTATTTACAAAAAATGTAAAACTATAATAAATTATTATTATTTTTATTATAAATAATAAATTATTTTTTAACGTCATACTTGTCATCTCGCGTATTGTTATGATAGAACATAATTATCCTCACAAAATTACAATAAAATTGTAAACTGACCGGTAAGAGTTTTCCAGAAACGGTCGCATCAATAGTCAATTTATTTTTAGAAATAATATAATATAATATATTCAACAAAACGTTATGATATCCTCTCAAAATTACAATAAAATTGTAAACTGACCGGTAAGAGTTTTGCAGAAACTGCGTTGTACTAACAATTCAAAGGTGTAACAAAAGGTTAAGGATATCTGGAGTAGGTAAGAGTTCGAAAATATGGCACAAACATCACAAAAACGTATGAATTAAAAATCTATATATAAACTTAATATATTTAGATTTTTAATTTATACGTTTTTGTGATGTTTGTGCCATATTTTCGAACTCTTACCTACTCCAGATATCCTTAACCTTTTGTTACACCTTTGAATTGTTAGTACAACGCAGTTTCTGCAAAACTCTTACCGGTCAGTTTACAATTTTATTGTAATTTTGAGAGGATATCATATATGTATTATACCGCAAAAATGTATAAAATAAAAAGTGTAGAGAATTTAAAATCTTACAACTTTTATTTCAAACATTTTTTTGTATAACGCTTAGTTTAGGGGTAATTAGCGATTTTCTGTTTTTTTCTCACGAAAACGTGTGAAAAATCGATTTTTTTAAGATTTCGGCTTTAGTATGCATTTTTCGACAAAAGTGTATATAATCAAATTTATAGTAATTTAAAAGATGTACAACTTTTATTTAGAGCATTTTTCTCTACAGAGCCTAGTTTAGCTTGAAGAGTGATTTTCCATGTCGATTTTCATTTTCTGTCTTTCACTCACGATTAAAATAAGGTTATGTTTATTGAGGTTAGTGTTTTGTTAATTTCTAATGTTTTATTGCTAAAATTAGGTTATATTGTTAATTATTTGCATTAGTAAGAGAAAGTTGTGTGAGTGTTTCACACCAGGTTTTTTTTTATTTTTTCAGCCACCGAACACACCTAAGCGTCCACAACCAGAGGAAGAAGTTGAAGACGAAAATGAAACCGAATATGAAAGGCAAAGAAAAATTAGAAAGATAGCAAAAGCGAAACAATTAGAACTTGAAAGACAAGAACAATTACGCCTCGAGTATTTACAGCGACAAAGAGAACTTGAGCAACGGAAGGCGGAGGAAGAAAAGAAAAAGAAAGATGCGATCATGAAAGTTGTTGATAGTCACTTAGCAGAGGTAAAGTAAATTTTTTTGTTATTTATTACTTTCTCTTGCCTATAAGAATATATAAGAAGGAAAGTATTGTTTTCATGTCGATTTTAACAAATACACTCTTCACCAGATATACACGTAAACAGACCCCCTGAACCCAAAAAACATGTTTTTAGCGATTGGTCTCTGTGTGTGTGTGTGTGTGCGCATGTACAAAATATCTCAAGAAAAGAACATTGTACGAACTTGAAACTTAAGTTACATACCACTACCGGACCCGACATGAACATTTTCATCAAAATCGGTCAACCGGAAGTAGTTTATTCGTGTAATTTTTCACTTTTTTGTGATTTTCTCAAAAACTGGTCCTACAATTTTTTTAAAAATCACCTGGTTCACTACATTTTTTATGCTCTACAAGATAGGGTAGGCGCCATGTTTGCTGAAATTCTTGGTAAGGCTGTTTTCACATAAAAACATTCGTTTTCTTTTTAAGATTGCGGCTTTAATATGCATTATAGCGCAAAATGTTATATAATAAAAGTTGTAGAGAATGTAAAATTCTACAACTTTAAATTCAAACATTTTCTTGTATAACGCTTAGTTTAGCGGTAATTAGCAATTTTCTGTTTTTTTCTCACGAAAACGTGTGAAAAATCGATATTTTTAACATTTCGGCCTTAGTATGCATTTTGCATTTTACGACAAAAGTGTATATAATCACATTTATAGGAAATTAAACGATCTACAACTTTTATTTAGAGCATTTTCTCTACAGAGCCTAGTTTAGCATAAAAGAGTGATTTTTCCGTATTTTTAAGCCAAACAGGTCGATTTTCATTTTGCGTCTTTCACTCATTATTAAAATAAGGTTAGTTTTTTTGTTTATTTCCAATGTTTTATTACTAATGTTAGGTTATATTGTTTAAATTATTTGCATTGGCAAGAGAAAGTTGTGTGAGTGTTTCACACCAGATTTTTTTTATCTTTTGAGACCACTGTGGATCACTTGATTCATTTCTGGGCACTCTCTTCTGGTTCTTTTCTTTGATTTTCCTCCAGTATTCTTTCATTCTGGCAGATCTTCTTTGCCTTTTTGCTGCTGAAAATATCACTTTCCTGCTTCCCCTTTTATCTACTTTTCCTTGGAATCAAATATTTTTACTTTTAATAGTTTCAACTGTTTGGTTTTATTTTCAAGATATTCGAAGATGATGCGTAATTTTTCCATATCTTCCTTGATTTCTGTTAACCGGATTACTTCTGTATTTTTCTGGTAAAGTTTTTTGCTGCCCATAACAGACAGGTGGAGTGTCAAATTATTTACACTCAATCTGTTGGTTGCAGTGCTGAAATAAATAGTTCTGTTTCTTATCACATGTTCTGCCAATTAAATGACTGAATCTTTTAAGAACAGAAAAGGTAGAGGTGTAAAAGACACTAATCAGAGTTATCTCCTCTGAAAGTAATGAATTTCATTATACAGTTGGACCCTGTGGTGAATGAAGTGAAGGTGTCGTTTGCAGAGTGGAAAATCTGTACTTTATAGAGGGCCTGGCATGCTGATAAGCGTAATTTTTCACTTAGTGAGGAAAGCAATGGTAAACCACCTGACTCCTTGTTTTACTTAGTTAAACCTCTACAGGTTCAAACCACCAGCCTTTCTGCTGATGACCTAAACAAGAGTTTTCTGATTATTCGGTTTGTGATTCTATCTTAAGGTATTCTGATTATATGTCCAAAGAAGGATATTCTCTTTTTCCATCTTTTTTCTATTACCGATTCGGTCTGCTGATAAATCATTTCATTTGGTAGTAATCTCCATTCTCCATCTACTTGGTATCTCTTTCCGATTCAGCTACTAAAGATCCTCCTTTCAAGTTTTTGGATTTTATCTATTCTGTTTGTTTGGGTTAATTTGAAAAGAGTTTAGCTCCCATGTGTTATCTCTAGTTGTACGACCGTTTTGTAGTGTTTTATTTTGGTTTTGATTGAGAGGCATTTTTTATTGTAGTTGTTTTTATTGTTTGAATACATTATTTTAATCATTATTTGTAGAGCGGACGCCAAATAAGCTTGCCGGTTTTCTGAAATGCGCAGAAGGTTTATTTTGGTAATGGCGCACTCGGTAACCTGAGCGAGTGGTGCGGGTCAGTGCTGTACTTGCTGCAAGAGTCACGTCGTTCTCGCAACGTTATACCGGTGTGAGCATAAAGTCTTGCCCTGATTATAAAAATTTATTGCAGAATAACTGTTTGACATAATAATTTAAATTTGATGCTGTTACATAGGTTAGTGTTAATAGTTTTTTTAAGATTACTTACATTAGTAAACTTCAACGTGTGCCCACTTGGTAGCTCGAAGAATGTCGAAGCAGTATTCCAGTTCCCGCCAGGTGTTTTGTAATATGTGTCCTGTCACAGTACCCACAGCAGCTTGTATCCTAGCCTTCAGTTCGTCAACGTCAGCAACTGGTGTGGGGAAGACTCTATCCTTGATATAGCCCCAGAAAAAAAAGTCAAGGGGTGTAATGTCTGGAGAGCGGGGTGGCCAGGGTGTTGGACCATCCCTTCCAATCCACCGATCCGGAAATTTTTCATCCAGGAAATTACGCACTATCAAAGCCCAGTGGGGCGGTGCCCCATCTTGCTGGAAAATTATCCATGGTTGATATTCTTCTAACTGTGGTGCAATGAACTGTTGCAAAACATCTAAGTAAATGTTAGCGCTAATGGTGTTTTCCGTGAAGAAAAACGGCTCGAAAACCTTATTATGCATGAGGCCGCACCAAACATTCACATTTTTGCTGTCTCGCTGTAACTGTACAGTAGCATGTGGATTCTCTGATCCCCATATACGGACATTATGCCTATTTACCATTCCACTGACATGAAAGGTGGATTCATCGGTAAAGCATATGCGATTTAAGTAATCGTTAGCACCGTCGATCCTGTTGAGAATCTCAGTTGCAAATTCTGCACGTCTCAGCAAATCATTCGGTTGCAAGGCCTGCACAATTTGCACTTTATAAGCATGCAACCTAAGCCTTTTATGAATAATTTTCACCACACTTGCTTGCGGTATTTGAAGTTCACGTGATGCTTGACGAGTTGATTTAGACGGACTCCGTTGAAACGATTCCCGAACAAGATCAACAGTTGCTTCACTCACACTAGGCCTGCCACTTCTAGGAAGATCTTCAACGCTGCCTGTTTCTTTAAACCTTTCATACCATCGCTTTATTGATTTAACATCAGGAGGGCTGCGTCCATAAAAAGCCCGAAAATTACTCTGAACACTGATGGGCGATTTCGTTTCGTGAAACCAAAGCACACATTGTGCTTTCTCCTGCTTCAACGCCATTTCGCCAGCAACTAACGTGAACTAACAGACCATGTCATTGTTGAGGAGCACTAGCGCCATCTATTAATCACAAAATCTACTAACAATAACCTATGTAACAGCATCAAATTTAAATTATTATGTCAAACAGTTATTCTGCAATAAATTTTTATAATCAGGGCAAGACTTTATGCTCACCCGGTATATCAGCTGACCTGAAAACATTAGTCTGTAACGTGTTGTATGTCTACCCGGTTGCAGTTGGTACACGCTTTAATGCCAGTTACCTATGGTTGCTATGATCGTTGGGTTGGTCGTAATGGTCGAAACAGCCGGCCGCATTGGCGCAGTTGGTAACGTGCTCGCCTCTCATCATGCGGTCTTGGGTTCGAATCCCATTCAGGCATGGCATTTTTTCATACGTTACAAAATATCATTTCATCCTTCACCGTCTGCATTAGCAGTAATTGCAGAACAGTCGGACGTTAAACAAAAAAAAAAAAAGAAAAAAAATGGTTGAAACGACAGAGCTCTTTTCCGCTGGCCTCCACGTTCACCTGGCATCACGCCATGAGATTTTTTACTTTCTCTTGTCTATATGAATATATAAGGAGAAAGTATTGTTTTCATGTCGATTTTAAGAAATCAAAATTTTCACCGGACTACACATTTCAGACCCTCTGAACCCAAAAAACATGTTTTTAGCGATTGGTCTGTGTATGTGTGTGTGTGAACAGAATATCTCAAGGACAAGACATTGTACAAACTTGAAACTTAAGTTTGATACTACTACCGGACCCGACACGAACATTTTCATCAAAATCGGTCAACCGGAAGTAGTAGTTTATTCGTGTCATTTTTCACTTATTTGCAATTTTCTCAAAAATGGCTCCTATGTTTTTTTTAAAAATTGTCTCGATCACTAAGTTTTTTATGCTATACAAGATAGGGTAGGTGCCATGTCTGCTGAAATTCTTGGAGAGGCTGTTTTCATATAAAAAATTGTTTGTTTAAGATTGCGACTTAAATATACATTTTAGCGCAAAAATGTATATAATAAAAGTTGTAGAGAATTTAAAATTCTGCAACTTTTATTTTAAATATTTTTTTAAAAATGCTTAATTTAGCGGTAATTAGCGATTTTCTGTTTTTTTCTCATGAAAACAGGTAAAAAAATGATTTTTTTTTTAAAGATTTTAGCTTTAGAATGCATTGTACGACTGAAGTGTATATAATCAAATTTATAGGAAATTGAAAGATCTACAACTTTTATTGAGAGCTTTTTTCTCTACAGAGCCTAGTTTAGGGTGAAAGAGTGATTTTCCTTATTTTCAAGCCTAATTGAGGTTGATTTTCATTTTGCATCTTTCACTCATGATTTAGGTTATGTTTATTGAGGTTAGTTTGTTTTTGTTTATTTCTAATGTTTTATTACTAATGTTAGGTTATATTGTCAATTTTTTTGCATTGGCAGGAGAATGTTGTGTGAATGTTTCACACCAGATTTTTGTAGCCGTGGAATTAGTAGATCGAGTGAAAATAATTTAACACTCCACCTGCCTGTTATGGGCAAGTTATGTTAAATGTTAACATCATTTACGCTGTAGTGTTATAATTTTGTTGTAGTTATTCTTGTTTATTTATTTATTTTTTTTTGTTAATAGGGTGAGGTAATGGATGAAACGGCTTTGAAGAAAATAATATTGTTGTTTGAAAAACGAGCTTTACGTAACCGTGAAATGAGGATAAAATTTCCGGAAAACCCTGAAAAGTATGTAACCAGTTTTTTTAATTTACTAATACCGGGTGATCGTAAAGTCGCGCAACCAAATGTTTGAAGCCGTGTAGGAATTGAAGGTAAATTTGTAAAGTATGATTAGAATATGGGAATTTTTCGTTTAGTAGTACAGTATGTGGCAGCACTGCTAGATCACACCACCGGGCGACAGTTAGCCAAAAACCAGTTGGTTTAATCAGTTCGAGTCGCAATGTCTTTTACGCAAGAACAACGCGTCTCTATCGTTTTGAGTTACTGTGAATCGAAATCCTACGCGAAGTGTCAAGAACATTTCTCCAATGCCTTTCCAGATGCTAAAGTGCCAAACAAATCGACCATATTTAGTTTGTTTCATCGTTTTCGGGATACAGGTAGCGTGAATGACCGTAATCGTACCGGCCGACCAAGTGTTTTATCTGACGACAGTCTGCAGACAATAAGTGAAACGTTTATTCGTTCTCCAAAAAAGTCTCTTCGAAAACTTTCTACTCAGACTGGACTGTCTTATGGAAGTGTTCATAAAGCCACTAAGATATTAAAATTTCATCCGTACCGGATTAACGTAACTTATCAGCTCGAAGAGCCAGATAAGGAGAAGCGATTGCGGTATTGTCATTTGTTTAAAAATTTCATTCGAAATGACATATCTGTTCGGGACAAAGTTTTTTTCAGCGATGAAGCTTTTTTTTTTTTTTTTTTTTTTTTTGTTTTCATCTAAGTGGATATGTTAATAGTCAAAATTGTAGAGTATGGTCTGCAGAGAATTCACATGAATTCCATGAACAGCCATTACATATATACAGTATATCAAATATTGCTACTGCTACACTCAAAAAGGTTGCATGCAATGTAAGAAAACGCGTTGATGCATGCATTGCAAACCACGGTGGACATTTCCAGCACTTGTGAACTTGTAAGTAAGTAAGTTGTAATTATAACTTGTATCGTAAACTTTGAAATAAAAATAAAAAATACATTACAGCTTTCTAAGACTGTTATCATTTTGGGTTGCGCGACTGTACGATCACTCTGTTTAATAAATCACGGGGATGTGTCGATTCCAAAAGTTGTTATTTGATTCTGCCGATACTAAAAAAAATAATAAGTTTCGAGAATCAACGGTAAAAAGTTGATCCAATGATACCGCTTCTCTAGTCTTCAAACTGTGGCAAAAATGCTGTAATTTTCTAAGATAAGATATAAAACATTAACACGTTTGCGTTAACTTTTGGCTTCGGGTAGTAAAAAATGAAATGCTTCAGTTATGTAATTGGCTGACCATGTGAAAAGAAACACAGCGATTTTTACTTTCTCTTGCCTGTATGAATATATAGGAAGGAAAGTATTTGTTATCATGTCAATTTTCAATGGATATACACGTTTTCAGACCCCTTCAACCCCAAAAACCATGTTTTTAGTTGGTCTATGTGTGTGAACAGAATATCTCTATAATGAAATCTGTTAACCGAATTATTTGTTTATTGGTGCAATTTTCACGTTCTTCTGATTTCTCAAAAACGGCTCCTATGATTTTTTTCTAAATCACCTCATTTACTGCATTTTTCATGCGCTTCAAGGTAGGGTAAACACCATATCTGCTAAAATTCTTGGGGAAGCTCTGCTCTCGTAGAAAAGAATGGTTTTTTAAGACAACAGCCTTAATATGCATTTTAAGGCAAAGGTTTAATAATCAACGTTGTAGAACATTTAAAAACCTGAAACTTTTTTTTGAACAACGCTTAGTTTAGTAATAATTAGTGATTTCTGGTTTTTTTTTCAAGAAAATTGGTAAAAACAATTTTTAGAAAGACCAGAAGTCATAGAAAATGAAGGTCACCAACGTCACAAAGGAGAACCTTCGTTGTCCATCTTCTTGAGGATGACCGAACCATTGGTTATAATTAACTGTAGCTGAAATTGGTTCTGAGGGTTTGTCAGTGCTCTCAAGCAATCATTACCGACAACCTTGGAATTCGGAAAAGACTTAGCTTTCTCATAAGAGACATTATCCTGCTTCGAGACAGTGCTTGACCATACAGCTGCCTTAACTTGGGGAGAAAATTGCAGAAATGTCCTGGACCCACACTGGAACACTCACCCTACAGTCTGGACTTATCGCCCTGCGATTACCACCTGTTTGGAGCATTGAAAAATGATCTTGGAGGTCAACATTTTTGATGATGTTGCAGTTAAAGTGTTTGTGCACGATTAGCTCGTGACACAACCAGCTTTGTTTCCCGGTGACAGGATAAAAAAATTACCCATTTGTCGGGAAAAATGTGTCACGAAATTAGGAGATTTTGTAGAAAACGAATTGTGTGTCTTTATATGTCTATCACAATCCAATAAATTTTAAAATAATAATTCCTGTTTATATTCGATTCATCCACATTGATAATATCATTGTTCGGCCTGTTGGTGTAGTGGTAAGCGTAACTGGCTTCTACGCCGGGGTCCCAGGTTCAATTCCCGGTCAGGTCAGGCATTTTTTCATCACTTATTTCAATGTATCATCATTCTCCACCATCTGCATTAGCAGATGTATAAATATATAATAACATTAAATATTTTTTTTTAGATTCATGGAAGCAGAAGTAGAATTACATGAAGTCATACAAGAATTACATGCTGTGGCGACCGTGCCCCATTTGTACAATATTGTCGTTGAGTTAAACGCTGTACCATCTTTATTGGAACTACTTTCTCATGAAAATACAGATGTCTCTGTTGCTGTTGTCGATCTATTACAGGTATTTTTTTCCAGTAGTATTAAAATGGTTTTTTTTTTTACTTTCTTGCCGTATACGAACATGTAGGGAAGGAAAGTTGTTTTCATGTCGATTTTTCAAAATTGAGTTTTCACCAGGTATACTAGAGGGGGACTCAAAATTAACCGGACTGAGAGCGTTGCGATTTCTAGATGCAGTGAAAAGTTCTCCCGGTAGAAGGAGCTAGTAGAGACCTTCAACAACTGCCCAGGCGGCATCAGTTTGTTGGTTAAGGTTTGATAGAAGTGTTGTTTCTCTTACTGTTGTCATGTTCCGTCATTTCATTCCGGTTTTATTTGTCCCCCCTTGTACACGTTTTCAGGCCTTCGGAGCAAAAAAAAAAAAAAAATTTTAGTGTGGTCTGTTTGTGTGAACAAAATATCTCCAGGACAGAATAATGTACAAAGTTAAAACTTGGAATTAAAGCTAGGCACCATAAGAGGACCTGACACAAACATTTTCATCAAAATAAACAGCAACTTATTACAAACTAAATCACAATTGCACAAACATAAATTAATGTTCAATACCTTAATCATAAACTTATACTGAGAGAGAAGAAAAGTACCTAACTTAATTGGGTAAAGAGAGCACCAAAATGAAAACTACAGTTTGCAAACAAAGAACGGTTACGAAAGACAAACATACATAAAACATAGGTTCAAAATAAACAAAAATATAGATAAAAAATTTGGTGTGAATCACTCACACGACTTTCTCCTGCCAATGCAAAAATGACCAATATAACCGAACATTAGTAATTAAACATTAGAAATAAAAATGAAAATCAACTTAAGTTTGGCGTAAAAATACGGCAAATCGCTCTTTCAGGCTACCCTAGGCTCTGTAGAGAAAAATTCTCGCTAAACTAGGCTCTGTAGAGAAAAATTCTCAACATAAAAGTTGTAGATCTTGTAATTTCCTATAAATTTTATTATTATTTGTCGTAAAATGCATACTAAGGCTGAAAATACTAAGGCAGCCTTAGTATGGCTGAAATCTTAAAAAAATTGATTTTTCACACGTTTTCAAGAGAAAAAAAACAGAAAATTGCTAATTACTGCTAAACTAAATGTTACACAAAAAAATGTTTGAAATAAAAGTTGTAGAATTTTAAATTCTCTACAACTTTTACCAGATACATTTTTGCGCTAAAATGCATATTAAAGTCGTAATCTTAAAAAAACAATTTTTTTATGAGAAAACAGCCTCACCAAGAATTTCAGCAGACATGGCGCCTACCCTATCTTGTAGAGCATAAAAAATTTAGTAATCGAGGCGATTTAAAAAATATCTTAGTAGTCGTTTTTGAGAAAATCGCAAAAAAGTGTAAAATGACACGAGTAACTACTACTTCCGGTTGACCAATTCTGATGAAAATGTTTGTGTCGGGTCCTCTAGTGGTATCTAACTCAAGTTTCAAGTTTTTATGATGTTCTGTTCTTGAAATATTCTGTTCAGACACAGACACCCACACCCACACAGACCAATTGCTAAAAACATGTTTCTTTGTTAAGGGGGTCTGAAAACGTGTAGATCCGGTGAAAACTCAATTTTGAAAAAAATCTACATAAAAACAATACTTTCCTTCCTATATATTCGTATAGGCTAGAGAAAGTAATACTAAATAACTAAAAATACCGGGTAAATAAACTACTACATTAAACAAATTAATAATTTCTAAAGCCCTGGAGTTTGTCAGCCTAAACGAGGCTCGACTCTGATGAAAAAGATCTTTTTTTTTTTTTTTTTTCAATTCCTAATATGTGTACGTTGCAATCTGTTCAATTCAGAACAATAAGCAACCCCATGACCCAATGAGATGAGGATGATGTGTATGACGTGTAAATGAGGTGTAGTCTTGTACAGACTCAGGCCGACCATTCCTGAGAGAGTATGGTTAATTGAACCCCAACCATCAAAGTACACCGGTAACCACTGTCTAGTATTCAAATCCGTATAAAAGTAACTACCTTCACTAGAATTTGAACCCGGAACCTTAGTCTCCGAAAATCAGCTGTTAAACAGCTGATTTTGGCGACGACTTTACCTCTAGACCAACCCGGTGGGTTAAAACAGATCTAAGGAAATAATTTCATCAATTGAATTAAAATTCACTAGCATTGTATTTAACGGATAATGGGTAGCATAATTAGCATAATTTATACCCTACGAGACCGAGTAAGCACCAAGTCTGCTGAAATCTTAGGGCGCCTGTGCTGTCGTAGAATTTTTTTTTAATTGCTGCCTTACGCAAAAGTGTATAATAAAAGTTGTTAGAACATTTAAAATCCTACAACTTTTATTTTAAGCATTTGTTTATACAATGCTTAGTTTTGCATCAATATAATAGTGATCTTCTGTTGTTTTCTTTCCCAGTTGTTATCGGTAAAAAAAGTGGGATTTTTTAAGATTTCGGCCTTAGTATGTGTTTTCCAACAAAAGAAATTTTGTTTTCCAACAAAAAAAACTTTCTCTTGCCTGTTCATTGAGGTTAGTTTTTTTGTTTATTTCTAACGTTTTATTACTAATGTTAGGTTTATTTTTAATTATTTGCATTGGCAAGAGAAAGTTGTGTGAGTGTTTCACAGCAGATTTTTAACTTACAACAACCGTTTGTTTTTGTAATCACATTTATAAGAAATAAAAGATCCATAACTTTCATTTAAGAATTTTTCTCTACAGAGCCTGTACTTACTTTCTCTTGCCTGTATGAATATATAGGAAGGAAAGTATTGTTTTCATGTTGATTTTAGGAAATTGAGTTTTCACCGGATCTACACGTTTTCAGACCTCCTGAACCCAAAATCCATGTTTTTAGTGATTGGTCTATATGTGTGTGAACAAAATATCTCGAAAACGTAATCGGTCAACCGGAAGTAGTAGTTTATTCGTGTCATTTTTCACTTCTGGAGTACATTCGATCAGAACTCCTTACTGTAGGGGTTGACAATTGGTTGGTCAGGTGCATGTGCGACTTAGGGAATCCGATGACAAATTTGATGACGCATCGTAAAGTGAAATATCATAATGTGAGGGCATCGTAAAGTGAGGGTCCACTGTAATAGGTTATTTATATTATTATGTATTTTTTTGTGTTCAGGAATTGACTGATGTAGATATATTACACGAAGATAAAGAAGGCGCAGATGTTTTGATAAACGCTTTACTAGAACAACAGATTTGTGCTTTGCTGACACAAAATTTGGAGCGACTCGACGAAAACGTCAGGGAGGAAGCAGATGGTGTACACAACACACTAGGTAGGTTTACTAACTCTGTGTTGCACTATAAACGGTAATATCAAAAGGTTACTAATCGTTGAGATTGCTTTACAATGACTTAACCTAACCACGACATTAAATGTTTCTTTCTTAACACATTGGGGCTGGAGGTTTTTACATTTTCTTGGCTACATGAATATATAGATAGGAAAGTATTTTTTTTCATGTCGATTTTTCAAAATCGAGTTTTCACCGGATCTACACGTTTTCAGACCCGCTGAACCCAAAAACAATGTTTTTAGCGATTGGTCGGTGTATGTGTGTGTGAACAGAATATCTTGAGAACGGAACATTGTACGAACTTGAAACTTTAAACTTAAGTTATATACCACTAGAGAACCCGTCACGAACATTTTCATCAAAATCTGTCAACCGGAATTACTAATTTATCGTGTCATTTTTCACTTTTTTGGGATTTTCTCAAAAACTGCTCCAATTTTTTTTAAAAATCGCCTGAGCATTTGCTAAACTTTTTATGCTATACAAGATAGGGTAGGAACCATGTCTGCTGAAATTCTTGGTGAGGCTGTTTTCTCGTAAAAATATAGTTCTTTAAGATTGCGGCTTTAATATGTATTTTAGCGCAAAGATATTTAATGAAAGTTGTAGAGAACTTTAAAACCTACAACTTTTATTCCAAACATTTTTTTGTATAACATTAGTTTAGCGGTAATTAGCAATTTTTGTTTTTTTTCTCATGAAAACATGTAAAAAATTGATTTTTTCAAGATTTCAGCCTTATTATGCGTTTTATGACAAAAAGTATATAATCAAATTTATGGATAATTAAAAAATCTACAACTTTTGTTTTGTGTGTTTTTCTGTACAGTCTAGTTTAGTGTGAAAGAGTAATTTTCCGTATTTTTAAGCCAAACCGAGGTTGATTTTCATTTTGCGTCTTTCACTCATGATGAAAATTAGGTTATGTTTATTGAGGTTAGTTTTTTTGTTTATTTCTAACGTTTTATTACTAATGTTAGGTTTATTGTTAATTATTTGCATTGGCAAGAGAAAGTTGTGTGAGTGTTTCACACCAGATTTTTTTTTTTTATGTCTGGCTGTTTTGTATTTCTGCTAATGCGGATGGTGGAGAATGATAATACGCTGGAAGCTATGTGTGGCAATATATAGGGTTTTTCTATCTGTGTGTTGCACTATAAATCCATAATACAGTGAAACCTCGGTAATTCCTAGTCGCAGGGACTGCTCAACAAATTTAAATAAACAAAAATTCGAATCACAGAGTTACTTGGAGCACTATTGCTGATGCTTTTTTTGTTCTCATCCGTTCCATTTTTTTTTTTTTTTTTTGGGTTTAACGTCCGACTGTTCTGCAATTACTGCTAATGCAGATGGTGAATGATGAAATTATTTTTTGTAACGTATGAAAAAATGCCGTGCCTGAATGGGGTTCGAACCCGAGACCGCATGATGAGAGGCGAGCACGTTACCAACTTCGCCAATCCGGCCGGCGTGTTCCATTTAAGATATCCTCTAGTTATAATAATAATAATATTTATTTATTCCACTTTATACAAATACAAAATTATATCTTATCTACTAGGAATAAATAACCACCAACTCAAGTAAACGGTGGTTATATATAAGAAAAAAACAAAATACATAAAAGCAAGTTTACAAATGAATTACAAATCAAATGAATTATAAAAATGCATTACAAATCAAATGTCATTATCTACTACAAATGACAATTCAAATTGTAGCGGCAGCTACAGCGCATGTTAACTATATTTTTTAACAACAATATTAACCAAGCCATCAGTGTTCATAGCAGATATTCACCTGTACATGACTAACACTAAAATCAGTTATTATTGTTATATTGTTTACCAAGATCAGTAAATTTTTACAAAGAAATTTTTTGAATAGCAAGCACTGCAAGTCAGCAACGGTAAAACACCAACACTAACCAACAATTCTTACAAGTGAATCAACATCAGTTATGTCACTGAGCCAATCTTTAACCTTTCTTGAAAATATTAACATGTTTAAGCTATTTTTAATTTCAATAGGCAACAGATTAAAACACTTCAGACCTAAAAAAACAAAAGTTTTAGAAAAAAAGGATTTATTAACTTTCGGTCTTACAAAAAGTTGTTGGCTTGAACTTCTAGTTCTGTGATATAAGTTTTCAGTACCTCTGTTGCCACTTTTTTTATAAAATAGTTTTAAAACTTTAAAAATAAGTTTTTAATGGGCAAGATACGTAAATTTTTAAAACCATTAACAGTACTGTCTCTCTGATGTTTAAATAATAATATTTTAATGAAATATTTTTGAGTTACAAACAATCTATTTATTAGTTTATCATGAGTACCCCCCCCCCCCAAATTCAATAGCATACTGAAGACGCGATTGAACCAAAGAAAAGTATAAAGATCTCATTAAATTTAAGCCACAAAGGTTTCTTAAGAAATAAAATGCCCGAATTGATTTACTGATATCAGAATGTAGCTGATTTACATGATTTCTAAAGGAGACCCTATCATCAAGAATCACTCTTAAATATTTTATTTCTTTTACCTGTTCAATTACTTCGCAGCTGCATCCAACAGGATCGGAACAATCCGATCGTGATTGACAATTTCGATCGTGATATTTAATATCATGATCGAAATTGACACCGACTAAGTCAAAACTAATTATTTTTGTTTTTGATGCATTTACTACCATTTCATTTCTCTCACACCATTTTCTTAGCAATACTAAATCATGTGATATAAAGTCGTAAATTTGCGACCATTCATTGCTTGCGTAGATAAATGCAATATCATCAGCAAAAGCTGTAATTCTACCATAGAAGGGTTCAAATAATAAATCATTAATAAATAACTAGAAAAGATCTGCTGAAATGACAGATCCCTGAGGGACGCCAACTCGTGCCATCCTCTCGTCACTTAAACAATTTTTCACACGGACTTTCTTTGTCTCGGCTAATACTACTAAATCATCTGCGAATCTCAACATATTTATTATCATGCGGTCTTGGGTTCGAATCCCATTCAGGCACGGCATATTTTCATAAGTTACAGAAAATCATTTCATCTTTCACCATCTGCATTAGTAGTAATAATAGCAGAACAGTCGGGCGTTAAACAAAAAAAAATCATACTTATAGTTTCTCCTTGAATTTTTATTCCTGCGTCAAATTTTAACTTCACTTCATTTATAGCCTCTTCTATATACAAGTTAAAAAGTAGTGGTGACAAGGAACATCCTTGTCGTACACCTTGTCACCAGATGGCAACATTAAGTGGCTAACCTTATCTGTTTGGTGGCCCTGAAAAGGGCTGTTTATGTGTGTGTCCGCTGAGGCGGACAGAGGTGTTAGATGGCCCTGAAAAGGGCTGGTGTAAGCGGTGGTCGTCTTGGAGAGGCGTCGGTCGTAGTCGGAGGAGCTGAGCGACATGGCATGTCATCGTCCAGCAGAGACGTCATCTTCTTCCCTTACAGCAGTGCGTCGATGGCTGCTTTGTCGGGTCCGGTGGGCGTAAGGCTCAGTAAGGCACAGCGGTCGAAGGACCGCTGTAGGCATTGCTTGCGTCAGCGGGCAATGACGGTCCGGTCGATGGCTTACGGTGACGGGTTGGCGAGCGGAAGCATCATCTTCTCTCTTGCGGGGTCGTCGATTAGTCCTCGCTGAAGTCCAGCAGCCGTGTGCCGTGGTGGACGTCTTGTCGTTGTCTGGATCGGAAGCGGCGAGCCGGCGTGGTGGAAGCAGAGCCCAAAGAGTGACGGCTCGGCTACCGGGTTCAGGCCTAGCCTTCCCTCAGCGGCAGTTGGGTCCCCACTGCAGCGTGACAGTGGTGGCCCCCCGAGCCCCGCAGTGTCAGGTCGGCGTAGGCGTCTGCCAATAGCGCGGCCGAGGCGGCTCTCTCCGGGCTGGCGAAGGCTGACCAGTGCGGGAACGTAGCGTCCGCCACGGGTAGCGTAGGCCAGGGATGGTGCGTCCGGTCTCGGCTGGGCTCGTCCTCTTCTGTCTTGATTGGAAGTGAATCCCTCGGTGTCTTGATCGGAATTGAATCGCTTGGCTCAGTGCAGCGCTCTTTATATAGTCGCCGAGAGCGCTGTGGTAGAGAGCGGCTACTGGCTCAGCCTTGATGACAAAGGCCTCTGTCGGTGGGGAGCCAAAAGGTTTGTCGCTATGCCGTCAAAGGGCCTACTGCGCCGACAAAGGCCGGAAGCAGTATTGAAGCCGGCAACACAGTAAATGATTAATTAGAAGGGGTGGCGGTGACAACCTTGTCTTCTTTTCTTCCACCTTTTCTTCTTTTTTCATACCACTCAATTCTCAAAACTGCCGTTCGATTCTTATACAGACTGTAGATAACTTTACTTTCTTTGTATTTAATTCCTAGCCTTTTCAAAGTTTTTCTTTTCAAAGGTACTGAGCGAGTTAAATAAGCCAGTATTGTGCATTATCATCAGTTCAGTTATTTTTGGTTTAAAGTTAAGTAAAGCTGCGACCATTTTAATATTTATATTGTGAGCTGCGGAGAACATCAGTGTTGTCAATCAGGTTTTATAATAAAATAAAAAAATAATATTAACTTTAAATCATTGTTAATATCTTTGTATCTTTTATTCATTTATTGTTTAAGTATAATATTAAATTATTCAAATATTATCATAAAATTAATATTAGTTATTTTTATTTTGTTCTGCATTGTATGAATGTTTCCATTCCACTTAATTATTTGTTGAATACCACATCTATGGAATAATACTTGATGTTAAGTTATCTTTTTTTAATTGTGTGTTACCATACAAATTTATAATGGTACACTTGTTTTTTTTTGTTTTAGCAATATTTGAAAATATAATTGAATTCCGACCTGATATAGTGGTGGATGTCGCGTCACAAGGTCTTATGACATGGTTAATAAAACGTATACGAGCGAAATTGCCATTCGATCCTAATAAATTGTACGCCAGTGAAATATTGTCTATACTTTTACAAAGTTGTAAAGAAAATCAGTCGTTATTCGGTGAGATGGATGGAATTGATGTTCTTCTTCAACAGCTAGCGGTATGTATGTTTGTTACGATTTGTTGGTATAAATATCTTTTAACCCTTACGGCACTGACTGTTTCTCGTAAAACAAAAGAATAGTAAAAATCAAAACGCGCTCTCAAAAGAATTATTTTATCTAACATCATTACTGATGAAAAATTCTGAAAAAAAAAAATCGCTGTTTCATATAATACGTACGCGCCTTTTGAATTTAGTAACATGAAAATCGCTTCATAATTCTTCGCGTTAGGGGCACGAAATTTTAAATCGCGTAAATTTTTGTGTATACTTAAGATTTTTTACTATAATGGGCTTAAATTTCAGTTTAGCAAAAATTATAAAACATGTTTTGTAGGCAAGAGTTTACTGAATAAATGTATGTTTTACATTTGAATTTCCGTAATTATTTGACGAAGTTACAAAATGTTCTAAATGGTCCATTTTCCCATCACAGGGAAGCATGAAGGGATGGTATTATACATTGTTTACGGTGACATCACAGAGCTACTATTATATTTAGGTTACAGCTGTAAGCAATCCAATGTAGGAAATTCTTTTCCCTACAATCACGTGTTTTGAACAATTCTGGTGGTGCGGTGTGAGGGAAGCCATTCCAATTCCCTTGCAACACTGCAAAGTGTCGAATTTTTTGCCTCCGTGATGGTAAACCCCCTTCCTGAACCGTAAAATGGATTCGTCTTCCCCTGCCAATGGGAAATTGCATTATAGAAATGTCAAAGCTCCAACACAAACTAAAGAACAGGCATTTACATTGACTTACACACGAGCTGGACAGACTTCCATTCAAAACAAACAATTCACAAACAATCAATGCTACCTACACACTATAGAGGGAATAACAACTTTCCCTGTTATGATATTCTATTTCTGTAAACTCTATTAGATGCATTAAAAGATTCCCTACTAGAAAAGGACAATATTTACCGGTTTCCAATTTATACTTAACTAGCTGCAGCACATTTTGTTGTCTCCCCCGCCATCAATTGTGCATGGCCTAAAATAAGGTAAACAGTTTGAACTGGGTTAATTATAAATAGCTTTTGTCCAAATTTGATTTGGATTTTTCTTGATTTGGTCTTTTTACAAAGCCCATAAATCAAAAAACGTAACGTTTGAAAAAATTTAAAAAACTGGTTATTTATTACGTTTCAGGAAAATACAATATTGAAAAATATAATTTGTTCTGAGGGCTGTCCCGTTTAATATAAAATGTATGCATTTGTATTTTTAATGATATGCCACTTATTAAATTGTAGATTTAAAGTCCAGTCATCCTTAGTTTGCTCCAACTGTCAACAAAATAATGACGTCACTGACCGTCCGCGGTCAGTGACGTCCTGAAAAATGACGTCCAAAAAATGCACAGACCATCCGCGTAACTTAACAATGTGTACACGCTGATTAAAAAATAACCACAAATTAATTTTAAAAGTATTTAAATACAAAATACTTTCTCAAGTTTTCAGTATTTTTATAAATAAAAATTGTGTTTGTTCATCATTAAATATATTTTTATTTATTTTCAGTTCTACAAACGTCATGATCCAGCGTCTGCGGAAGAATCTGAAATGATGGAAAATCTGTTTGATGCTGTTTGTTCTAGTTTAATGGTTAACGCTAACAAAGAAAAGTTCCTTAAGGGCGAAGGATTGCAACTGATGAATTTAATGCTCAGGTTAGTATACTGTTCGCCAATTACAGTGGCATGTAGGGAGGGTAGCGAGACAGATAGAAAATGTGTTGCATCCACTGTTCCCCTCAACTCATTTCAATCAGTGCACGGTGTTCAAGCGCAATAGTGACAATACGCGATATGGTAGGGCACTCTGCCAGCCAGTTTCGTTCACTACACTCTAACAAGCTCATTTTTCATCAAAAAATTCTGAAAAAATTACTTTTGCTTCTTAATGAATCTTATTTTATTTTACTGTAAATGTTATAATTATTCTCCAATATTTAGATAAGATACACTCGTACAAATTTAGACGTTTAAATCTCATCGCATTTTTTGCGTATCACGTAGGCTAATATAACTTCTTTTCCGGGGCGACATAATACGCGTTTTATTATTTTGTTATAAAATATAAAATTTTGTCTGTAATTTGATATATGTCGAGTTACATGTTTGCGGAAACAGAAATAATAAACAAGCTTGAAAAATCACTCGTTGAAAGGACGTCAAAGATAGTTCGTCGTGTCTGTTGTCACCTTCCTGTTAGTATTCCAAGAAGCTGAATTATTTTTTATAGTTGTGAACTTTATACCGAACATATGTCAATTTTTGGAAATCAACTACGCACGCACAATATCAGTTGTATGAAATTTTAACAAAAAGAACGGCATCGTAAATAAAACAGAAAGAGGGTATGACGTCCCGCTCTTTCGGGCCTGTCAAAATGTATGATAGGTATATCATTTAGAAAAAAACTTATTGTCTATTACCTCAAATTGAATCGCAGACATTTTTCCCTGTATTTTGTGCGCGCGCAACTAATTTCAACGGCGTTTTGCTTTCGACAGCGACACAAATGTCAAACCGGTAACCGCACGAACAAAACGCAACGAGTAATGAGTACTACTTTAGAGGCAGCCTGTATCTTTAGTTGACAGGCTACAGCGCCATGGTGGGGGAGCTTCTTACTGCGCATGTGCGGCCCGCACGCCACCGTAGTTGGTTATAGTTTTAACATTTGTTCGAATGAGTTTTCATATTAACAGTACAGGGCGTTTCATAATGTTTTTTGGGGTTACGAAAATTCAGTACAACAAAGCAATTTCACGTAGCTAAATGAAAGTTGTACGGGTCGATGCTGGGACACAAACAGTTATTTTAAAACATCTATAAATGTTGAATGTGTGCTCCTTTGGTGACACGGCACACATCAACATAAAAGTCTAGCTTTTGCCAAACACGTTCCAACATGTCCCTTTCGATAGAGTTGATTGCTTTGATTATGCGATCCTTCAGCTTGGTGATATCGTTCAGCATTGGTAGGATAAACACCTTGTCTTTCACATAACCCCAGAGAAAGAAGTCACATGACGAGAGGTCTAGTGATCTTTGTGGCCACAGCATAATGTGTCTGTCTTCTTCAGACGCGTATCCTATCCAGCGCCGAGGCAATGTTGTGTTAAGGTACCGTCAAACCTTGTTATAAAAGTGGGCAGGACAACCATCTTGCTGGAAAATGAAGTCGTTGAGTAGCTGAGGCATAAGCCATAATTGTAACATATCCAGGTAAATCATGCCGGTTACTTTCGTTTCCTATCGGCCCATACACTGCCTCACGAGAGATCGCGCACAAAAAACCGTTTACTTTCGGAGAATCCCGAATGTGTTCCACATAAGCGTATGGGTTTTCAGTTCCACAAACTCGCACGTTATGACGGTTTACTTTGCTGCTAATATGGAACGTGGCTTCATCGCTGAAAATTATCTTCTCTAAAAAACTTTGTGAAAGTCTTAACACATAAAACAACTTCTCGCTTTCCGTGGCAGCCATTTTCTCTACTGTCTACGCTTAGCGGGCAAATGGTTAACTAACTGCCCAGAATATGTTGAAAAAACTATTTGATGCGCTCTTTCGTACAGTACTTGTGTCATTCTTATTAGTGAAATACTTTTCGTAGTGGTATCTAACTTAAGTTTCAAGTTTGTACGATGTTCTGTTTTGAGATATTTTGTTCACACACACACACACACTCACACACACACACACACACACACACACACAAACTAGTTGCTAAAAACATGTTTTTTGGGTTCAGGAGGGTCTGAAAACGTGTAGATCCCGTGGAAACTCGATTTTTAAAAATCAACATGAAAACAATATCTTCCTTCCTATATATTCTGTCACCGACTCCCTTACCTACATTACAGCCTGCAGACGGTTCTACTACCTGCCTGCCCCGCACGTCACCCAGAGCCGACAGTGCCTCCCCTCCACTATGAAGTGGACTCGCCTGGGGGGATTTAAGCGAGAGCACTGGCCCGCAAGGCACATTCTTACTCGAACTTTCAACCGGAGAAGAACACCAGGAAAAGAACTCCCGAACGAAGAAGAAGAGCCCAGCTGAGACCAGACGCACCATCCCTGGTCTACGCTACCGGTGGTGGAAGCTACATTCCCACACCGGTGCCTTGGCCGCGCTATCGACAGATGGCCTATGCTTACCCGACACTGCGGGGCTCTGGGGGCCACCACTGCCACGCTGCAGTGGGGACCCAACTGCCGCTGAGGGACTACCTGAACCCGGTAGTCGAGCCATCACTCTTCGGGCTCCGCTTCTACAACGCCGGATCACCGCTTCCAACCGCCAACAGCAGCCCTTTTCAGGGCCACCCACCAATTAAACGACCCATTTCAGGGCCACCAATCGTACAAACAAGGTTTTGCCATGTGTCGTCGGCCCCGGTTGGCGACAGTTCATATAGGCAAGAGAAAGTAAAAATGAAAACTTAACAATAATTGTTAAGTTTTTTAACATGCACAAATAAAATTATTTGTGCACGTTGAAAAATCTTCATAACTTTGAATCATTCACTAGCGATAGTACGTGCATTCTTCTAGGTATTACAATAAACTAAAACAACTGGTCAACTATAAATAGTTTCTTTCAAATAAACAGAACGAAATTAAAACGAAGAAATAAAATGAACTATAAAAAGGTACTCTGTCGTCGCTGCCAGTACCCGCGTCTGGATTTCCGTCTGAAAGTGTGTCGTCTTCTGAACAATCGAATGCATTAGAAATGCCGCATTTCAGAAAGCTTTTTGATACAAACTCTCGTGAAATCCGTGCCCGTGCAGTTTTAATCCACTCGCAGAGCTTTTCACAATCCGGTCTTTTTATTTTTCCCGAAGGTGTATACGTATGCTCAGTATTTGCCGTCCCGTTATGATCACTAAATCTTTTTCCTGGCGCTGCAAAGATGTTTTCACATCATCTGTCATGCTTCTGTTTCGCTGTTTATTTTTATTTTTTTCGAATGTAACGTGTGTACCATTTTATCGGATCGATTTCGTTCAAAAAAGGTGCGCACGCGGTATATGCGAGTATATTTGGTATTTTGTATTGTATTGTATAATTATTACAAAATAATTATGACAAGGCAATTTTAATTTTAAAATTTAAATTGTGAATAAATACTTCACATTACATGTTAAAGATCGAGAATTCTAATTTTTTTGAATTCTTTTTCAGGGAAAAGAAGCTGAGCCGTAACGGTTCATTAAAAGCGTTAAATCATGCCATGTCAGGACCGGACGGTAAAGATAATTGCAATAAGTTTGTTGATATTCTTGGTCTGAGGACGATTTTCCCGTTGTTCATGAAAACTCCAAAAAGGAATCGAAAGAAAGCTTTAACTACTGAGGAACATGAAGGTTAGTATTCCTGTCATTTATCGGTGTAGTAATACTGCTAGGGACGTTCAATAGTTAACGGGACAAATTAATGAAGAGAAAAATCTAGTGTGGAACACTCACGCGACTTTCTCTTGCCAATGCAAATAATGAACAATGTAACCTAACGTTAGTAATGAAACATTAGAAATAGATAAAAAAACTAACCTCAAAAAACATAAGCTAATTTTAATCATGAGTGAAAGATGCAAAATGAAAACTAACCTCTGTGTGGCTTAAAAATATGAAAAATCACTCTTTTACGCTAAACTACGCTCTGTAGAGAAAAATGCTCTAAATAAAAGTTGTAGATCTTTTAACTTGCTATAAATTTGATTATATACTTTTGTCGTAAAATGCATACTAAGGCTGAAATTTTTAAAGAATCGATTTTTTTTTATTCGTTTTTGTGAGAAAAAAACTAAATTAGAAAAAAATCTAGCTAATTACCAAACTAAGCATTATACAACAAAAATGCTTGAAATAAAAGATGTAGGATTTTAAATTCTCTAACATTTTTATTATATACATTTTTGTGCTAAAATGTATATTATAGTCGCAATATTCAAAAACAATTTTTTTACGAGAAAACCGCCTCCCCAAGAATTTTAGCAGACATGGCGCCTACCCTATCTTGTAGAACATAAAAAATTTAGCAAGTAAGGCGATTTTTAAAAAAAATCGTAGGAGCCATTTTTGAAAAATCACAAAAAAGTGAAAAATGACGCAAATAAACTACTACTTCCAGTTGACCGATTTTGATAAAATATTTGTGTCGGGTCCTCTTGTGGTATCTAAATTAAGTTTCAAGTTAGCCTCCTAGGTCCCCTGCTTTAAATCCCTTGGATTATTACCTTTGGGGTCATTTAAAGCAGCTTTTATATGCAGAACCAGTTAATTCCAAAGAAGAATTATTGAACCGAATTTTAAACACGTGTGAACTACTTAAGAACAACCGAGATGGTATCAGAAAGGCTACACATGGTTTCATTAAACGCGCTAGATTGTGCACAAATGACCAAGGAAATCATTTTGAACGCCATTTGTAAGGCATGGATATTGAAATAAAAGATTCAGCAATTAGGCTAAAATGTTTTGTGTTTACGAAGAACGTTAATTAAAAAGATATTGCCTTTTCTGGCTTATTTTTCGTATGTGTTGATTTAATTAAACATAAATTTTTTAAATTTTGTGTTTGTTTATTGTTGGCCTAATTTACATTATTCTCTTCAGAATTAAAATCTGTACAAGTTTTGCTAAATAAATTTACACATTTATTAGTCATTTAACACAGTTATTGTTCTTCAAACCTAAAAAAACCTATTTTTATGCACAGATTTGTTCATTTTTCATTGGATATTACAAAAACTACTGGAGACATGGTTCTGGAACTTATTTTATTCAATTTTTCGGGTCGAAATACATAAGATACCATCAAATCTACTCATAAAATTGGGTTCCTAGACCTCTAGGATGACTTTATTTAGGCGTATGTTCTGAACCCTAGACGAAATCTTTCACTAGCCGTAACTCGCTAACGAAGCGTTTCCGGACCCATGTTTATATAAACTTATTTCATTATTTTGATGAGAGGAAACCACCAAATAAGTTTGTCAGATTACTCATGAGACACCCTGTATAGGAAGGAAAGTATTGTTTTCATGTCGATTTTAAGAAATTGAGTTTTCACTGGGTTTACACGTTTTCAGACCTCCTGAACCCAAAAAACATGTTTTTAGTGATTCGTCTGTGTGTGTGTGTGTGTGTGTGTGTGTGTGTGTGCGCGCGCGCGCGCGCGCGTGTGCGTGCGTGCGTGCGCACACGTGCGTGTGTGTGTGAATGAACAGAATATCTCAAGAACGGAATATCGTACAAACTTGAAACTTAAGATACATACCACTACCGGACCCGACACAAACATTTTCATCAAAATCGGTCAACCGGAAGTAGTAGTTTATTCATGTAATTTTTCATTTTTTTGTGATTTTCTCAAAAATGGGTCCTAAGATTTTTTTTAAAAATCACCTGGTTTACTACATTTTGTATGCTCTACTAGATAGGGTAGGCGCCATGTCTGCTGAAATTCTTGGAGAGATGTTTTCATGGAAAAAAATTGGTTTTTTAAGATTGCGGCTCTAATATGCAGTTTAGCGCAAAAATTTATACAATAAAAATAGTAGACAATTTAAAATCCTACAACTTTTATTTCAAACATTTTTTTGTTGAATGCTTAGTTTAGCGGTAGGCTAATTAGCGATTTTCTGGTTTTTTTCTCATGAAAATGTGTGAAAAATTGATTTTTTTAAAATATTTCGGCTTTAGTATGGATTTTACGACAAAAGTGTATAATAATAAAATTTATAGGAAATTAAAAGATCTTCAACTTTTAATTAAAGCATTTTTCTGTACAGAGCCTAGTTTAGCATGAAAGAGTGATTCCGTACTTTTAAGCCAAACTTAAGTCGATTTTTATTTTGCGTCTTTCACTCGTGATTAAAATTACGTTATGTTTATTGAGGTTAGTTTTTTGTTTATTTCTAATGTTTTATTACTAATGTTAGGTTTATTGTTAATTATTTGCATTGGCAAGAGAAAGTTGTGTGAGTGTTTTCCACCAGATTTTTTTCGATGTTTTCATAGATTGTCGACATTGAAGGTCGTCCTGAACGTGGGTCATCTTCAATCTCTTCTCTCCCCTACTTAAATTATTTACACCACAAGTATGTAGCAAATGTGCGCAAATCATTGTTAAAAAGGTGCTACTTTGAGTCTATAGACAATGAAGGTGGCAGCTTTGAGCAGTTTCTGTAACAGGTAAATTACAAGGTGTGTTCAGAAAGAAAGTACCGTTTTTAAAAAAAAGAAGTAAAACAATTTCTTTTCAACACAAATTTTATTTCTACATGAAAGCCCAAACCTTAAACTATTTTTCGACATAGTTTCCACTGATGTTCAAACACTTGTCGTAGCAGGTGATCAATTTGTCTATACCCTCTTTGTAGAAGATTCCCGCCACTGACGTGCACAAAACCAAGAGCCTCGGAAGTACTTTAACTTTTCTCACACGGTACAGTGATGATGGTGAGGATTTTTTAAACAAAATTGTGACAGGTGATGAAACTTGGGTCTGTCATGTCACACCGGAATCTAAACAGCAGTCAATGGAGTGGCGACACACGCAATCCCCCCGAAGAAACAAAAATTCAAGACGATAATGTCTGCACAAAAAATCATGTGCACTGTCTTTTGGGATCGGAAAGGTGTTTTGCTGATTGATTTTCTCCCAAGAGGTGAAACCATTAATGCGGCAAGGTATTGTGAAACCTTAAAAAAACTAAGGCGGGCAATTCAAAACAAACGGAGAGGAATGCTCAGTAACGGAATTGTGTTGCTCCATGACAATGCTCGGCCCCATACCGCTGGTGACACTCAAACATTGGTTCAACAATTTCGTTGGGAGCAGTTCAATCACCCGCCCTACAGCCCGGACTTGGCACCGTCGACTACCACTTGTTCCTGCACATGAAGCGCGAGCTAGGCGGCCAACACGTTGAAACCGATGATGAAGTGAAAACTGCCGTGGAGTCGTGACTACATTCGCTGGCGGGAACCTTCTACGTAGAGGGTATAGACAAATTGATCACCCGCTACGACAAGTGTTTGAACACCGATGGAAACTATGTTGAAAAATTGTTTTACTTGTTTTTTTTTAAAAACGGTACTTACTTTCTGAACATGCCTCGTAATATTGAAAGTTTGTAAATTGTATTTTAGGTTAACTCAATTATGTCGCACCGGTTACGTGATCGATAATAGCTATTTTCAGAGTTATACGATATTCCAATGTGGCTGAGTCATTCAATACAATTTTGTAATGTAATTTTTCTGTTGAACATTCGTGGGAAAGTTACGATAAGATTGTTAATTTTAATTGCATATTTTCTTTTTGCAGAACATGTTGTCTCTATCATAGCAAACATGTTACGCAACTGCAGGGGATCCCAAAGACAAAGGCTGTTAAGTAAATTCACAGAAAATGATCACGAAAAAGTTGATAGACTGTTAGAACTTCATTTCAAGTACCTTGACAAAGTTGAAGAAATCGATCAACGTATTGAACTACAGAGAAAGGTAACATTATCTTTATTTCTATTATTGTATTGATTAACCCGACGAAAACGGAGATTTTAACGATCATGCGGACTATCATTATACGCCTAATAAAAACTTTTTATTTCATTCAGTTTTATTCCTAAAAATTTAAAAAAATGACCATTTATTTATAATGAATTTGTTATTAGAACATCATTTAAACCAAATTTTTCTGTTTTCATTACGACCGGAATAAAAATTGAAAATAAAGAAAAAATATTTTTTTTAGTAGTATCAATTTACGTACGAAAAAGTGTCACTAAATCAGTAAAAAATACAAAAACACATGTTTACAATAG
Organism: Catonia carolina; assembly: GCA_035578175.1. Classification (NCBI taxonomy): domain Eukaryota; kingdom Metazoa; phylum Arthropoda; class Insecta; order Hemiptera; family Achilidae; genus Catonia; species Catonia carolina. Next base: position 5,028,133 of record JAQMRL010000020.1, on the reverse strand, counting down.
AACATACAATAAAAACATAAATAAAGCAATTGCAATTGCAATTGTAAATTGTTCGCCATAATAACAGACACTCTGGAGGAGGCAGCACAGGCGGTTAACCTACTGGAGGAAGTGGCCAACACAGTGGGTTTATATATATCGGCAGAGAAAACAAAGTTCATAACAAGCCACAAAACACAAGAGGACATCGAGACTAACATAGGAACATTGCAACAGGTCGAATCGTTTAAGTATCTGGGAGAACACACCACTCAAGCGGTCTGGATAAGCCCGGGATAGAGGAAAGAATACGGAAAATGTGGAACGCATTTAGGACAACACAAGGCGTATACAGCAAGAAGTGCATCTCCAAAAATGCTAAGAAGCGTCACTATCACACGGCAATCCAACCCGAAGCACTGTACGCCAGTGAAACGCTGCTTCTCAATAGGGGCCTCAGGAAGATTGAGGGATTGGACAGGAAGATAATACGGAAGATAATAGGGGGCAGGATGACCACGTAGGGATGGAGACTGCAGCACAACCAAGACGTGTATAAATTCTCAGAGAGCATCGTCTCACAGATGAGGAAGCGCAGACTGGCATTCTTTGAGCATCTCAGCAGGATGAGTAACAATAGATTGGTCAAACAGGTATTCGACTTTGTAAACCGGGGAAAGAAGAACTACACATGGGCCAAAGAAACTAAACTGGATCTGGAACAGATAGGATTAACACTGCGGGACGCACAGGACAGAGAGCACTATAGGGCAGTGATAAGGGAATCTGGGGCGATCGAGAACAGGAGGATGCGCCGGGGCAATGGTGGCGAATGGTCAGAGGAGAGGAGACAGCAACAAAGCGCGAGAATGAAGGCGTTATGGGTTGAACGCAAGGGAAGCTGGCAAGTACAGTAGGCCAGAGGAACAACTTGGTAACGTGATCCATAGCAGGTCAATTCGTGAACAACAAATAAAAAGCAATTGTAAAAATAACAACTTTTAGATATTGAAAATTGATAGACGCATTCAAAAGATATCACACTTTTTGTTCAACAACGTAATGTGCTGGATGAAAAAAATGGGGGAAAAATAGCCTCAAAATCATGTGGTGTCTTTTCAGTTTTTATTTACTCCTCTTCTATGAAAGTTCTATCTCTTTTCCGCATGTTGTTTTGTGTATTATCCTTTTCTAAACAGGATAGCATAAATCAAAATATGTTATCGTTTATTTTGACGCTAATGGTAAGGTTTAGAGGTATAGATGAGACAGGTAGTGTTAACCTTCTTTGTTCGATTTTAGGGTCATAAAATTTTTTACCGGCACTTCTAATTTATTGATTTCGATTATTACATTTAAAGCTAACTGATGATGTCATTCCCAAACAAATACCTTTTTTCGTTGAAAAGTTATGGATAAAAACGTTCAAATTTTTGTACTGGCTCTTCAAAAAAAATCTCTTTATTTCATGTAACACGACGTCAATTTCATCGTACAAATATGCAAGATACATCAAATGAAAGAAGAAAAAAATTTTCTGTTTAATAAAACTATACTCGTTAGAAAATAATGAATAGTTGCAGAGTTAATTGAGTTTATAGAAAGATGATGACGAATGAGTGATAATTGGGCATTTAGGTGTGTAAGGGTTAACACTTAGGGTTGTAAAGGTGGATTTTTTAAATAAAATAAGAAAATGAAATGAAACGAATTAATTGATAAATAAATAAAATATTAAAATTTTATTTCCGTCTTATACAAAATACAAATACACAATTTTATATTATGAACTAAATACATAATAATAACAAAAAGTTCTAATTTTGGACACAACACAAATAATATCAATTAATCAATTAATTCAAATTTAATCAATCATTAATGTTTTTAGCTTGATTAATCATCGATAAGTTAACTTTATACAATTACAAAAATACAAAAACATTGTTTAGTATCAATGTCTTCAATTTACATAACTTAACATTTTATTGTCAATATTCTGATTACTACTTTCATAGTTAAGAACCAAACACTGAATATTACTTAATAAAAATGAACAATGTAATATTGTTCAAAAAACACAATAAAACAACATAAATAAATAAAACAAATAAAATTCTGTAATTGAAAATTCCATTAACCAGATATACCTTGGGGATTTTTAAATCTCCAAAGTATTTTTCTGTAAAATAATTCAGTGGTAAGTAGTTTTATTTTTTAATACAATTTATTTTTTTGTTTCAAATTGACTATTTACATTATATTATTTAGCTTTATAAATTTGAACTTTACAATAAACTTTTTAACATAATAACATATACAAAATTTACAACAAAATGTTTTAAAACTTAACTAAGACTCACTTAACTAATCAGAAACGTTGTCATTTTACAAACAAATAACTAATTAATAACAATAATAATTGTTTTTTATTTACAAAACTTAGCCTACATTGAAAATAATACAATTTATATATACTAACTAGTTTTAACTAAATCACTTCACTTTCAAAACACAAACTTCACAACAGTATTACGTAAAAAATCCAAACAATTGTACAACACTGACTGACTAAAAAAAGATAGCCATTTTCGTAAAATAACAATAGAGTTTTCGTGAATGAAAAAGGATCTCAAATATAATAGAATAATCTAGCGAAATAAATAACAATATAGACGTAGTAGGACCAACAGAAGAAGACCATAGAATGTTTTACCCTATAGGCTACTATTTTTTTTATGTAAGAGTTGCCATCTCGAGGTATGACCTGTGTGAGGTGGTAATATCATGTTGATTTAAATTTACGCTCATTGCGAAAAGAGACCCGCGCCCGACCAACTTAAGACATCTCAATAACGTGGAATGGGAGGTTGAACTAAAAACAGTTTAGGCTTTGAAAGGATAATATAAAGATACAAAGTAACCCTATTTAGTACTTTTCTAATAATTATTTTATTTAAGTACTTGAAAGAAGATATCTACATCTTCAGTTCCCAATAGAAATTCCTTGACTCTCTTCAGAAATCTCTTTCGCACTTTACATTGTTTTAATTCTGTAGGCAGTAAATTATAAAATTTGGGTCCTAAGTATGAATAAAATTTCATGAAATGGCTACTATTTGGCTTAGGTACACTTACTTCTAATTTATTTCTTAAAATTTTTTTCTTTAAATTACTGTTCTCGTAACTATTTTCACTTCGGTCAAAAAAGTTTCTAAGGACTTTATAAACGTAAAGGTTCTTAAAGGGAAGAATAGACAATTGTTTAAAAATGGGTGCAGATTGCTCTAACTGAGCCTTCCATGATATAATATGAATAAAATATTTTTGCAGTACGACTATAGGCTTCAGTGTTGTTGAATATGCACCACCCCATAAGGCCAATCCATATTCAAGTTTTGAATTTACCAGTGCATAGTAAACTGATTTCAACAAACTCATATCACACACGGTTCTTAATAAATAAAATATTCTTATATATTTAATTAATTTTTAGTTTTAAATAGCTCACATGATTTCAAATGAATGAATAAATAAATGAAAACACAGAATAAATTTGAACTGGTTGAACTGTATTTAATGATCGAATTTGAAATTACGTAAAGATAAAATTGACAAACTTGGTTCTACAAAAATGAATATTACTGATCTTGATTTTAATTTGATTTTATTGATGACACTTATATTATAATTCTAAATATTTAATTAAGTTATGATAATTATAATATATTAAATTATCGCTAAATACCAAAATTAGACACTACAATACAGTAATTAAACCAGGAATGCTATATGCCAGCGAAACTTTGTCACTAAACAGGAAAACAGATAATGGAAAATCTAAAGAAAGAAGAAAGAAGGATAATCAGGAGGATTCTGGGACCAAGATGGACCGAAAATGGATATAGATTACAGAAAATGTCTAAAGTTGAAGAATATTCTAATGTAGAGACAGACATGAGGACAGACTATTTGTTTCCCAATTCGAAGAAATGGCTAGCGGGAAAAAGATTTTATTCAAACGAGGAGGTGATTGCAGGAACGAATGGCTATTTTTCAGACTTGGACAAATCCTATTATTCGGAAGGGATCAACAAACTAGAGCAGCGTTGGACGAAGTGTATAATCCTAAAAGGAGACTATGTTGAAAAATAAAAAAGGTTTACCCCAAACAATTAAGTAGTTTTTATTTTTGCACGGACTTTTCAAACGACCCTCGTATACCAATCAAGTTTGTAGTAAAGTATCATCTGGGGTATTTGCACTAAAACAAATTGCCAAGATTAAATGATAAAAAATTACTAATGGCAGCTTATCATGGCCTCATTCTGTCTCATATCCGTTATGGTATCTTAGTATGGGGTAATTCTAGCATGGGCAATATGAATAGGGTTTTTAAAATTCAAAAGAAAGCTATTAGGTGTATGGTGGGAGCTAACTAGCTAACCTCATGCAAGCCACTATTTAAGGAGCTTAAATTGCTTACAGTTCCCTGTCTCCACATTTTTTAGGTGATTATGTATGTTAGGCAAAATAAGTTAATGCAGAATTTCAATGTTCACTATCATAACACGAGAAACAGAAATGATTATTATGTGGCTAATCACTCCACAAAATTGTTTGAACAAAAACCTACTTATCCAGGGAGAAAATTCATGAATAAATTACCCCAATTTTTAAAATGTTGTGAGGATTTGAATTCCTTTAAAAGGATTTGAATTCATTTAAAAAAAATCTGAAAAATTACTTGATCTGTGAAATTTTTTATGGCGTACAAGAATTTCTTTGTTGATAGTAGTGATACATTGTGTGATTCTTATATATATTTCTGGTGTTATAGCTGACATGTCCTATACTCCTCCTGGAGTCTCCAGGGTGGAAAAAAAAGGCTCCGGGACCGTCTTTAGGTGACGATATTAGTGGGGCAGTTGGCAACAATGTGTGCAAACGATGCAGTGTTTCCAATTCCCGAGTTACAACTAAATTCCTAGAACTTAATTGCCATACCTCGTATGTCAGCCAGTGACCTTATGAGCTTATACATTACTTGGAAAGAAGAAACAAACCACTTGTAACTAATCAATCAAACCGAAATTTTTTCAGCTGTCATTTCCAACAAACTGAACGATGCAATGGATGGTAATTACTTTCTCTTGCCTATATGAATATATAGGAAGGAAAGTATTGTTTTCATGTCCATTTTAAGAAATTGAGTTTTCACCGGATCTACACATTTTCAGACCCCCTGAACCCAAAAAACATGTTTTTAGCGATTGGTCTGGGTGTGTGTGTGTGTGTGTGTGTGCAAAATATCTCAAGAACGAAACATCGTACGAACTTGAAATTTGAAACTTAAGTTACATACCACTACCGGACCCGACACGAACATTTTCATCAAAATTGGTCAACCGGAAGTAGTAGTTTATTTGTGTAATTTTTCACTTTTTTGCGATTTTCTCAAAAACTGGTCCTACGTTTGTTTTTAAAAATCGCCTCATTTATTTAATTTTTTATGCTCTACAAGATAAGATAAGCGCCATGTTTGCTGAAATTCTTAGTGAGGCTGTTTTCACGTAAAAAAAAGTATTTTTTTAAGATTATGGCTTGAATATGTATTATAGCGCAAAAATTTATATAATAAAAAATGTAGAGAATTTAAAATTCTACAACTTTTATTTCAAACATTTTTTTGTATAACGCTTAGTTTAGCGGTAATTAGCAATTTTCTTTTTTTTTTCATGAAAACTTGTGAAAAATCAATTTTTTTAAGATTTCGGCCTTAGTATGCTTTTTATGACAAAAGTGTATATAATCAAATTTATAGAAAATTAAAAGATCTACAACTTTTATTTATAGCATTTTTCTCTACAAGAGAGTAGTTTAGTGTGAAAGAGTGATTTTCCGTATTTTTAAGCCAAACTGAGGTCGATTTTCATTTTGTGTCTTTCACTCATGATTAAAATTAGGTTATGTTTATTAAGGTTAGTTTTTTGTTTATTTCTAATGGTTTATTAATAACGTTAGTTTTATTGTTAATTATTTGCATTGGCAAGAGAAAGTTGTGTGAGTGTTTAACACCAGATTTTGTTTAATTGTATTTAATTTTCAGACCAAAGAAGAAAATCGTAACGAGGATGATGATGATGAAGATGATGATGATGAAAAATATTTGGAAAGATTAGAAGGTGGTCTTTTTACGTTACAACTTGTCGATTATATTCTCTTGGAAGTATGCACTGGTGGTCCTTCTTCTATAAAACATCGAGTGTTACAAATATTAAACTTAAGAGGCGGATCTTTAAAAACAATACGTCATGTTATGAGAGGTATGTATTCTTAATATTACAAGGGCAGTCCAGAAAGTCTTGTCACGTTTTGCGTTGTAGCCGCTAGGGGCGGAGCTATCGTGGTCATTTTGGTGCCGCGGCGTTTCTCCGTTCAGTGGCTATCCAGCCGTGCTAGCGAGAGGTCTGTGTCGCTCTTCGTTGTTTTTCAACAGCAATTTAAAATCCCGCCAGTTGTGAAGTACGGTCGGTAATACGGTTTTTGTTGGCTAAAAACAATAAACCAATTGAGATTTATCGCCAAATCTGTGAAGTTTATGGGAACGATGTTTACACTGAAAGTGGAGTACGGGGTTGTGCATTCAGTCCTGGAGAATTCCTGGATGCTTTCAAATGGGAGGTTTTCCCACATCCGCCATACAGTCCGGACCTTGCGCCCAGCGATTATCACTTGTTCCCGACAATGAAGACATGACTTGCGACGCAGCACTTTGACGACGATGCGGAGCTGCAGGAGGGTGTGACTCTGGTTAAAATCACAGGCGGTAGACTTTTATGACGCCGGCATTTCAAAATTAGTTCACCGCTATGATAAGTGTCTTAATTTGTTTGGTGATTATGTAGAAAAATAGCATTTTAGCTGCACTTTCAAGTGTATATAATAATATTTTTTTCTTGTACTTAGTTTTTTTACTTTCTCTTGCCTATATGAATATATAGGAAGGAAAGTATTGTTTTCATGTCGATTTTAAGAAATCGAGTTTTCACCAGATCTATACGTTTTCAGACCCCCTGAACCCAAAAAACATGTTTTTAGCGATTGGTCTGTGTGTGTGTGTGTGTGTGCGCGCGCGTGCGTGCGTGCGTGTGTGTGTACAAAATATCTCAAGAACGGAACGTCGTACGAACTTGAAACTTGAAACTTAAGTTACATACCCTTACCGGACCCGACACGAACATTTTCATCAAAATCGGTCAACCGGAAGTAGTAGTTTATTCGTGTAATTAAAATTGTGTGAGTGTTTCATACCAGATTTTTTTGTTGGTTTTCCAACATGGAACCAGTTATAAAATCCAAAAAATGAAATTTTCTTAGGATTTCGGGAAATTGCTTGTAAAATCATTCATATTAATGATAAAAACTTAATTTTAGCGTCATTTAAATTCTAAATAAATGTACTATAGGATTAAATATAATGTTTTTTCGTACACTATAAAAATTAAATTCAGTAATGTTTTGAACATAAATTCTTTTTATGTTTTTTTTTATAAAATTGGTATGCTGTAGCTTAAAATTTAAAAATATTTTTTCCGTGGGAAACCTGTTTAAAAAATCTCTTAAAAATATTTTATTCTAAAAAACTGGAAAGTTATATTGTTGTTGACTGAAATACAGAGTGATTCAATAATTTTTTTTTTTTTTTTTTGGTTTAACGTCCGACTGTTTTGCAAATTCCTGCTAATGCAGACGGTGAAGGATGAAATGAATTTTTTGTAACGTATGAAAAAATGCCATGCCCGAGTGGTATTCGAACCTAAGACCGCATAATGAGAGACGAGCACGTTACCAACATCGCCAACGCGGCCGGCATAATTATTCAATAAGATGGAAACAATTTCAATAAGCTGTATTTCCTGAACTACATGTTATATTTTAATTCTGTAAATTACATTTTGAAAGAGAAAGTTTTAAATTTTAATTTACATACATGAAAGTTTATAGATGTTCAATGTGTCCTCCTCCGGCTGCACGTACAACATCTAGACGGTAACTGAACTCATCCCAAACTCTCTGACGCATGTCTTGGGTCACTGAGTTGACTGCAGCTGTGATACGATTCCTTAGTTCATTCAAATTGGTGGGAAGAGGTGGTATGTAAACTGCACTTTTCACAAACCCCCACAAGAAAAAGTCACAGGGTGTGAGATCTGGAGACCTCGGTGGCCAAAACTGAAGTGCAGAGTCGTCATTCGCCATGCGACCTATCCATCGTTGACGTATGGATTCATTTAGGAAACGCCGAACATTGCGATGCCAATGGGGTGGAGCTCCGTCCTGCTGGAAAATGTAATCTCCTGAATCTTCATTCATTTGAGGAACGAGCCAGTTTTGTAGCATTCTAAGATACGTTTCCCCAGTAACCGTATTTTCATCAAAAAAGAAAGGCCCATAAACGTTTGTCAGCGACAAGGCGCAAAAAACATTAACTTTCGGGCTGTCCCGCTCATGTTCCACTGTTACATGGGGATTTTGTAGCCCCCAGATCCTAACATTATGCCTGTTGACTTTCCCACTTAGATGAAATGTGGCTTCATCACTAAAAATCACTCGAGGCAGAAACAACTCATCTTCCATGTGTTGGAGCATACGGTCACAAAATTCTACACGCCGTATCTTATCGCCTTGGCGAAGAGCCTGTAGCATTTGCAAACAGTAAGGTTTGTACAATAATCGGCGCCTCAATACACGCCAGACAGTTGTTTGTGGTAGTCCGAGTTCCATACTCACTCTACGGGTTGATTTCATAGGGCTACGCTCAAGGCTAGTTCGAACGCATTCCAGATTCTGCTCCGATACACGAGGTCTGCCTGGACTTTTACCTTTACACAGAGAGCCAGTTTCGTCAAATTGTTTATTCCAATGATAAATGCTCTTCCTCGTTGGAGGTTTGATGTTAAACTTAAGCCGAAATGCACGCTGCACCGCAGTTGCAGACTCGGTTCTACTGTACTCACGCATGCAAAAAATCTTGTGTTCCATAGCAGCCATCTTGCTTACAACTGACGCAGTACGCGGCTGCGCAGCTGACAGCAACAATGCGGTGCTGGAGCGCTCTGGTGTCGTTATTTATAACTTTGTTATTTCCTCTTTCATATGTAATTTACAGAATTAAAATATAACATGCAGTTTAGGAAATATAGCTGATTGAAATTGTTTCCATCTTATTGAATCACGCTGTATAATCGAGTAATAAAAAGAATTTCATAATAACGTAAATTTATGTCTTAAGACAACAAATAACTAATACAACTACAGTAGCGTACAAATTAATCCAAACACAGATGTTATGTAATGAAAAGTTACTTTAAAAAAAAAAAAAAAAAAATTTATTTTTGAAAAAATATGTATACATTCTTTTTGTTAATGTTTATTACCAAATGTTTATTATTGGCCGCCTTTATTGTTTATCAGTTCACGTATGCGATTTGGCATAGATTCAGTTAGTGTATTGCAGATTTTTTTAATTTCTTTGTCACGAAACCATACCGATATTATTGCTGGAATTACGTTATTTTTTTGTAGTACAATCCATTTTTGAGAGTCGTTTTTTTACTATTGCCTAAAGATTTTCAATCAGGCGTATATCTGGGGAATTAACTGGCCATGTTAACACTTTAACGTTTTCTTGTTCGAAAAATGCTTTCACTTTTTTGGCAGTATGGCATGGCGCTAAATCTTGTTGAAACACTTCATTGCCATGTGGAAATTTTGTTTGGGGTTGTGGCACAACCTTTGACTTAAAAATTTGGGTATATTCATCGCTTTTTAACATATTATTTTCTAGGACTAATGAACAAGGACCTTCAAATGTGAAACAACCCCAAAACATTTTTTCTGGGGATGTTTAACTGATTGCTGGATATGAGCCGATGATATTTTTTCAACTGCTGATTTCCAAACGTAAGAAACCTTTTGCCCCTGAACGTAAAAATGGGATTCATCGGAGAACATAACATTTTTCAAGTCTGCAACAGTCCACTTAGCATGTGCTTTGGCCCACAATAACCATTTTTTGCACATTGCTTGGGTCAAAAGTTGTTTTTTAGCCGGTCGACGAGCTTTCCGTCCAGCATCAAGAAGTCAGCATCTAACAGCTGTCACTTGCAAATTCGTTCCACTTGCTGCAAGCTGTCGATTTAAGTCCACTGCACTTAATTTTGGATTCACTTTACTTGTTCTCACTAATAACAGATCCTGAGTCACAGTGGTTTTTCTTTTATGGTTACATTTTCCTTTCCTTCGAGGTGAAAAGGAACGAGTTTCTTGAAATTGTTTTAATATAGCATTCACTGTCCGTAGTCCAACGCCACACTCTGAAGCTATTTGTCTTAGTGTCATACCGGTGTTTACTCGGATAGAGAAACAGTTTTTGAACGTTTTCTTGGAGTTAAATTCTTTGTTACAATATATTATGTGAACAGACACAAAAACAATGTATGAATTTGTCATAAAAAAATGAAATACACTTGTATAAACCACTACTTATGTCACAAAATTGCTATAGAGACAAAGAACAATAACTTCACACTGCACAGACAGCTTACAGAATGTGTTTGGATTAATTTGCACACTTGTAGTGGTTTTGTTTATATTCTCCTTCCATTCTACAGCCAGTGTTGCCAACCCTAGATTTTTAAACAGTCTGAACCTTACTAAGAATATTTGACAGACATTGAAACAAAATTAACAGCTGTTAATTTTAATTAACTTTGCTGTTACAAAGACAATAATAGCGAGCGGGCGATCTCGCCCGCTCGCGTCGTCCTTTTCACATATTTCGTGCGGGTAATAGATCACCTGTTCGGTCCCAGAAGGGTTAAACATGGGTTATATTGTTGATTACCTACATTGGCAAGAGAAAGAAGTTGTGTAGGTGTTTCACACCAGATTTTTCATTAAATCGTTGGTAATTAAAATTATTTATTGATTTTCCTCTGTTACAGAATACGCTGGTAACCTTGGAGAAGATGGTGACACTCACTGGCGTGATAATGAACAACAACACATATTGCAACTTGTTGATAAATTCTAAGTTTTGCACATAACTTCTTACAACTCAAATGTAACAGCTGTAATATTTATTCTAAATAATCAGTTATTTTCGGATCCTTTATCTGAAATTAAAGAATCCTAGTGGCTAATCCACTAAAATCCACTGATGCTAATGGTTCTAGAATCCACAGATGCTAAACAAAGGACTGTACTTTGCAACCCGCCAATGATAAAGTTTCTCTCTTTAGGTACATTGTTCATAGAATTGGTAAAAGATAGGGAAATGAAACTTTACACAATTATAGTTGTTGTGTGTCTAACTACACTCAATTTTATCTTTTCAATTTAATCTTTTGGACCATAACATTTTTAAAAAAGTAACGAATTACATACAATTTTTACAGATCTTTTTGTACGTTTTTCGCTTATTACTAATTTTTGGACCACCTAAGGAAGTCATAAAAATGTCGTTATATGTGTATATATAAGATATTTAACTGGTAAAAATTTCAGTCTGGTAGGTTTATTGGTTTCTGAAAAAAATGTACCTAAGTGGTAAAAATCTAAATTTACAGGAAAAGGCAAAAAGCAAGATGACACAAAAATCAAAAACAAAATATACCCAAACAAGTTTTTTTATATTTAATAAACTTTGTGATATGGCACCATTCGTTGCCCTGCATGCATCCAAACGGTAATCCACTTTTTTCTACGTACTTGCCAGTATATCGGGTGTTATTGCTGCTACAATTGCAACAATCCTCTCCCGTAGGTGTTCAATGTCACGGATTTCCTCCGAGTAAACAATGTTTTTAACATGCCCCAAAAAAATAAATCTAGCGGTGTAATGTCTGGGCTTCTTGTTGGCCTGGGATCCACCTTGGGCCTTTTCTTCCGACCACCGGCCTGGAAAACGAATGTTTAAAGCAGCACGGACACAGTTGTTGTAATGAGGTGGAGCGCCATCTTGCTGAAAAAAAATTAATTCTTTTTCTCGTTCAATATCGTCAATCTGTGTGAAGGCGTACTGCTTTTAACATATCACAATAACGAGTTCCAATAATTGTTTATTCAGTAAATATGGACGGGCCAACAATTTGGTCAGATGGTCTACCTGAAGATGTCCCTTTCAAGATGCTGCCTGTTACTTTAAACTGGTTAAACCACTGCAGAATAGTTTTATTCCTAGACCCAGTATGGCCGTATTCATGTTAAAAAATTACGCTGAGCGTATCTCTGTAAACCAAATCACACACTGTCCTTTCTGCTGCGGTGATGCCGAGACTGGCAGACTGACACCGCGTGAAGGTCAGGCAAGTTAACCAACACGTTGGCCAATGCAACAGATTGAAACTTTACAACATGCTTGACAGAACTATGAACACCAAATGCTTTTAACTAGTTAGGTTATTTTATAATGATTTATTAAAATCAAGGAGTTCTTTTATAAACTCCTCCTCTTCCTTAATATAAGGACTTAAAATTAGGACTAAATATAAAACTCCTCCTTAATATAAGAAATTTTGTAAACTCCTATTATTAAGGCGACATGTAATTCAATCTAAAATTAAAACTAGACCAACATGCGCAAAAAATACGCAAGAGAACCATATTTATTTTAAAAAATAAGCAGGATATTCTAATCTAAATTTTATATAATTACAAAATAAAATAAAAAATAATAGTAGAATGTGGCTCTTTTCTTTTTTTCTTTTAGTCAAGAATTTAACTTTTTTTTTGGTCTACACCTCATAAAGCATCACAATCAATATATATGAAAAAATTTTTAAAAAAATGCCTCAAAAAGTACAAATTAAAAAAAAGGATAAGTAGAGTGGTTTTTTTTTAATTATACCACACTCCTATTCCTGTTAATCAGCATCATATTAATTCTGATTGTTAAAAAGTGAATTTTCACCGTTTCACTTAAAATATTAGAAAGACTTTTTTGTTTAAATTACTTATATTTTATACATATTTTAGAAATTTTCAAACTTTTGCTGTTAATCATCGATTCTGACGCTTAAAAAGGTGTAGATTACGAAAACAGTCATAAAATAGTACCCAGAGGTTTGTAAGAGACAAAACTAAAAATATTAAATTTTCACTGTTTCACTGAAAGTAGCAAGACTATATATGTTCATGTACTTTTTGGAATTTTTCAAACTTTTTCTGTGAAAAATCGATTCTGATGTTTTAAAATAGATTACGAAAACGGTCATGAAAAAGTACCCAGAGGTCTGTAAAAGACAAAACTAAAAATATTAATTTTTCACTGGTTCATTAAAAATAGCAAAAACAAAGTTTTTGTTTCACAAAACCTTACAGTTTTGAAAAAAAGGTTTTTTGAAAACTATTCTGAAAAAAGTTTTCAAACTTTTTCTGTTAATCATCGATTCTGATGCATTAAGAGGCGTAGATTAGGAAAACAGCCATGAATAAGTACCCAGAGTTCAAAAAGAGGAAAAACTAAAAATACGAATTTTTCACTGTTTCACTAAAGTAGCAAGACTATACTCATGTACTTATGTTCATGTACTTTTTTTGGAATTTTTCAAACTTTTTCTGTTAATCATCGATTCTGATGCACTAAGAGGTGTATATTAAGAAAACAGCCATGAAAACGTACACAGACCTTAATAAGAGAAAAAACTAAAAATACGTATTTTTCACTGTGTTACTAAAGTAGCAAGTTCATGTACTTTTTTTGGAATTTTTCAAACTTTTTCTGTTAATCATCGATTCTGATGCATTAAGAGGCGTAGATTACGAAAACAGCCATGAAAAAGTACCCACAGTTCAAAAAGAGGAAAAACTAAATATACGAATTTTTGACTGTTTTACTAAAAGTAGCAAGACTATATCATGTACTTTTTCTGTACTTTGTTTCCTGTTCATGTACTTTTTTTGGAATTTTTCAAACTTTTTCTGATCATCGATTCTGCTGCACTAAGAGGCGTATATTAAGAAAACAGCCATGAAAACGTACACAGATCTTAATAAGAGAAAAAACTAAAAATACGAATTTTTCACTGTTTCACTAAAAGTAGCAAGAATATAGTTCATGTAGGGCCTACTTTTTTGGAATTTTTCAAACTTTTTCTGCTAATCATCGATTCTTATTCATTAAGAGGCGTAGACTACGAAAACCACCATGAAAAAGTACGCACAGTTCAAAAAGAGGAAAAAGTAAATATACGAATTTTTCACTGTTTCATTAAAGTAGCGTGACTGTAGTTCATGTACTTTTTTGGAATTTTTCAGACTTTTCCTGTTACTCATTGATTCTTATGCATTAGGAGGCGTAGACTACGAAAACAGCCATGAAAACGTACACAGACCTTAATAAGAGAAAAAACTAAAAATACGAAGTTTTTACTGTTTCACTGAAAGTAGCAAGACTATAGTTCATGTACTTTTTTTGGAAGTTTTCAAACTTTTTCTGTTAATCATCGACTCTGATGCTTTAAGAGGCGTAGATTACGAAAACAGTACTAAAAACGTACCCAGAAGTCTGTAAGAGACGAAACTGAAATTAAGTTTTCACTGTTTCACTGAAAGAAGCAAGACTATAGTTCATGTACTTTTTTTGGAATTTTTCAAACTTTTTCTTTTAATCATCCACTCTGATGCTTTAAGAGGCGTAGCTTACGAAAACTGTTCTAAAAATGTACCCAGAAGTCTGTAAGAGACGAAACTGAAAATATTAATTTTTCACTGTTTCACTGAAAGTAGCAAGACTAGGTCATGTACCTTTTTTGGAATTTTTCAAACTTTTTCTGTTAGTCATCGACTCTGATGCTTTAAGAGGCGTAGATTACGAAAACAGTCATGAAAAAGTACCCAGAAGTCTGTAAGAGACGAAACTGAAAATATTAATTTTTCACTGTTTCACTGAGAGTAGCAAGACTATAGTTCATGTACTTGTTTTGGAATTTTTCAAACTTTTTTTGTTAATCATCGACTCTGATGCTTTAAGAGGCGTAGATTACGAAAACTGTCATGAAAAAGTACCCAGAAGTCTGTAAGAGACAAAACTGAAAATATTAATTTTTCACTATTTCGCTGAAAGTAGTGAGACTATAATTCATGTACTTTTTTTGATTTTTTCAAACTTTTTCTGTTAATCATCAACTCTGATGCTTTAAAAGGCGTAGATTACGAAAACAGTTCTAAAAAAGTACCCACAAGTCTGTACGAGACGAACTGAAATTATTAATTTTTCTCTGTTCATTAATTATTTGAAAAAAAAAATTATTATTTGAAATTATTAATTTTTAAAATTTAATTAATTTTTAAAATTATTAATTTTTTTCGGTTCATGTACTTTTTTTGGAATTTTTCAAACTTTTTCTGTTAATCATCGACTCTGATGCTTTACGAGGCGTAGATTACGAAAACAGTCATGAAAAAAAAACCCAGAAGTCTGGTAAGAGACGAAACTGAAAATATTACTTTTTCACTGTTTCACTGAAAGTAGCAAGACTATAATTCATGTACTATTTTTGGAATTTTTCAAAACTTTTTATGTTAATCATCAACTCCAATGCTTTACGAATCGTAGATTACGAAAACAGTTCTAAAAAAATACCCAGAAGTCTATAAGAGACAAAACTGAAAATATTAATTTTTTCACCGTTTCACTGAAAGTAGCAAGACTATACATGTACTTTCATGTACTTTTTTTGGAATTTTTCAAACTTTTTCTTTTAATCATCGACCTCTGATGCTTTAAGAGGCGTAGATTACGAAAACAGTTCTAAAAAAGTACCCAGAAGTCTGTAGGAGACGAAACTGAAAATATTAGTTTTCACTGTTTCACTGAATTTAGGAAGATTTATAGTTCATCGTACTTTTTTTTGGCATTTTTCAAACTTTTTCTGTTAATCATCGATTTTGATGCTTTAAGAGGCGTAGATTACGAAAACTGTCATGAAAAAAGTACCCAGAAGTCAGTGAGAGACGAAACTGAAAATATTAATTTTTCACTGTTTCACTGAAAGTAGCAAGACTTTGGTTCATGTACTTTTTTTGGAATTTTTCAAACTTTTTGTGTTAATCATCGACTCTGATGCTTTAAGAGGCGTAGATTACGAAACAGTTATGAAAAAATACCCAGAAGTCTGTGAGAGACGAAACTGAAAATATTAATTTTTCACTGTTTCACTGAAAGTAGCAAGACTATAGTTCATGTACGTTTTTTGGAATTTTTCAAACCTTTTCTGTTAATCATCGACTCGGATGTTTTAAGAGGCGTAGATTACGAAAACAGTCATGAAAAAGTACCCAGAAGTCTGTAAGAGACGAAACTGAAAATATTAATTTTTCACTGTTTCACTGAGAGTAGCAAGACTATAGTTCAAGTACTTTTTTTGAAATTTTTCAAACTTTTTCTGTTAATCATCGACTCTGATGCTTTAAGAGCACATATCAGAGTGCGTGTAAGGGACGAGACTGAAAATATTAATTTTTCACTGTTTTACTGAAAGTAGCAAGATTATAGTTCAATGACTTTTTTTGGAATTTTTCAAACTTTTTCTGTTAATCATCGACTCTGATGCTTTAAGAGGCGTAGATTACGAAAACAGTCATCAAAAAGTACCCAGAAGTCTGTAAGGGACGAGACTGAAAATATTAATTTTTCACTGTTTTACTGAAAGTAGCAAGATTATAGTTCAATGACTTTTTTTGGAATTTTTTTAACTTTTTCTGTTAATCATCGACTCTGATGCTTTAAGAGGCGTAGATTACGAAAACAGTTCTAAAAAAGTACCCAGAAAGTCTGTTGGAGACGAAACTGAAAATATTAGTTTTTCACTGTTTCACTGAATTTAGGAAGATTTATAGTTCATGTACTTTTTTTTTGGCATTTTTCAAACTTTTTCTGTTAATCATCGATTTTGATGCTTTAAGAGGCGTAGATTACGAAAACTGTCATGAAAAAGTACCCAGAAGTCAGTGAGAGACGAAACTGAAAATATTAATTTTTCACTGTTTCACTGAAAGTAGCAAGACTTTGGTTCATGTACTTTTTTTGGAATTTTTCAAACTTTTTGTGTTAAACATCGACTCTGATGCTTTAAGAGGCGTAGATTACGAAAACAGTTATGAAAAAATACCCAGAAGTCTGTGAGAGACGAAACTGAAAATATTAATTTTTCACTGTTTCACTGAAAGTAGCAAGACTATAGTTCATGTACGTTTTTTGGAATTTTTCAAACCTTTTCTGTTAATCATCGACTCGGATGTTTTAAGAGGCGTAGGTTACGAAAACAGTCATGAAAAAGTACCCAGAAGTCTGTAAGGGACGAGACTGAAAATATAATTTTTCACTGTTTTACTGAAAGTAGCAAGATTGGAATTTTTCAAACTTTTTCTGTTAATCATCGACTCTGATGCTTTAAGAGGCGTAGATTACGAAAACAGTCATCAAAAAGTACCCAGAAGTCTTTAAGAGACAAAACTGAAACTATTAATTTTTCACTGTTTCACTGAAAGTAGCAAGACTATAGTTCAAGTACTTTTTTTGGAATTTTTCAAACTTTTTCTGTTAATCATCGACTCTGATGCTTTAAGAGACGTAGATACGAAAACAGTCATGAAAAAGTACCCAGAAGTCTTTAAGAGACAAAACTGAAAATATTAATTTTTCACTGTTTCACTGAAAGTAGCAAGACTATAGTTCAAGTACTTTTTTTTGGAATTTTTCACACTTTTTCTGTTAATCATCCACTCTGATGCTTTAAGGGCGTAGCTTACGAAAACTGTTCTAAAAAAGTACCCAGAAGTCTGTAAGAGACGAAACTAAAAATATTTATTTTTCACTGTTTCACTGAAAGTAGCAAGACTATAGTTCAAGTACTTTTTTTGGAATTTTTCAAACTTTTTTCTGTTAGTCATCGACTCGGATGTTTTAAGAGGCGTAGATTACGAAAACTGTCATGAAAAAGTACCCGGAAGTGTGTAAGAGACGAAACTGAAAATATTAATTTTTCACTGTTTCACTGAAAGTAGCAAGACTAGGTCATGTGCTTTTTTTGGAATTTTTTCAAACTTTATCTGTTAATCATCGACTCTGATGCTTTAAGAGGCGTAGATTACGAAAACAGTTCTAAAAAAGTACCCAGAAGTCTGTAAGAGACGAAACTGAAAATAATTTTTTTTTACTGTTTCACTGAAAGAAGCAAGACTATAATAGTTCATGTACTTTTTTTGGAATTTTTTAAACTTTTTCTCTTAATCATCGACTCTGATGCTTTAAGAGGCGTAGATTACGAAAACAGTCATGAAAAAGTACCCAGAGGTCTGTAAGATACGAAACTGAAAATATTAAATTTTCACTCTTTCACTGAAAGTAGCAAGACAACATTCATGTACATGTAACATGTACATTTTTGGAATTTTTCAAAATTTTCCTTTTAATCATCGACTCTGAGGCTTTAAGTGGCGTAGATTACGAAAACAGTCATGAAAAAGTACCCGGAAGTCTGTAAGAGGACGAAACAGAAAATATTAATTTTTCACTGTTTCACTGAAAGTAGCAAGACTACTGAAAGTAGCAAGTAGTTCATGTACTTTTTATGGAATTTTTCAAACCTTTTAGGTTAATCTCCGACTCTGATGCTTTAAGAGGCGTAGATTACGAATACAGTCATGAAAAAATACCCAGAACTCTGTAAGAGACGAAACTGAAAATATTAATTTTTCACTGTTTCACTGAAAGTAGGAAGACGTAGCAAGAAGTTAATGTACTTTTTTTGGAATTTTTCTTACTTTTTCTGTTAAACATCGACTCTGATGCTTTAAGAAGCGTAGATTACGAAAACAGTCATGAAAAAATAACCCAGAAGTCTGTAAGAGACGAAAACTGAAAATATTAATTTTTTTACTGTTTCACTGAAAGTAGCAAGACGTAGCAAGAAGTAGTATAGTTCATGTACTCTTTTTGGAATTTTTCAAACTTTTTTCTGTTAATCATCGACTCTGATGCTTTAAGAGGCGTAGATTACGAAAACAGTCATGAAAAAGCACCCGGAAGTCTGTAAGAGACAAAACAGAAAATATTAATTTTTCACTGTTTCACTGAAAGTAGCAAGACTATAATAAGATGAAAAAATACCCAAGAAACACTAGAAAAATTAATTTTCAATTTTAATTAATTTTTAATTTTAATTAATTTTTAATTTTAATTAATTTGTTCATTTACTTTTTTTTGGAATTTTTCAAACTTTTTCTGTTACTCATCGACTTTGATGCTTGAAGAGGCGTAGATTACGAAAATAGTCATGAAAAAATACCCAGAAGTTTGTAAGAGACGAAAACTAAAATTATTAATTTTTCACTGTTTCACTGAAAGTAGCAAGACTTCATGTACTTTTTTTGGAATTTTTCAAACGTTTTCTCTTAATCATCAACTCTGATGCTTTAAGAGGCGTAGATTACGATAACAGTTCTAAAAAAGTACCCAGAAATCTGTAAGAGACGAAACTGAAAATATTAATTTTCCACTGTTTCACTGAAAGTAGCAAGGACTATAAAATATATATATATAACATAACTATATAGTTCATGTACTTTTTTTGGAATTTTTTCAAACTTTTGTAGTGCAAGACTACTTTTTAAGAGGCGTAGTTTACGAAAACAGTCATGAAAAAATATCCAGAAGTCTGTACGAGACAAAACTGAAAATATTAATTTTTCAACTGTTTCACTGAAAGAAGCAAGACTATAGTTCATGTACTTTTTTTGGAATTCTTCAAACTTTTTCTCTTAATCATCCAATCTGATGCTTTAAAAGTGTGTAGATAACGAAAACCCTCATGAAAAAGTACCCCAGAAGTCTGTAAGAGACGAAACTGAAAATATTAATTTTTCACTGTTTCACTGAAAGTAACAAGACTATAGTTCATGTATTTTTTTTGGAATTTTTCAAACTTTTTCTGTTATTCATCGACTTTGATGCTTTAAGAGGCGTACACATATCAGAGTGCGTAACAGTCATGAAAAAGTACCCAGAAGTCTGTAAGAGACGAAACTGAAAATATTAATTTTTCACTGTTTCACTGAAAGAATCAAGGCTATAGTTCATGTACTTTTTTTGGAATTTTTCAAACTTTTTCTGTTAATCATCGACTCTGATGCTTTAAGAGGCGTACATTACGAAAACAGTTTTACAAAAGTACCCAGAAGTCTGTAAGAGACGAAACTGAAAATATTAATTTTTTACTGTTTCACTGAAAGTAGCAAGACATGAAACTTTCAGTTCATTTAGTTTTATAGTTCATGTACTTTTTTTTTGGAATTTTTCAAACTTTTTCTGTTAATCATTGACTCTGATGCTTTAAGAGGAGTAGATTACGAAAACAGTCATGAAAAAATACCCAGAAGTCTGTAAGAGACGAAACTGAAAATATTAATTTTTCACTGTTTCACTGAAAGTAGCAAGACTATATAGTTCAAGTACTTTTTTTGGAATTTTTCAAACTTTTTCTCTTAATCATCAACTCTGATGCTTTAAGAAGCGTAGATTACGAAAACAGTCATGAGAAAGTACCCGGAAGTCTGTAAGAGACGAAACTGAAAATATTAATTTTTTAGTGTTTCACTGAAAGTAGCAAGACTATAGTTCATGTACTTTTTTTCGAATTTTTCAAACTATTTTTGTTAATCATCGACTCTGATGCTTTAAGAGGCGTAGATTACGAAAACAGTTCTAAAAAAGTACCCAAAAATCTGTAAGAGACGAAACTGAAAATATTAATTTTTCACTGTTTCACTGAAAGTAGCAAGACTATAGTTCATGTACTTTTTGTGGAATTTTTCAAACTTTTTCTGTTAATCATCGACTATGCTTTAAGAAACATAGATTACGAAAACAGTCATGAAAAAACACCCAGAAGTCTGTAAGAGACGAAACTGAAAATATTAATTTTTCACTGTTTCACTGAAAGTAGCAAGGCAAGGTAGATTATAGTTAGTAAGGTTAATCATGTAAGGTTAGTTCATGTACTTTTTTTGGAATTTTTCAAACTTTTTCTTTTAACCATCGACTCTGATGCTTTCAAACTTTTTCTAGATTACGTAGATTACGAAAACAGTCATGAAAAAATACCCAGGAGTCTGTAAGATACGAAACTGAAAATATTAATTTTTCACTGTTTCACTGAAAGTAGCAAGACTATAGTTTATGTACTTGTTTTGGAATTTTTTAAACTTTTTCTCTTAATCATCAACTCTGATGTTTTAAGAGGCGTAGATTACGAAAACAATTCTAAAAAAGTACCCAGAAATCTGTGGGGGACGAAACTGAAAATATTAATTTTTCACTGTTTCACTGAAAGTAGCAAGACTATACTCATGTACTTTTCATGTACTTTTTTTGGAATTTTTCAAACTTTTTCTGTTAATCATCGACTCTGATGCTTTAAGTGGCGTAGATTACGAAAACAGTCATGAAAAAGTACCCAGAAGTCTGTAAGAGACGAAAACTGAAATTATTAATTTTTCACTGTTTCACTGAAGGAAGAAATACAAGGAATTATAGTTCATGTACTTTTTTGGAATTTTTCAAACTTTTTCTCTTAATCATCAACTCTGATGGTAATAGGAGCTAGATGGTAATAGGAGACACGTATATAAACAAACAATTGTAAACATGCAAACTTACACACAACTAAAAATACACACGTAAACACACAACGTACACACATACCCTTAACACACTCGACATAAACAAGACATGTCAACATTTGTTACATTTACACCCCAACATAAACAAATACGTCAGATGATTTACCAACTCCAGATGTGAGTGATAAAAAAAAAAGAAAAAAGAAAATTTAAATTTAAATTAAAATTTAATAAAAGGATTTTTGAAGTTTCATTCTGTTTTTAAAACTTTTATGAGGAGAGACGTTTTTCAATTTTTAAGAAAAGGAACCAACAATATAGAATTATTTTAATCAAGAAGTATTTTAATCAAAGATTTTAATTATTTTAAAGTGTTACTAAGAAATTTTAAAACTTTTAATTATTATTTTAAAATGTGTGTTAGATCTTGTTTTTGACGAGAATTAAATAATTTTTTTTATTTGTTGTCTTACAAATATTGATTATAAAAATTCTACCACTGGACATCGATTACACTTGTTTTGGAATTTTTCAAACTTTTTCTCTTAATCACCGACCCGGATGTTTTAAGAGGCGTAGATTACGAAAACAGTCATGAAAAAGTACCCAGAAGTCTGTAAGAGACGAAACTGAAAATATTAATTTTTCACTGTTTCACTGATAGTAGCAAGACTATAGTTCATGTACTTTTTTTGGAATTTTTCAAACTTTTTCTGTTAATCATCGACTCTGATGCTTTAAGAGGCGTAGGTTACGAAAACAGTCATGAAAAATTACCCAGAAGTCTGTAAGGGACGAGACTGAAAATATTAATTTTTCACTGTTTTACTGAAAGTAGCAAGATTATAGTTCAATGACTTTTTTTGGAATTTTTCAAACTTTTTCTGTTAATCATCGACTCTGATGCTTTAAGAGGCGTAGATTACGAAAAAAGTCATGAAAAAATATCCAGAAGTCTGTAAGAGACGAAACTGAAAATATTTATTTTTCACTGTTTCACTGAAAGTAGCATAACTATAGTTCAAGTACTTTTTTTGGAATTTTTCAAACTTTTTCTGTTAATCATCGACTCTGATGCTTTAAGAGGCGTAGATTACGAAAACAGTCATGAAAAAGCACCCGGAAGTCTGTAAGAGACAAAACAGAAAATATTAATTTTTCACTGTTTCACTGAAAGTAGCAAGACTATAATAAGATGAAAAAATACCCAAGAAACACTAGAAAAATTAATTTTCAATTTTAATTAATTTTTAATTTTAATTAATTTGTTCATTTACTTTTTTTTGGAATTTTTCAAACTTTTTCTGTTACTCATCGACTTTGATGCTTTAAGGGCGTAGCTTACGAAAACTGTTCTAAAAAAGTACTCAGAAGTCTGTAAGAGACGAAACTAAAAATATTTATTTTTCACTGTTTCACTGAAAGTAGCATAACTATAGTTCAAGTAGTTTTTTTGGAATTTTTCAAACTTTTTCTGTTAGTCATCGACTCGGATGTTTTAAGAGGCGTAGATTACGAAAACTGTCATGAAAAAGTACCCGGAAGTGTGTAAGAGACGAAACTGAAAATATTAATTTTTCACTGTTTCACTGAAAGTAGCAAGACTAGGTCATGTACTTTTTTTGGAATTTTTCAAACTTTATCTGTTAATCATCGACTCTGATGCTTTAAGAGGCGTAGATTACGAAAACAGTTCTAAAAAAGTACCCAGAAGTCTGTAAGAGACGAATTGGAAATAATTTTTTTTTACTGTTTCACTGAAAGAAGCAAGACTATATAGTTCATGTACTTTTTTTGGAATTTTTTAAACTTTTTCTCTTAATCATCGACTCTGATGCTTTAAGTGGCGTAGATTACGAAAACAGTCATGAAAAAGTACCCAGAGGTCTGTAAGATACGAAACTGAAAATATTAAATTTTCACTGTTTCACTGAAAGTAGCAAGACAACATTCATGTACATGTACATGTTCATTTTTGGAATTTTTCAAACTTTTTCTTTTAATCATCGACTCTGAGGCTTTAAGTGGCGTAGATTACGAAAACAGTCATGAAAAAGTACCTGGAAGTCTGTAAGAGACGAAACAGAAAATATTAATTTTTCACTGTTTCACTGAAAGTAGCAAGACTACTGAAAGTAGCAAGTAGTTCATGTACTTTTTATGGAATTTTTCAAACCTTTTAGGTTAATCTCCGACTCTGATGCTTTAAGAGGCGTAGATTACGAAAACAGTCATGAAAAAATACCCAGAAGTCTGTAAGAGACGAAACTGAAAATATTAATTTTTCACTGTTTCACTGAAAGTAGGAAGACGTAGCAAGAAGTTAATGTATTTTTTTTGGAATTTTTCTTACTTTTTCTGTTAAACATCGACTCTGATGCTTTAAGAAGCGTAGATTACGAAAACAGTCATGAAAAAATTCCCAGAAGTCTGTAAGAGACGAAACTGAAAATATTAATTTTTTACTGTTTCACTGAAAGTAGCAAGACGTAGCAAGAAGTAGTATAGTTCATGTACTCTTTTTGGAATTTTTCAAACTTTTTCTGTTAATCATCGACTCTGATGCTTTAAGAGGCGTAGATTACGAAAACAGTCATGAAAAAGCACCCGGAAGTCTGTAAGAGACAAAACAGAAAATATTAATTTTTCACTGTTTCACTGAAAGTAGCAAGACTATAATAAGATGAAAAAATACCCAAGAAACACTAGAAAAATTAATTTTCAATTTTAATTAATTTTTAATTTTAATTAATTTGATCATTTACTTTTTTTTGGAATTTTTCAAACTTTTTCTGTTACTCATCGACTTTGATGCTTGAAGAGGCGTAGATTACGAAAATAGTCATGAAAAAATACCCAGAAGTTTGTAAGAGACGAAACTAAAATTATTAATTTTTCACTGTTTCACTGAAAGTAGCAAGACTTCATGTACTTTTTTTGGAATTTTTCAAACGTTTGAACTTTTTCTCTTAATCACCAACTCTGATGCTTTAAGAGGTGTAGATAACGAAAAGAGTCATGAAAAAGTACCCAGAAGTCGGTAAGAGACGAAACTGAAAATATTAATTTTTCACTGTTTCACTGAAAGTAGCAAGGCTATTATAGTTCATGTACTTTTTTTGGAATTTTTCAAACTTTTTCTGTTAATCATCGACTCTGATGCTTTAAGAGGCGTACATTACGAAAACAGTTTTAGAGAAGTACCTAGAAGTCTGTAAGAGACGAAACTGAAAATATTAATTTTTCACTGTTTCACTGAAAGTAGCAAGACTAGTTCATGAACTTTTTTTGGAATTTTTCAAACTTTTTCTGTTAATCATCGACTCTGATGCTTTAAGAGGCGTAGATTACCACAACAGTCATGAAAAAGTACCCAGAAGTCTGTAAGAGACGAAACTGAAAATATTAATTTTTCACTGTTTCACTGAAAGTAGCAAGACTATACAGGTAGTTCATGCACTTTTTTTGGAATTTTTCAAACTTTTTCTGTTAATCATCGACTTTGATGCTTGAAGAGGCGTAGATTACGAAAATAGTCATGAAACAATACCCAGAAGTCTGTAAGAGACGAAACTGAAAATATTAATTTTTCACTGTTTCACTGAAAGTAGCAAGACTATAGTTCAAGTACTTTTTTTGGAATTTTTCAAACTTTTTCTGTTAATCATCGACTCTGATGCTTTAAGAGGCGTAGATTACGAAAACAGTCATCAAAAAGTACCCGGAAGTCTGTAAAAAACGAAACTGAAAATATTAATTTTTCACTGTTTCACTGAAAGTAGCAAGACTATACAGGTAGTTCATGTACTTTTTTTGGAATTTTTCAAACTTTTTCTCTTAATCATCAACTCTGATGCTTTAAGAGGCGTAGATTACGAAAACAGTTCTAAAAAAGTACCCAGAAGTCTGTAAGAGACGAAACTGAAAATATTAATTTTTCACTGTTTCACTGAAAGTAGCAAGTTCATGTACTTTTTTTGGAATTTTTTAAACTTTTTCTAATAATCATCGACTCTGATGCTTTAAGACGCGTAGATTACGAAAACAGTCATGAAAAAATATCCAGAAGTCTGTAAGAGACGAAACTGAAAATATTAATTTTTCACTGTTTCACTGAAAGTAGCAAGACTATAGTTCAAGTACTTTTTTTGGAATTTTTCAAACTTTTTCTCTTAATCATCAACTTTGATGCTTTAAGAAGCGTAGATTACGAAAACAGTTCTAAAAAAGTACCCAGAAGTCTGTAAGAGACGAAACTGAAAATATTAATTTTTCACTGTTTCGTTGAAAGTAGCAAGACTATAGTTCATGTACTTTTTTTGTAATTTTTCAAACTTTTTCTCTTAATCATCAACTTTGATGCTTTAAGAAGCGTAGATTACGAAAACTGTTCTAAAAAAGTACCCAGAAGTCTGTAAGAGACGAAACTAAAAATATTTATTTTTCACTGTTTCACTGAAAGTAGCATAACTATAGTTCAAGTACTTTTTTTGGAATTTTTCAAACTTTTTCTGTTAGTCATCGACTCGGATGTTTTAAGAGGCGTAGATTACGAAAACTGTCATGAAAAAGTACCCGGAAGTGTGTAAGAGACGAAACTGAAAATATTAATTTTTCACTGTTTCACTGAAAGTAGCAAGACTATACAGGTAGTTCATGTACTTTTTTTGGAATTTTTCAAACTTTATCTGTTAATCATCGACTCTGATGCTTTAAGAGGCGTAGATTACGAAAACAGTTCTAAAAAAGTACCCAGAAGTCTGTAAGAGACGAA
The DNA here is from genome assembly GCA_035578175.1 of Catonia carolina. Classification (NCBI taxonomy): domain Eukaryota; kingdom Metazoa; phylum Arthropoda; class Insecta; order Hemiptera; family Achilidae; genus Catonia; species Catonia carolina. Next base: position 5,001,693 of record JAQMRL010000020.1, on the reverse strand, counting down.
ACTGAAAATAATTTTTTTTTACTGTTTCACTGAAAGAAGCAAGACTATATAGTTCATGTACTTTTTTTGGAATTTTTTAAACTTTTTCTCTTAATCATCGACTCTGATGCTTTAAGTGGCGTAGATTACGAAAACAGTCATCAAAAAGTACCCAGAGGTCTGTAAGATACGAAACTGAAAATATTAAATTTTCACTGTTTCACTGAAAGTAGCAAGACAACATTCATGTACATGTACATGTACATTTTTGGAATTTTTCAAACTTTTTCTTTTAATCATCGACTCTGAGGCTTTAAGTGGCGTAGATTACGAAAACAGTCATGAAAAAGTACCCGGAAGTCTGTAAGAGACGAAACAGAAAATATTAATTTTTCACTGTTTCACTGAAAGTAGCAAGACTACTGAAAGTAGCAAGTAGTTCATGTACTTTTTATGGAATTTTTCAAACCTTTTAGGTTAATCTCCGACTCTGATGCTTTAAGAGGCGTAGATTACGAAAACAGTCATGAAAAAATACCCAGAAGTCTGTAAGAGACGAAACTGAAAATATTAATTTTTCACTGTTTCACTGAAAGTAGGAAGACGTAGCAAGAAGTTAATGTACTTTTTTTGGAATTTTTCTTACTTTTTCTGTTAAACATCGACTCTGATGCTTTAAGAAGCGTAGATTACGAAAACAGTCATGAAAAAATTCCCAGAAGTCTGTAAGAGACGAAACTAAAAATATTAATTTTTTACTGTTTCACTGAAAGTAGCAAGACGTAGCAAGAAGTAGTATAGTTCATGTACTCTTTTTGGAATTTTTCAAACTTTTTCTGTTAATCATCGACTCTGATGCTTTAAGAGGCGTAGATTACGAAAACAGTCATGAAAAAGCACCCGGAAGTCTGTAAGAGACAAAACAGAAAATATTAATTTTTCACTGTTTCACTGAAAGTAGCAAGACTATAATAAGATGAAAAAATACCCAAGAAACACTAGAAAAATTAATTTTCAATTTTAATTAATTTTTAATTTTAATTAATTTGTTCATTTACTTTTTTTTGGAATTTTTCAAACTTTTTCTGTTACTCATCGACTTTGATGCTTGAAGAGGCGTAGATTACGAAAATAGTCATGGAAAAATACCCAGAAGTTTGTAAGAGACGAAACTAAAATTATTAATTTTTCACTGTTTCACTGAAAGTAGCAAGACTTCATGTACTTTTTTTGGAATTTTTCAAACGTTTGAACTTTTTCTTTTAATCACCAACTCTGATGCTTTAAGAGGTGTAGATAACGAAAAGAGTCATGAAAAAGTACCCAGAAGTCGGTAAGAGACGAAACTGAAAATATTAATTTTTCACTGTTTCACTGAAAGTAGCAAGGCTATTATAGTTCATGTACTTTTTTTGGAATTTTTCAAACTTTTTCTGTTAATCATCGACTCTGATGCTTTAAGAGGCGTACATTACGAAAACAGTTTTAGAGAAGTACCTAGAAGTCTGTAAGAGACGAAACTGAAAATATTAATTTTTCACTGTTTCACTGAAAGTAGCAAGACTAGTTCATGAACTTTTTTTGGAATTTTTCAAACTTTTTCTGTTAATCATCGACTCTGATGCTTTAAGAGGCGTAGATTACCACAACAGTCATGAAAAAGTACCCAGAAGTCTGTAAGAGACGAAACTGAAAATATTAATTTTTCACTGTTTCACTGAAAGTAGCAAGACTATACAGGTAGTTCATGCACTTTTTTTGGAATTTTTCAAACTTTTTCTGTTAATCATCGACTTTGATGCTTGAAGAGGCGTAGATTACGAAAATAGTCATGAAACAATACCCAGAAGTCTGTAAGAGACGAAACTGAAAATATTAATTTTTCACTGTTTCACTGAAAGTAGCAAGACTATAGTTCAAGTACTTTTTTTGGAATTTTTCAAACTTTTTCTGTTAATCATCGACTCTGATGCTTTAAGAGGCGTAGATTACGAAAACAGTCATCAAAAAGTACCCGGAAGTCTGTAAGAGACGAAACTGAAAATATTAATTTTTCACTGTTTCACTGAAAGTAGCAAGACTATACAGGTATTTCATGTACTTTTTTTGGAATTTTTCAAACTGTTTCTCTTAATCATCAACTCTGATGCTTTAAGAGGCGTAGATTACGAAAACAGTTCTAAAAAAGTACCCAGAAGTCTGTAAGAGACGAAACTGAAAATATTAATTTTTCACTGTTTCACTGAAAGTAGCAAGTTCATGTACTTTTTTTGGAATTTTTTAAACTTTTTCTAATAATCATCGACTCTGATGCTTTAAGACGCGTAGATTACGAAAACAGTCATGAAAAAATATCCAGAAGTCTGTAAGAGACGAAACTGAAAATATTAATTTTTCACTGTTTCACTGAAAGTAGCAAGACTATAGTTCAAGTACTTTTTTTGGAATTTTTCAAACTTTTTCTCTTAATCATCAACTTTGATGCTTTAAGAAGCGTAGATTACGAAAACAGTTCTAAAAAAGTACCCAGAAGTCTGTAAGAGACGAAACTGAAAATATTAATTTTTCACTGTTTCGTTGAAAGTAGCAAGACTATAGTTCATGTACTTTTTTTGTAATTTTTCAAACTTTTTCTCTTAAACATCAACTCTGATGCTTTAAGAGGCGTAGATTACGAAAACCGTCATGAAAAAATACCCAGAAGTCTGTAAGAGTTCGAAGTTCATGTACTTTTTTTGGAATTTTTCAAACTTTTTCTGTTAATCATCGACTCTGATGCTTTAAGAGGCGTCGATAACGAAAACAGTCATGAAAAAGTACCCGGAAGTCTGTAAGAGACGAAACTTAAAATATTAATTTTTCACTGTTTCACTGAACGTAGCAAGACTATAGTTCATGTACTTTTTTTGGAATTTTTCAAACTTTTTTTCTTAATCATCAACTCTGATGGTAATAGGAGCTAGATGGTAATAGGAGACACGTATATAAACAAACAATTGTAAACATGCAAACTTACACACAACTAAAAATACACACGTAAACACACACGTACACACATACCCTTAACACACTCGACATAAACAAGACATGTCAACATTTGTTACATTTACACCCCAACATAATCAAATACGTCAGATGATTTACCAACTCCAGATGTGAGTGATAAAAAAAAAAAGAAAAAAGAAAATTTAAATTTAAATTAAAATTTAATAAAAGGATTGTTGAAGTTTCATTCTGTTTTTAAAACTTTTATGAGGAGAGAGGTTTTACAATTTTTAAGAAAAGGAACCAACAATATAGAATTATTTTAATCAAGAAGTATTTTAATCAAAGATTTTAAATATTTTAAAGTGTTACTAAGAAATTTTAAAACTTTTAATTATTATTTTAAAATGTGTGTTAGATCTTGTTTTTGACGAGAATTAAATAAATTTTTTTATTTGTTGTCTTACAAATATTGATTATAAAAATTCTACCACTGGACATCGATTACACTTGTTTTGGAATTTTTCAAACTTTTTCTCTTAATCACCAACTCTGATGCTTTAAGAGGTGTAGATAACGAAAAGAGTCATGAAAAAGTACCCAGAAGTCGGTAAGAGACGAAACTGAAAATATTAATTTTTCACTGTTTCACTGAAAGTAGCAAGGCTATTATAGTTCATGTACTTTTTTTGGAATTTTTCAAACTTTTTCTGTTAATCATCGACTCTGATGCTTTAAGAGGCGTACATTACGAAAACAGTTTTAGAGAAGTACCTAGAAGTCTGTAAGAGACGAAACTGAAAATATTAATTTTTCACTGTTTCACTGAAAGTAGCAAGACTAGTTCATGAACTTTTTTTGGAATTTTTCAAACTTTTTCTGTTAATCATCGACTCTGATGCTTTAAGAGGCGTAGATTACCACAACAGTCATGAAAAAGTACCCAGAAGTCTGTAAGAGACGAAACTGAAAATATTATTTTTTCACTGTTTCACTGAAAGTAGCAAGTTCATGTACTTTTTTTGGAATTTTTTTAACTTTTTCTAATAATCATCGACTCTGATGCTTTAAGAGGCGTAGATTACGAAAACAGTCATGAAAAAATATCCAGAAGTCTGTAAGAGACGAAACTGAAAATATTAATTTTTCACTGTTTCACTGAAAGTAGCAAGACTATAGTTCAAGTACTTTTTTTGGAATTTTTCAAACTTTTTCTCTTAATCATCAACTTTGATGCTTTAAGAAGCGTAGATTACGAAAACAGTTCTAAAAAAGTACCCAGAAGTCTGTAAGAGACGAAACTGAAAATATTAATTTTTCACTGTTTCGTTGAAAGTAGCAAGACTATAGTTCATGTACTTTTTTTGTAATTTTTCAAACTTTTTCTCTTAAACATCAACTCTGATGCTTTAAGAGGCGTAGATTACGAAAACAGTCATGAAAAAATACCCAGAAGTCTGTAAGAGTTCGAAGTTCATGTACTTTTTTTGGAATTTATCAAACTTTTTCTGTTAATCATCGACTCTGATGCTTTAAGAGGCGTCGATAACGAAAACAGTCATGAAAAAGTACCCGGAAGTCTGTAAGAGACGAAACTTAAAATATTAATTTTTCACTGTTTCACTGAACGTAGCAAGACTATAGTTCATGTACTTTTTTTGGAATTTTTCAAACTTTTTCTCTTAATCATCAACTCTGATGGTAATATGAGCTAGATGGTAATAGGAGACACGTATATAAACAAACAATTGTAAACATGCAAACTTACACACAACTAAAAATACACACGTAAACACACACGTACACACATACCCTTAACACACTCGACATAAACAAGACATGTCAACATTTGTTACATTTACACCCCAACATAAACAAATACGTCAGATGATTTACCAACTCCAGATGTGAGTGATAAAAAAAAAAAAGAAAAAAGAAAATTTAAATTTAAATTAAAATTTAATAAAAGGATTGTTGAAGTTTCGTTCTGTTTTTAAAACTTTTATGAGGAGAGACGTTTTACAATTTTTAAGAAAAGGAACCAACAATATAGAATTATTTTAATCAAGAAGTATTTTAATCAAAGATTTTAATTATTTTAAAGTGTTACTAAGAAATTTTAAAACTTTTAATTATTATTTTAAAATGTGTGTTAGATCTTGTTTTTGACGAGAATTAAATAAATTTTTTTATTTGTTGTCTTACAAATATTGATTATAAAAATTCTACCACTGGACATCGATTACACTTGTTTTGGAATTTTTCAAACTTTTTCTCTTAATCACCAACTCTGATGCTTTAAGAGGTGTAGATAACGAAAAGAGTCATGAAAAAGTACCCAGAAGTCGGTAAGAGACGAAACTGAAAATATTAATTTTTCACTGTTTCACTGAAAGTAGCAAGGCTATTATACTTCATGTACTTTTTTTGGAATTTTTCAAACGTTTTCTCTTAATCATCAACTCTGATGCTTTAAGAGGCGTAGATTACGATAACAGTACTAAAAAAGTACCCAGAAATCTGTAAGAGACGAAACTGAAAATATTAATTTTCCACTGTTTCACTGAAAGTAGCAAGACTATAAAATATATATATATATATATATATAACTATATAGTTCATGTACTTTTTTTGGAATTTTTCAAACTGTTGTAGTGCAAGACTACTTTTAAGAGGCGTAGTTTACGAAAACAGTCATGAAAAAATATCCAGAAGTCTGTACGAGACAAAACTGAAAATATTAATTTTTCACTGTTTCACTGAAAGAAGCAAGACTATAGTTCATGTACTTTTTTTGGAATTTTTCAAACTTTTTCTCTTAATCATCCAATCTGATGCTTTAAAAGGTGTAGATAACGAAAACCCTCATGAAAAAGTACCCAGAAGTCTGTATGAGACGAAACTGAAAATATTAATTTTTCACTGTTTCACTGAAAGTAACAAGACTATAGTTCATGTATTTTTTTTGGAATTTTTCAAACTTTTTCTGTTATTCATCAACTTTGATGCTTTAAGAGGCGTAGAATACGAAAACAGTCATGAAAAAGTACCCAGAAGTCTGTAAGAGACGAAACTGAAAATATTAATTTTTCACTGTTTCACTGAAAGAAGCAAGACTATAGTTCATGTACTTTTTTTGGAATTTTTCAAACTTTTTCTCTCAATCATCAACTCCGATGCTTTAAGAGGCGTAGATTACGAAAACAGTCATGAAAAAGTACCCAGAAGTCTGTAAGAGACGAAACTGAAAATATTAATTTTTCACTGTTTCACTGAAAGTAGCAAGACTTCATGTACTTTTTTTGGAATTTTTCAAACTTTTTGTCTTAATCATCAACTCTGATGCTTTAAAAGGTGTAGATAACGAAAACCGTCATGAAAAAGTACCCAGAAGTCTGAAAGAGACGAAACTGAAAATATTATTTTTTCACTGTTTCACTGAAAGAAACAAGGCTATAGTTCATGTACTTTTTTTGGAATTTTTCAAACTTTTTCTGTTAATCATCGACTCTGATGCTTTAAGAGGCGTACATTACGAAAACAGTTTTACAAAAGTACCCAGAAGTCTGTAAGAGACGAAACTGAAAATATTAATTTTTTACTGTTTCACTGAAAGTAGCAAGACATGAAACTTTCAGTTCATTTAGTTTTATAGTTCATGTACTTTTTTTTGGAATTTTTCAAACTTTTTCTGTTAATCATTGACTCTGATGCTTTAAGAGGCGTAGATTACGAAAACAGTCATGAAAAAATACCCAGAAGTCTGTAAGAGACGAAACTGAAAATATTAATTTTTCACTGTTTCACTGAAAGTAGCAAGACTATATAGTTCAAGTACTTTTTTTGGAATTTTTCAAACTTTTTCTCTTAATCATCAACTCTGATGCTTTAAGAAGCGTAGATTACGAAAACAGTCATGAAAAAGTACCCGGAAGTCTGTAAGAGACGAAACTGAAAATATTAATTTTTTAGTGTTTCACTGAAAGTAGCAAGACTATAGTTCATGTACTTTTTTTGGAATTTTTCAAACTATTTTTGTTAATCATCGACTCTGATGCTTTAAGAGGCGTAGATTACGAAAACAGTTCTAAAAAAGTACCCAAAAATCTGTAAGAGACGAAACTGAAAATATTAATTTTTCACTGTTTCACTGAAAGTAGCAAGACTATAGTTCATGTACTTTTTGTGGAATTTTTCAAACTTTTTCTGTGTTATCATCGACTCTTATGCTTTAAGAGGCATAGATTACGAAAACAGTCATGAAAAAACACCCAGAAGTCTGTAAGAGACGAAACTGAAAATATTAATTTTTCACTGTTTCACTGAAAGTAGCAAGACTTCATGTACTTTTTTTGGAATTTTTCAAACTTTTTGTCTTAATCATCAACTCTGATGCTTTAAAAGGTGTAGATAACGAAAACCGTCATGAAAAAGTACCCAGAAGTCTGAAAGAGACGAAACTGAAAATATTAATTTTTCACTGTTTCACTGAAAGAATCAAGGTTATAGTTCATGTACTTTTTTTGGAATTTTTCAAACTTTTTCTGTTAATCATCGACTCTGATGCTTTAAGAGGCGTACATTACGAAAACAGTTTTACAAAAGTACCCAGAAGTCTGTAAGAGACGAAACTGAAAATATTAATTTTTTACTGTTTCACTGAAAGTAGCAAGACATGAAACTTTCAGTTCATTTAGTTTTATAGTTCATGTACTTTTTTTTGGAATTTTTCAAACTTTTTCTGTTAATCATTGACTCTGATGCTTTAAGAGGAGTAGATTACGAAAACAGTCATGAAAAAATACCCAGAAGTCTGTAAGAGACGAAACTGAAAATATTAATTTTTCACTGTTTCACTGAAAGTAGCAAGACTATATAGTTCAAGTACTTTTTTTGGAATTTTTCAAACTTTTTCTCTTAATCATCAACTCTGATGCTTTAAGAAGCGTAGATTACGAAAACAGTCATGAAAAAGTACCCGGAAGTCTGTAAGAGACGAAACTGAAAATATTAATTTTTTAGTGTTTCACTGAAAGTAGCAAGACTATAGTTCATGTACTTTTTTTGGAATTTTTCAAACTATTTTTGTTAATCATCGACTCTGATGCTTTAAGAGGCGTAGATTACGAAAACAGTTCTAAAAAAGTACCCAAAAATCTGTAAGAGACGAAACTGAAAATATTAATTTTTCACTGTTTCACTGAAAGTAGCAAGACTATAGTTCATGTACTTTTTGTGGAATTTTTCAAACTTTTTCTGTGTTATCATCGACTCTTATGCTTTAAGAGGCATAGATTACGAAAACAGTCATGAAAAAACACCCAGAAGTCTGTAAGAGACGAAACTGAAAATATTAATTTTTCACTGTTTCACTGAAAGTAGCAAGGCAAGGTAGATTATAGTTAGTAAGGTTAATCATGTAAGGTTAGTTCATGTACTTTTTTTGGAATTTTTCAAACTTTTTCTTTTAACCATCGACTCTGATGCTTTAAGAGGCGTAGATTACGAAAACAGTCATGAAAAAATACCCAGGAGTCTGTAAGATACGAAACTGAAAAAATTAATTTTTCACTGTTTCACTGAAAGTAGCAAGACTATAGTTTATGTACTTGTTTTGGAATTTTTTAAACTTTTTCTCTTAATCATCAACTCTGATGTTTTAAGAGGCGTAGATTACGAAAACAATTCTAAAAAAGTACCCAGAAATCTGTGGGGGACGAAACTGAAAATATTAATTTTTCACTGTTTCACTGAAAGTAGCAAGACTATACTCATGTACTTTTCATGTACTTTTTTTGGAATTTTTCAAACTTTTTCTGTTAATCATCGACTCTGATGCTTTAAGTGGCGTAGATTACGAAAACAGTCATGAAAAAGTACCCAGAAGTCTGTAAGAGACGAAACTGAAATTATTAATTTTTCACTGTTTCACTGAAGGAAGAAAGACAAGGAATTATAGTTCATGTACTTTTTTGGAATTTTTCAAACTTTTTCTCTTAATCATCAACTCTGATGGTAATAGGAGCTAGATGGTAATAGGAGACACGTATATAAACAAACAATTGTAAACATGCAAACTTACACACAACTAAAAATACACACGTAAACACACACGTACACACATACCCTTAACACACTCGACATAAACAAGACATGTCAACATTTGTTACATTTACACCCCAACATAAACAAATACGTCAGATGATTTACCAACTCCAGATGTGAGTGATAAAAAAAAAAAGAAAAAAGAAAATTTAAATTTAAATTAAAATTTAATAAAAGGATTGTTGAAGTTTCGTTCTGTTTTTAAAACTTTTATGAGGAGAGACGTTTTACAATTTTTAAGAAAAGGAACCAACAATATAGAATTATTTTAATCAAGAAGTATTTTAATCAAAGATTTTAATTATTTTAAAGTGTTACTAAGAAATTTTAAAACTTTTAATTATTATTTAAAAATGTGTGTTAGATCTTGTTTTTGACGAGAATTAAATAAATTTTTTTATTTGTTGTCTTACAAATATTGATTATAAAAATTCTACCACTGGACATCGATTACACTTGTTTTGGAATTTTTCAAACTTTTTCTCTTAATCACCAACTCTGATGCTTTAAGAGGTGTAGATAACGAAAAAAGTCATGAAAAAGTACCCAGAAGTCGGTAAGAGACGAAACTGAAAATATTAATTTTTCACTGTTTCACTGAAAGTAGCAAGGCTATTATAGTTCATGTACTTTTTTTGGAATTTTTCAAACGTTTTCTCTTAATCATCAACTCTGATGCTTTAAGAGGCGTAGATTACGATAACAGTACTAAAAAAGTACCCAGAAATCTGTAAGAGACGAAACTGAAAATATTAATTTTCCACTGTTTCACTGAAAGTAGCAAGACTATAAAATATATATATATATATATATATATATATATAACTATATAGTTCATGTACTTTTTTTGGAATTTTTCAAACTGTTGTAGTGCAAGACTACTTTTAAGAGGCGTAGTTTACGAAAACAGTTTTAGAGAAGTACCTAGAAGTCTGTAAGAGACGAAACTGAAAATATTAATTTTTCACTGTTTCACTGAAAGTAGCAAGACTAGTTCATGAACTTTTTTTGGAATTTTTCAAACTTTTTCTGTTAATCATCGACTCTGGTGCTTTAAGAGGCGTAGATTACCACAACAGTCATGAAAAAGTACCCAGAAGTCTGTAAGAGACGAAACTGAAAATATTAATTTTTCACTGTTTCACTGAAAGTAGCAAGACTATACAGGTAGTTCATGCACTTTTTTTGGAATTTTTCAAACTTTTTCTGTTAATCATCGACTTTGATGCTTGAAGAGGCGTAGATTACGAAAATAGTCATGAAACAATACCCAGAAGTCTGTAAGAGACGAAACTGAAAATATTAATTTTTCACTGTTTCACTGAAAGTAGCAAGACTATAGTTCAAGTACTTTTTTTGGAATTTTTCAAACTTTTTCTGTTAATCATCGACTCTGATGCTTTAAGAGGCGTAGATTACGAAAACAGTCATCAAAAAGTACCCGGAAGTCTGTAAGAGACGAAACTGAAAATATTAATTTTTCACTGTTTCACTGAAAGTAGCAAGACTATACAGGTAGTTCATGTACTTTTTTTGGAATTTTTCAAACTTTTTCTCTTAATCATCAACTCTGATGCTCTAAGAGGCGTAGATTACGAAAACAGTTCTAAAAAAGTACCCAGAAGTCTGTAAGAGACGAAACTGAAAATATTAATTTTTCACTGTTTCACTGAAGGTAGCAAGTTCATGTACTTTTTTTGGAATTTTTTAAACTTTTTCTAATAATCATCGACTCTGATGCTTTAAGAGGCGTAGATTACGAAAACAGTCATGAAAAAATATCCAGAAGTCTGTAAGAGACGAAACTGAAAATATTAATTTTTCACTGTTTCACTGAAAGTAGCAAGACTATAGTTCAAGTACTTTTTTTGGAATTTTTCAAACTTTTTCTCTTAATCATCAACTTTGATGCTTTAAGAAGCGTAGATTACGAAAACAGTTCTAAAAAAGTACCCAGAAGTCTGTAAGAGACGAAACTGAAAATATTAATTTTTCACTGTTTCGTTGAAAGTAGCAAGACAATTCAACTGAAAATATTAATTTTTCACTGTTTCACTGAAAGTAGCAAGACTATAGTTCATGTACTTTTTTCGAATTTTTCAAACTTTTTCTGTTAGTCATCGATTTTTGATGCATTAAGAGGCGTAGATTACGAAAACCGCCATGAGAAAGTACGCACAGTTCAAAAAGAGGAAAACTAAAAATACGAATTTTTCACTGTTTCAATAAAAGTAGCAAGACCATAGTTCATGTACTTTTTTTCGAATTTTTCAACCTTTGTGTGTTAATCATCGATTCTGATGCACTAAGACGCGTAGACTACGAAAACAGCCATGAAAACGTACACAAACCTTAATAAAAGAAAAAACTAAAAATACGAATTTTTCACTGTTTCACTAAAAGTAGCAAGTTCATGTATTTTTTTTTGGAATTTTTCAAACCTTTTCTGCTAATCATCGATTCTGATGCATTAAGAGGCGTAGATTACGAAAACAGCCATGAAAACGTACACAGACCTTAAAAAGAGAAAAAACTAAAAATACGAATGTTTCACTGTTTCACTAAAAGTAGCAAGACCATGTATAGTCCATGTACTTTTTTTGGAATTTTTCAAACTTTTTCTGCTAATCATCGATTCTGATGCATTAAGAGGCGTAGATTACAAAAATAGACATGAAAAAGAGCCCTGAGCTTTGTTTGTAAACAATTAGCCTTTTTTTTACTATTTCACTATATGTAGCAAGACAAAACTACTTTGAGCTGTGGAAGAGACAACTAAAAAAAAAAAATAATAAAATAGGTGAATAGGTAAATTATTTGAATTTCTAGTATTTTTTTTTTTTTGTTATAGAGCTCAGGCTTTTTTTTATGACTGTTTTTATAATAATCTACGCTTGTTAATGCATTAGAATCAATGATTATCAGAAATAGTTCATTAATTTGCAATAAAAGTGCACATGTATGTTAGTCTAGCTAGTTTCAGTGAATAGGTGAAGTATTGACTGTCATTGTTTTAACATTTTTAGAGCTGAGCGTACTTTTTAATGGCTGGATTCGCAATCCTTCCCTGCTAACGCAACAGAATCGCTGATTAACACTATATGTTTGAAAATTTCCAAAATAAGTACACAAAGTATAAGATCATAATGAAAAACTATGAATTCTTATCTAAAACTATATTCTTATCTTTTTTATGGTGAAAAATATTTTTCTTGATTTTCACCACGTATTTTAGTTTAATCGACTTCTTTACAACAGACACACTGGTTTATAGTGTAATTTCAATGAAAAGTGAGAATAATTTTTCATATCGACGGCAAAAAAACATTGACTACGTTCATCTCTAATTTAGGGTGAAAAATATTACATTTGATTTTTGTAACTACTTTTGTTTAATACGATTCCTTTACAACAGATACACTGGTTTATAATGAAATTTAAATGAAAAGCGACGATAATATTTTTCATTATGACGGCAAAAAAACTTGAACATAGTTCATATTTTTTTGCCTCTAATCTCTAAATGTCTCTCTCTATATCTAAATCTCTATATATTTAGAGATTAGAATGATTTAGATTTAGAGATTAGAAGCAAAAAACATGAACATAGTTCATGTTTTTTGCTTCTAATCTCTAAATCTCTCTTTATATATCTAAATCCCTAAAAAAACATGAACATAGTTCATGTTTTTTTTGTCTGTAATCTCCAAATCTCTTTCTCTATATCCTAAATCTCTAAAAAAAAACATGAACATAGTTCATATTTTTTTTAGAGATTTTTTATGGGACTACAGTCATGAAATAAATTTCCCGCTTTTGTTGAATTTTACTATTTATTAGTGTTTTTGTTGGAAAGTTTTTGATTTGTATGTAAAATAGTACAAAGAATATTTTCCACCCAAAAAATTATTGAACTATATTAATTTAATTTTAATATAATGAACATTATTTTAGCTCACCGGTGAGCCTAGACTTCTGAAGGAAGCCTATGGTGCGTGGAAGCACAAGGGTGCTGTGGTGACATAACTGTCACCACGGTGAAGTTGGAGTGAGTGTGGGTTCGGAGAGAATCGCCTCGGGCGACCTGACACAGTGGGGCTCTGGGGGGCCACTACTTTCACGCTGCATAAAGAGAGCTAGGCGTGAAACCCAGAAGCCGAGCCATAACTCTTCGGGCATTTGCACTCTACTCACCTTTTCTGACCACCTACAATGTCCCTTTTCTGGTCCACCAACATGCTACTTACAACGGTTCCTTTCAGTACCACCAAATTCACAAGAAGGCCATGAAGGACACGTGCGACGTTTCGTCGACAATTACATATTCATTAACGGTGAAAGAAAGAAAAAATTAAAACTAACAATTTTTTAAGGAAATTTAATAAGCTAAAGAAATTGTAAAAACATAATAGAAATAAAAACCATTTATTTTTATTATGCACTAGTTATAAATAACAAAATTACATTAATTACCCTTAATAATAATAATAAAATGCAATTTTTGTAATAATTAAAACTGATAAACTGGCCATGAATTTCAATTTAATTACATCATATACTTATGTAATATTATAATATAATATCAGGTGAACAGTAATAAAATTAATTTTTTTTTATTTAAAAATTTATGATTATATTATGTTTTATAACTTTATATAATGTAATTAATAATTAAATGCAAAAATTATCATATTGATTTTTAATTAAAAATTTAAATATTAATTTATTTGGTCCTCATACATTCATATATCAATTAATATTGTAAATAATTAAAATTGTTTAATTTATAAGGCATTATTAACGTATTAAGTAATAATGTAGACAATAATATTATTAATTATTACTTAAATAAATATTATTTTTTATTAAAAATAAGAAGTTTTAATAAATTTATTTATAGTTTTCATTTTTACAATTTAACATATTAATATAACTTTCAAGTTGTTCAAAGCACCATGTTTTTTTTATCACACACATATTTCATTTATTACTATCAACGCAATTATTTTGTGGAATTTAAGTACGTTTTTATTTTTTATATATATATATATTTTTATATCTGAACTATATATATATATATATATATATATATATAACTATATAGTTCATGTACTTTTTTTGGAATTTTTCAAACTGTTGTAGTGCAAGACTACTTTTAAGAGGCGTAGTTTACGAAAACAGTTTTAGAGAAGTACCTAGAAGTCTGTAAGAGACGAAACTGAAAATATTAATTTTTCACTGTTTCACTGAAAGTAGCAAGACTAGTTCATGAACTTTTTTTGGAATTTTTCAAACTTTTTCTGTTAATCATCGACTCTGGTGCTTTAAGAGGCGTAGATTACCACAACAGTCATGAAAAAGTACCCAGAAGTCTGTAAGAGACGAAACTGAAAATATTAATTTTTCACTGTTTCACTGAAAGTAGCAAGACTATACAGGTAGTTCATGCACTTTTTTTGGAATTTTTCAAACTTTTTCTGTTAATCATCGACTTTGATGCTTGAAGAGGCGTAGATTACGAAAATAGTCATGAAACAATACCCAGAAGTCTGTAAGAGACGAAACTGAAAATATTAATTTTTCACTGTTTCACTGAAAGTAGCAAGACTATAGTTCAAGTACTTTTTTTGGAATTTTTCAAACTTTTTCTGTTAATCATCGACTCTGATGCTTTAAGAGGCGTAGATTACGAAAACAGTCATCAAAAAGTACCCGGAAGTCTGTAAGAGACGAAACTGAAAATATTAATTTTTCACTGTTTCACTGAAAGTAGCAAGACTATACAGGTAGTTCATGTACTTTTTTTGGAATTTTTCAAACTTTTTCTCTTAATCATCAACTCTGATGCTCTAAGAGGCGTAGATTACGAAAACAGTTCTAAAAAAGTACCCAGAAGTCTGTAAGAGACGAAACTGAAAATATTAATTTTTCACTGTTTCACTGAAGGTAGCAAGTTCATGTACTTTTTTTGGAATTTTTTAAACTTTTTCTAATAATCATCGACTCTGATGCTTTAAGAGGCGTAGATTACGAAAACAGTCATGAAAAAATATCCAGAAGTCTGTAAGAGACGAAACTGAAAATATTAATTTTTCACTGTTTCACTGAAAGTAGCAAGACTATAGTTCAAGTACTTTTTTGGAATTTTTCAAACTTTTTCTCTTAATCATCAACTTTGATGCTTTAAGAAGCGTAGATTACGAAAACAGTTCTAAAAAAGTACCCAGAAGTCTGTAAGAGACGAAACTGAAAATATTAATTTTTCACTGTTTCGTTGAAAGTAGCAAGACAATTCAACTGAAAATATTAATTTTTCACTGTTTCACTGAAAGTAGCAAGACTATAGTTCATGTACTTTTTTCGAATTTTTCAAACTTTTTCTGTTAGTCATCGATTTTGATGCATTAAGAGGCGTAGATTACGAAAACCGCCATGAGAAAGTACGCACAGTTCAAAAAGAGGAAAACTAAAAATACGAATTTTTCACTGTTTCAATAAAAGTAGCAAGACCATAGTTCATGTACTTTTTTTCGAATTTTTCAACCTTTGTGTGTTAATCATCGATTCTGATGCACTAAGACGCGTAGACTACGAAAACAGCCATGAAAACGTACACAAACCTTAATAAAAGAAAAAACTAAAAATACGAATTTTTCACTGTTTCACTAAAAGTAGCAAGTTCATGTATTTTTTTTTTGGAATTTTTCAAACCTTTTCTGCTAATCATCGATTCTGATGCATTAAGAGGCGTAGATTACGAAAACAGCCATGAAAACGTACACAGACCTTAAAAAGAGAAAAAACTAAAAATACGAATGTTTCACTGTTTCACTCACATATCAGAGTGCGTGTATAGTCCATGTACTTTTTTTGGAATTTTTCAAACTTTTTCTGCTAATCATCGATTCTGATGCATTAAGAGGCGTAGATTACAAAAATAGACATGAAAAAGAGCCCTGAGCTTTGTTTGTAAACAATTAGCCTTTTTTTTACTATTTCACTATATGTAGCAAGACAAAACTACTTTGAGCTGTGGAAGAGACAACTAAAAAAAAAAAAATAATAAAATAGGTGAATAGGTAAATTATTTGAATTTCTAGTATTTTTTTTTTTTTGTTATAGAGCTCAGGCTTTTTTTTATGACTGTTTTTATAATAATCTACGCTTGTTAATGCATTAGAATCAATGATTATCAGAAATAGTTCATTAATTTGCAATAAAAGTGCACATGTATGTTAGTCTAGCTAGTTTCAGTGAATAGGTGAAGTATTGACTGTCATTGTTTTAACATTTTTAGAGCTGAGCGTACTTTTTAATGGCTGGATTCGCAATCCTTCCCTGCTAACGCAACAGAATCGCTGATTAACACTATATGTTTGAAAATTTCCAAAATAAGTACACAAAGTATAAGATCATAATGAAAAACTATGAATTCTTATCTAAAACTATATTCTTATCTTTTTTATGGTGAAAAATATTTTTCTTGATTTTCACCACGTATTTTAGTTTAATCGACTTCTTTACAACAGACACACTGGTTTATAGTGTAATTTCAATGAAAAGTGAGAATAATTTTTTCATATCGACGGCAAAAAAACATTGACTACGTTCATCTCTAATTTAGGGTGAAAAATATTACATTTGATTTTTGTAACTACTTTTGTTTAATACGATTCCTTTACAACAGATACACTGGTTTATAATGAAATTTAAATGAAAAGCGACGATAATATTTTTCATTATGACGGCAAAAAAACTTGAACATAGTTCATATTTTTTTTGCCTCTAATCTCTAAATGTCTCTCTCTATATCTAAATCTCTATATATTTAGAGATTAGAATGATTTAGATTTAGAGATTAGAAGCAAAAAACATGAACATAGTTCATGTTTTTTGCTTCTAATCTCTAAATCTCTCTTTATATATCTAAATCCCTAAAAAAACATGAACATAGTTCATGTTTTTTTGTCTGTAATCTCCAAATCTCTTTCTCTATATCCTAAATCTCTAAAAAAAAACATGAACATAGTTCATATTTTTTTTAGAGATTTTTTATGGGACTACAGTCATGAAATAAATTTCCCGCTTTTGTTGAATTTTACTATTTATTAGTGTTTTTGTTGGAAAGTTTTTGATTTGTATGTAAAATAGTACAAAGAATATTTTCCACCCAAAAAATTATTGAACTATATTAATTTAATTTTAATATAATGAACATTATTTTAGCTCACCGGTGAGCCTAGACTTCTGAAGGAAGCCTATGGTGCGTGGAAGCACAAGGGTGCTGTGGTGACATAACTGTCACCACGGTGAAGTTGGAGTGAGTGTGGGTTCGGAGAGAATCGCCTCGGGCGACCTGACACAGTGGGGCTCTGGGGGGCCACTACTTTCACGCTGCATAAAGAGAGCTAGGCGTGAAACCCAGAAGCCGAGCCATAACTCTTCGGGCATTGCACTCTACTCACCTTTTCTGACCACCTACAATGTCCCTTTTCTGGTCCACCAACATGCTACTTACAACGGTTCCTTTCAGTACCACCAAATTCACAAGAAGGCCATGAAGGACACGTGCGACGTTTCGTCGACAATTACATATTCATTAACGGTGAAAGAAAGAAAAAATTAAAACTAACAATTTTTTAAGGAAATTTAATAAGCTAAAGAAATTGTAAAAACATAATAGAAATAAAAACCATTTATTTTTATTATGCACTAGTTATAAATAACAAAATTACATTAATTACCCTTAATAATAATAATAAAATGCAATTTTTGTAATAATTAAAACTGATAAACTGGCCATGAATTTCAATTTAATTACATCATATACTTATGTAATATTATAATATAATATCAGGTGAACAGTAATAAAATTAATTTTTTTTTATTTAAAAATTTATGATTATATTATGTTTTATAACTTTATATAATGTAATTAATAATTAAATGCAAAAATTATCATATTGATTTTTAATTAAAAATTTAAATATTAATTTATTTGGTCCTCATACATTCATATATCAATTAATATTGTAAATAATTAAAATTGTTTAATTTATAAGGCATTATTAACGTATTAAGTAATAATGTAGACAATAATATTATTAATTATTACTTAAATAAATATTATTTTTTATTAAAAATAAGAAGTTTTAATAAATTTATTTATAGTTTTCATTTTTACAATTTAACATATTAATATAACTTTCAAGTTGTTCAAAGCACCATGTTTTTTTATCACACACATATTTCATTTATTACTATCAACGCAATTATTTTGTGGAATTTAAGTACGTTTTTATTTTTTATATATATATATATTTTTATATCTGACTGTTTTGCAATTTCTGCCAATGCAGATAGATGGTAGAGAATGATGATGTATGAAAATGAGTAATGAAAAAAATTCCAGGCTTGACCGGAATTCAAACCTGGGATCCCAGCGTAGAAGCCAGTTGCCAATCACTATGCCAACGTTTTTATTGATAAATATTTTAAATATATCTTTTCCTTTGCCTTTAACAGGCAAACTACCTGTTATGGGAAAAAGTAGTAATTAGGAGAGAACTTATTTTTCTGTTTTAAATTTTTATTTTTTTAAATTATTGTTGCTCGAAAAGACATTAATTTTTTATAATTAACTTGTCTTTGATCTCTTGATACGATTAAAAAACACTGGCTTGGATTGAAATTTCCTTATAATGTAACTCATTCTATTAAGTGCCTCTGATTGTTTCACATTCATTTAGTTACTCGAGTCATGAGTTTGGTTTTAACAGGGGAAAATTATTTCGAGAAACACTTTATAGATTCACATGTTAAACTTATACCACTCCTATTTTATATAATGAATTTATATAATAATTTCACTAACCTTCTTTATAAACTGCGTCACCTTTATTTTTATTCTTACACGTGTTTCGGTGGATCCACCATCATCAGAGTAAATAAAAAAAATTAAAACTAAAAATTTTTTATCTCACTTATTTAAAATTTACAGAAGATGATACATGTTCAGTCATTTGTATAACAGTTTTATACAAAAGACTGAAGATGTATCATCTTCTGTAAATTTTAAATAAGTGAGATAAAAAATTTTTTAGTTTCAATTTTTTTTATTTACTCTGATGATGGTGGATCCACCGAAACACGTGTAAGAATAAAAATAAAGGTGACGCAGTTTAAAATGAAGGTTAGTGAAATTATTATATAAATTCATTTTATAAAATAGAAATAATAAATGGATCAGGGAAATTAAGGAGGACATGAACGGACTCCAAATCTCATTTGAGGGCCTCAAAACAAAATCCGGAAATTACCACAGGCTGAAGACCACAAGAATTGAACAGCAGGAACCGGCGAAACGACAGAAAGTTGTGTATTCTGACATGGAACGGCAGAGAAGATCAGATGGATTGAAGGATACTGGAGAAAGTTCAAGGAGGGAAACATCAGAAAAGGACTCCAAAAACTGAAAAATTGAATCGCAAAAATTGAAATGAGTTTTTTTTAGGTTGATGAACTTATGTAGTCCTATGTGGCTTAAAAAAAAAAATAGAAATAATTTCAAACTGCAGGATGCATTATAAAGATTTATTTATAACACTTCTCTTTATCCGCTGGGCGTTAAAAAAAGAATCGTTTCACATTATTTTAAATTAATAGAAATTTAATTTTCAGGAAAAATAATTGTTAAAAATTTACTGTTTAAATTAAATTTGAACCCACCGGGTTGGTCTAGAGGTAAAGTCGTCGCCAAAATCAGCTGTTTTTCGGAGACGAAGGTTCCTCGTTCAAATCCTAGTAAAGGTGTAGTTACTTTTATACGGATTTGAATACTAGACAGTGGTTACCGGTGTACTTTGATGGTTGGGGTTTAATTAACCATACTCACTCAGGAATGGTCGACCTGAGTCTGTCCAAGACTCAGGTTGAGTCTTGTACTCAACCTGAGTACAAGACTTAGGTTGTACTCAGGTTGTACAACCTGAGTACTCAGGTTACTCAGGTTACTGAGTACTACTGAGTAATACTGAGTACTGAGTACTCAGTTATACTGAGTATAACCTCAGTTATAATGAGGTTATATTCAGTTATAACCTCATTTACACGTCGTACACATTATCCTCATCTCATTGGGCCATGGGGTTGCTTATTGTTCTAAATTGAACAGATTGTAACGTACACAAATTAGGAATAAAAAAAAAGTTAAATTTGAATACCAACACAAAATAAACGAGTTGATAATAATAATTTCCTTAAATAGCAAAAACTTTCTTAACATCAACACTACCATAATTCATTCATGCAATAAACATTAGTTAAACAAACACTTTTACAGTTGAGCTGTTCTTAGTTTGCTCCTACTGTCAACAAACAAAAGCCACCTACTACAGGGTGCACCCTAGAGTCTGCGACTTTACGGATGTCCTATTCCTATTAAGTAAACTATTTTTTAAATTATAAGTACTTAAAGTAGTTAAAACATCAGTCATGATATGATGTAGGCCTAACAATTTCATTTATAAAAATACTTTTAAAAGTATTTTGTTATTACTTTTTAATCAGCGTGTACACATTTTGATATAATGCGCATGCTCAGTGACGTCATTGTTTGTTTACATTAGGAGCAAACTAAGAGAGGCTGGACTTTAGATACCTAATGAAGAATCTGATTTTCATTCTTTAATATTCAATCAAAATAATTATTAAAGACATAGTTGCCGACTGCCCCACCATTAACACATTCAGTGCGGTGTCAATATACGTGACAAATATCGATTACGACAGAATTAAATGAGACGTAAAACGACTTTACCGAATAACGAACATGGTAGGACTACCACGCAGAGATTTTTGTGACTGACGGATGTGGTAGGACTACCACTTGGATATTTGAAAAACACTATTCAAGTTTTTTGTCAGTAGGGTTGGTAGATCTGATTTTTTAGAATCGTAGTTCAGTAGTAATAGTTAGAATAATATATTGAGATGACCCACCGGGTTGGTCTAGAGGTAAAATCGTCGCCAAAATCAGCTGTTTAACAGCTGATTTTCGGAGACGAAGCTTCCTGGTTCAAATCCTAGTAAAGGTAGCTACTTTTATACGGATTTGAATACTAGACAGTGGTTGCCGGTGTACTTTGATGGTTGGGGTTCAATTAACCATACACTCTCAGGAATGGTCGGCCTGGGTCTGTACAAGACTACACCTTATTTACACGTCACACATATCATCCTCATCTCATTGGGTCATGGGGTTGCTTATTGTTCTCAATTGAACAGATTGCAACGTACACAAATTAGGAATTTAAAAATATGTACTCGTATACATACGAGTACATACAGGGTGATTCATGAAGTTCTCCCCCCACTTCTACAGCACATTGTACTAGTAAAAATAATGAAAAAATGTTATATAAACATAGGTCCGAAAACGCTTCGTTAGCGAGTTACAGCTAGCGAAAGTTTCGCCTGGATTTCAGTTCACCAGGTGAAATGAGGTCTTCCTGGAATTGTGGTAATGGAATAGAGTATAAAAGGGTGTTGTTGTTAGGTCATCAGCCGAAAGGCTGGTTTGAACCTGTAGAGGTTTTACTAAGTAAAACAAGGAGTGAGGTGGTTTACCATTGCCTTCCTCACCGAGTGGAAAAGTATGCTTATCAGCATGCCGGGCCCTCTGAAAAACACATATTTTCCACTCTGCAAATGACACCTTCACTTCATTCACCACAGGGTCTGGCTGTATAATGAAATTCATTACTTTCAGAGGAGATAACTCTGATTAGTGTCACAGTACACCTCTACCTCTTCTGTTCTTAAATGATTCAGTCATTTAATTGGCTGACCATGTGATAAGAAACAGAACTATTTATATTAGCTTTGCAACAAACAGATTGAGTGTAAATAATTTGACACTCTACCTGTCTGTTATGGGCAGTATAAAAGGGTAGTTGAATGATTGCTAGCGGATGACTTGGCATTACAACAGCAAGCTTGGAAATTCGTGGGTCGGCCTCTACTTGAATTTATATTTGTTCTTCAACAAATTATTCACAAAATAACAAAATGACTGTTGTATTCTTTTCGTTATGGCTTCACATTATACTTATTAAAGAAAAGGTGAAAATACTAATGTATATTTTTCAAAGCCTTAATCTCTGTTACCAATCTAATATGATTTGATTTTTTTTGAAATTGCCGAATTAATGAGCGGTTACGGAGTTACCAGGGGTTCAGAATTTTACTAATAAGTCAAAATTTAAATATGCTAAAAGTCTAAAATGTTGTAAATATGATAACAACTTACAAGGTTTACATTCCGGCTAAATCTCAAATAAATTGGTAGAGCGGTGTTCGAGTTATAAGCCTCTAAATGCATCCGATCTTTAGCAGCAGCAAAAACAAAACGTGCCTCTTTTTCTTCTCATTCTGAATAATACCCCAATATTATATAATATTATTATATTTAATATCATAATATTAAAAAACGCTAAAAATATGAATTTGACATGTAACAACGCAGATTAAAATTTGGTGTATAGTATGTTAAAAAATTGAGCTTGCGGTTTTGAAGAAACAAGGCTCCAAACTCGGGTAACTATAATAAAGAAATCGACTGAAAACAACAACATTTTTTTAAAGTGGCTTAGTATTGATGTTGGGGTGATGTCATGTTGGTGGCAAAACCTTGCGAAGTTGGTGGCTCTGATAAGGGTTGTTTAATTGGTTGGGGGTCGTCAGAAGGACTGTCGTAGGTAGCGGTTTTGTGGTCGGAAGCGGCGAGCCGGTGTGTTGAAAGCAGTGCCCGAAGAGTAAAGGCTCGGCTACCAGGTTTAGGCCTAGCTTTCCCTCAGCGGCAGTTGGGTCCCCAGGGCCCCGGCGCTGGCCTCTATCTTCACTGTGATGCCATCAGGCACGCACTGGCTTCCTTCGGCAGCTGTTAGTCGAAGGCTGGGCTCTTCTTCCATGTTCTCCATTCAGGAGCTGGATGGCAAGGGCGATTCACAATTCAGTGTGGCTGCTTAAATTCGCCTTCAGTGAGTCCACTTCATGGTGGAGGGGAAGCAAAGCCTGCTGCGCATCGGTAGGGCTCCCCGCGGCAAGTTCTGGGACCATCTGCAGCCACTGTTAACACATTCCGTGCGAATGTGGTATACCTACCACGTAAGGATTTTTGTAAGTGACAGGCGTGGTAGGGATACCATGGCAGTCCTTTTCATAAACTCTCTCTCCTTACTAACCAATTCAATGTATCAAGGAACGACTTTTACACACTCTCAACTCAATATATATAGGGTGATTCATGAAGTTCTCCCCCCACTTCTACAGCACATTGTACTAGTAAAAATAATGAAAAAATGTTATATAAACATAGGTCCGAAAACGCTTCGTTAGCGAGTTACAGCTAGCGAAAGTTTCGCCTGGATTTCAGTTCACCAGGTGAAATGAGGTCTTCCTGCTAATGCAAATAATTAACAATAAACCTAACATTAGAAATAAACAAAAAACTAACCTCAAAAAACATTAGTGAAATACACAAAATTAAAACCGACCTCAGTTTGGCTTAAAAATACAGAAAATCGCTCATTCACGCTAAACGAGGCACTGTACAAAAAAATGCTTTAAATAAAAGTTGTAGATCTCTTAATTTTCTATAAATTTTATTATATACACTTTTGTCGTAAAATGCATTCTAAGGCCGAAATCTTAAAAAAATAGATTTTTCACACATTTTCGTGAGAAAAAACAGAAAATTGCTAATTACCGCTAAACTAAGCGTTATACAAAAAAATGTTTGAAATAAAGGTTGTAGAATTTTACATTCTCTACAGCTTTTATTATATAACGTTTTGCGCTAAAATGCATATTAAAGCCGCAATCTTAAAAAGAAAATGTTTTTACGTAAAAACAGCCTCACCAAGAATTTCAGCAAACATGGCGCCTACCCTATTTTGTAGAGAATAAAAAATTGAATAAACCAGGCGATTTTTAAAAAAATCGTAGGACCAGTTTTTGAGAAAATCGAAAAAGTGAAAAATTACACGAATAAACTACTACTTCCGGTTGACCGATTTTGATGAAAATGTTCGTGTCGGATCCGGTAGTGGTATGTAACTTAAGTTTTAAGTTTCAAGTTCGTACAATGTTCCGTTCTCGAGATATTCTGTTCACACACAGACCAATCGCTAAAAACATTTTTTTTGGGTTCAGGGGTTCTGAAAACGTATAGATCCGGTGAAAACTCGATTTCTTAAAATCGACATGAAAACAATATGTTGTTGTTTAGGTCATCAGCCGATAGGCTGGTTTGAACCCGTAGAGGTTTTACTAAGTAAATCGAGGAGTGAGAAGGTTTACCTAGCCTTCCTCACTGAGTGAAAAAGTACACTTATCAGCATGCCAGGCCCTCTGAATAGCATATATTTTCCACTCTCACATAATGACACTTTCACATCATTCACCACAGGGTCTGGCTGTATAATGAAATCCATTACTTTCAGAGGAGATAACTCTGATTAGTGTCTTTTACACCTCTACCTCTTCTGTTCTTAAATGATTTAGTCATTTAATTGGCTGACCATGTGATAAGAAACAGAACTATTTATTTTAGCATTGCAACGAACAGATTGAGTTTAAATAATTTGACACTCCACTGTCTGTTATGGGCCGGAAAACAATATATTCCTTCCTATATATTCATAGTTGCAGGGCTAAAATAAATAGTTCTGTTTCTTATCGCATGGTCAGCCAATTAAATGACTGAATCATTTAAGAACAGAAGAGGTAGAGGTGTAAAAGACACTAATCAGAGTTATCTTCTCTGAAAGTAATGAATTTCATTGTACAGCCAGACCCTGTGGTGAATGAAGTGAAGTTGTCATTTACAGAGTGGAAAATATGTGCTTTTCAGAGGGCTCGGCATGCTGATAAGTGTACTTTTCCACTCAGTGAGGAACGCAATGGTAAACCACCTCATTCCTCGTTTTACTTAGTAAAACCTCTAGAGGTTCAAACCAGCCTTTCGGCTGTTGACCTAAACAACATATATTCATATAGGCAAGAGAAAGTAAAAAGTTAATTCCCACTCTGCATTACCGTCTAACTATATCCACGCTCGCAATTTCATGGTTACAAGTATAATAATACAATAATATTGTTTACATGATAACTATACAGTCACATTCAACAAATATAAATTCATAAATGGTACCTATAATATTATAATTATAATTATGACATCACAGAACAGTGAAAATTTTAAGGTTCATATTAATTAATTAATTAATCACATATATGCAATACTAAACTACATAAGTGTAACAATTTAAAATTACTAATAAAATTACTGTAAAATGTAGCATATAAGTCTATGTTTTTTTCTGACATAAAATCTCTTGAAAAAATCTGGTGTGAAACACTCACACAACTTTCTCTTGCCAATGTAAATAATTAACAATAAACCTAACATTATTAATAAAATATTAGAAATCAACAAAACACTAACCTCAAAAACATAACCTTATTTTAATCATGAGTGAATGACGCAAAATGAAAATCGTACTCAGTTTGGCTTTAAAAAACGGAAAATCACACTTTCACGCTAAACTAGGCTCTGTAGAGAAAACTTCTTCAAATAAAAGTTGTAGATCTTTTAATTTCCTATAAATTTTATTATATAGGCCTACATTTTTGTCGTAAAATGCGTACTTAAGCCGAAATCTTAAAAAAATCGATTTTTCACACGTTTTCGTGAGAAAAAAACAGAAAATTGCTAATTACCGCTAAACTAAGCGTTATACAAAAAAATTTTTGAAATAAAAGTTGTAGAATTTTAAATTTTCTACAACTTTTATTATATATATTTTTGCAGTAAAATGCATAATAAAGCTGCAATCTTAAAAAAAACAATTTTTTTACGTAAAAACACCCTCACCAAGAATTTCAGCAAACATAACGCCTACCCTATCTTGTAGAGAATAAAAAATTGAGTAAACCAGGCGATTTTAAAAAAAATCGTAGGACCAGTTTTTGAGAAAATCGCAAAAAAGTGAAAAATTACACGAATAAACTACTACTTCCGGTTGACCGATTTTGATGAAAATGTTCGTGTCGGGTCCGGTAGTGGTATGTAACTTAAGTTTCAAGTTTTAAGTTCGTACGATGTTCCGTTCTTGAGATATTCTGTTCACACACACACACACACACACACACACGCACGCACACACAGACCAATCGCTAAAAACATGTTTTTTGGGTTCAGGGGGTCTGAAAACGTATAGATCCGGTGAAAACTCGATTTCGAAAAATCGACATGAAAACAATACTTTCCTTCCTATATATTCATATAGGCAAGAGAAAGTAAAAATTATCTGCCGGCACTAAAAATCATTTGTTGTACATACCGTGTTTCACAACAAATTTCATGTATAGGAAAATTAACATCGGTTAATGAACTGCCAATATTAATCTTATTACAAGTGTTTAATCTTACTTTTATTGCTCCAGCCATTAGGAAACAGAATAAAAATAGTCTACAAATGATTTTAATAGCTAATAATTTAATTATTAATAAATAAACTCATAATAACTTAATATTTTATTTTGATATTAATGTAAATGTAGGAGAAAATTTGATGGCTATGAGGATGCCTTTAAAGCATGCGGCGTAGAGTGATGGAAGTTTTATACATTAACAACATTCTGCATTCACCAGTTGGTGTTCCGGATATCTCGAAGATTTTCCTGAGAATGCCTTGCACAACTTTAAGAAGTTTCAGGCTGTTTGCTGGAGCCACAAGGAGTAAAATAGCTCCAATCAATAGATGTATAGCTACAGCAAATGAAATAAATGGAGAGGTAGATCTGTTTCACAGAGATGGTAAAATTTAAGAAAACTATACAGGATACTGTGAAAGAAGGTTGTAAATACTGCGTGATTTTTATGTTGTTTTATGTATTTTTATGTTATTCGAGCCTAAGTGGTGTATGTTGGGCTAGTAAAGAAAGAATGACTATGTTAAGTTATAATGGTGCAGTATCGCTACTGAGGCGATATTCTATTGGTGTTCTACTGTACCACCTCACATCCTTGCGACCAGCCATAGTAGTGGGTGGAGATGGCGGGGTGTAGGGGAGTTTGGGAGCCCCTAAAAAAAAACCGTGGTACTTACATAAAAATCATTTGCGCCCATTGCTGACTAAACATTTGCTGGGGATATGAAGTGGTCAGTTCAATAATTTTTTTCTATATTACCATACGAGAGGACGTGAGTTCGAGTCCAAAATATGAAAACTTTTTTTTTGTTAATTGGTAATTATTAATTAAATAATGAAAAACATTTGAAATTATAAATTGTAATTTTTAATACAACTAACTAACTAGTAAATTATTTAATAATAATTGTAATAAACTTATTTTGAAAAAATTTGTAATTTAACCTGTTCACACTGGTAATCTAATTTTAGATGATGCCGAATAGATTGTGGTTGGAGCGATAAAACGTGTTTCCGCAAGGTCAGTATGAGTCAGAAACCAGTAAATATTGTTCTTTTCTTGTAGGGAATTCTTTAACGCATCTAATAGTGTTTACAGAAATAGAATATCATAACAGGGAAAATTTTTAATCGTTCTATAGTGTGTAGGTAGCATTGATGGTTTGGGAATTGTTTGTTTTGAATGGAAATCCGTGTAGCTCAAGTATAAGTCAACGTACATGCATGTTCTTTAGTTTGTGTGGAAGCTTTGACGATTCTGTTACGGTGTTTGCTCTTGAGAAGGGAAGACAAGCCCATTTTACTTTTCAGGAGGGGGTTTACTATCACAGAGGCAAAAAATTCTACACTTTGCCGGGTTGCAAAGGACGTGTAACGGCTTCCTTCTAACCGCACCTACAGAATTTTTCAAAACACTTGGTTGTAGGGAAAATAATTTTCTACATTGCTTTGCTTGCAGCTGTAACCTAAATATAATAGTGGCTCTGTGACATCACCGTAAAGAATGTAAAATACCATCCCTTCATGCTTCCCTGTGATGTGAAAATGGACTCGTGTTGAACATTTTGTAACTTCGTCAAATATTTACGGAAATTTAAATGAAAATGACATTTATTCCAGTAAATTCTTGTCTAAAAAACATGTGTTATAAATTTTTTTGCTAAACTGAAATTTAAGCCTGTTATAGTAAATAATATAAACACAAAAATTTTTGAGGTTAAAAATTTCGCTCGCCTAAACGCAAAGATTGATCAAGCGATTTTGTTGTAATTATATTCAAAAGGCACGTACGTACCATATGAATCAACTGTAATATTTTCAGAATTTTTCATCAGTAATGACATTAGATAAAACAGTTGTTTTGAGAGCGCGTTTCGAATTTTGCAATTCTTCTGTTTAACGAGTAACAGTCAGTTTCCAAAGGGTTAATATAGTGTCTGTTAGATTTGAACTCATGCCCTCTTGTGACTTCCATAGATTCATGTATATAAACGCAGTGATTTATTTAGTCATAATTATCATCAGAGTTTAGATCTGTCAGTCAGTTATAATGTGTATGAGTGCACCATAAATTGTAGACAAGTATAATCATCGTTAACATTGTAAATAGGAATTACTCTATTTAATGTGATCAAGTTATTGTAATTAGTTTATTATTTATTGTAATTTTTAGTGCTTAATAAATATTTGTCTGTGATTATAAGTGATAGTTTATAAGGTATTTAATTTTTTTTTTATTTATTAAATTTATTTAGTCGCATCAAAAGCTTGGTGATTAGCGACTACGCTGGATTGACTGCAACTGTGGGTTTTGACCAGTGAAAATTTCCAGACCCTAGCCAAAAATTGAACCTGGGATCTCCGCGTGGTAGGGTAACGAGCTAACCACTACGCTATGGAGTCGGCTTATTTAAATTTGTTATTATTTAATTTGAAGTGTCACAATATAATACGAATTTGGTTCGTTTTTATGCACCGAAAAAAATTTGGATCAATTAAAACTGGTAAAAGTTTCAGTTGGAAATGTTTTGGTAAGGTTCAAGATATTGAGGTGGCCTTGGATAGGCGAAGCATCTACTCTACTGAACTGAAGAAAATAACTCTACCACTAACAAATACAGTTCTAAAATCGGGTGAAATGATCCTCATACGCCACACTTTACAGTAAAAACTTAGGAATAGAATTTTAAAGAAATCAACAGCTTATGCAATATGTAATATCCTTACATTTCTATAGTGAACAATAACAAAAGAAAGGTGATATTTTCTGAACTAAAAGCAAATGGAACTTACAAGGAAAATAATATTAATTATGTAGTCTAACAGTGGTTGTTAACCTTAGGAGGGGGTGTAGAAGAATTTAAGGAGAGTCATGACTGTATTTAAAAAATAAAACTGTCACCGCCACCCCTTCTAATTAATCATTTACTGTGTTGCCGGCCATCAATACTTCTCCTGGCCCTTGTTTGCGCGGTAGGCCCTTTGGTGGCTTACCGACAAACCTTTCGGCTGCGTACCGACAAAGGCCTTTGTCATCAAGGCCGAGTGAGTAACTGCCCTCTCGGCAACTACACAAAGAGCGCTACACTGAGCCGAGAGGATTCAATTCCAATCCAGACAGCAGAAAAAATGTCCACCACGGCACAGGGCTACAGGACTCCAGCGAAGACTAATCGACGACCCCGCAAGAGAGAAGATGATGCTTCCGCTTGCCGACGCGTCACTGTAAGCTGTTGACTAAACCGTCATCGCTTGCTAACGCGAGTGATGCTCACAGCATTCCCTCGACCAAGTCTTACACCCACCGGACCCAACAAAGCAGCCATCAGCGCATTACAGTGAGGGAAGAAGATGATGTCTCCACTGGACGACGATACGCCGTGTCGCCCAGCTCCTCGACCGCCACGACGACTACGACCAACGCTTCCCATCAAGACAACCACCTTTTAAACGGCCCTTTTCAGGGCCACAAAACAAATAAGGTTCTCCACTTAATGTCACCATCCGGTGACAAAACTATACTCAGTTTTGTAGTAGATGTTGTTGTTTAGGTCATCAGCCAAAAGGTTAGTTTGAACCTGTAGAGGTTTTACTAAGAAAATCGAGGAGTGAGGTGGTTTACCATTGCCTTCCTCACTGAGTGGAAAAGTACACTTATCAGCATGCCGGGCCCTCTGAAAAGCATATATTTTCCACTCTGCAAATGACACTTTCACTTCATTCACCACAGGGTCTGGCTGTACAATGAAATTCATTACTTTCAGAGGAGATAACTCTGACTAGTGTCTTTTACACCTCTACCTCTTCTGTTCTTAAATGATTCAGTCATTTAATTGGCTGACCATGTGATAAGAAACAGAACTATTTATTTTAGCCTGCAACTAACAGAATGAGTGTAAATAATTTGACACTCCACCTGTCTGTTATGGGCAATTGTAGTAGATATATTTTCAATAAATACATATACTACGCTGCTCGCATTGGTGTAGTTTGTAATGTGCTCGCCTCTCATCATGCGGTCTTGGGTTCGAATCCCATTCAGGCACGGCATATTTTCATACTTTACAAAAAAATCATTTCATCCTTCACCGTCAGCATTAGCAGTAATTGCAGAACAGTTGGACGTTGAAAAAAAAGTATATTTTCAAAATTATCGTAAATTTTTGTACATTGTACTCAAGCAGAGTACAACTTGGTAACTTGGTAATTGTCCTACTCTGGCGACACTGTCATCATACTTCTCTTCCATATTCCGATTTTAGGCCGCTACTTGTTTTCACCACTTATAGTGGTTTTGGGGTAGGGGCGCAGTGCCTGAAAGGTTGAGAACCATTGCACTAACACATTTCTTTGATGATCTGAATGCAAAATAACAGTGCAGCTACAATATAACCTTAAAAGTCATTGTAGACTGAATCACTATTTTTATCTAAGACTTACACAAGCTGCTGATTCTTGAAGCCTCCGCACATGATGCGTTGTGATTTGTATGATATACGATTAGTGGAATCCACACATGGGGCGATTGTAATTAGTGAAACGTTTGTTTTCCACCAGTGAATAGAAGAATGTTGTGCTGTTTATTATTTCTTTTTCCACATGTTGGATGAATATGTGGAATTCTATTGATGAGGACATTGTTATGTACTTCTATAACTGGTACACAAGATTACAATGGTGAAAGTAGAGAAAGCACTGTGTCTATCCCTACTTTGAAAAAAATTTGCATTGCACGCTTAGATAGAAAATAATAAACAGATCGTAATGTTTGCAAATAGCTTGTGTCTGAATCTCATTGCATTCTGATCACATGGGAATCGTACGAATTGGGAAGGAGAGAAATCGCATCGCACTGTATTCAGAGGCTTTTAAGTGGGTAGTCAACTCAAGAAGATGATTTTTTTTAAATTTTGACTGTGTTTTGCATTTATTTGAAGTTTAAAATTTTCTGAATCACAACATTTGTTTACTTTGTATGTTGACAAAAGTTATAAAAAGCATCTGTTTAAAATAAAGCTCACTAGCAAGGCGAGTAAAATTATTCCTTCAACTTTAAGTTTTCCGGAAATGTGGTTTTTGCATGATTGTACATTCTTGGAAATTAAATATTTTGGTTTGTATTGGAGGTATTTGAATGATGTTTTTTTTCAATTGTTCATAATTTCTTGCTCTATTATCTGTGGAATGATTATTACAAAAACCTTAATAGGGATTTAGTTGAAAAATAATTTGTGAATACATAAAATAAATGTTTTTGAAATATGGTTTTTCTTCAATAAATTTCTTGTAAGAAAAAATACATACTATCGCATACAACAGATAATAGGCAGCAATTTTCTGTATTTTGTAGCATAAGAATCATGATGATATCTTTCTTGGTTCCTGAGATATTTGATTCCCCGTAAAAGCCCGCTTTTCCAACCTCACCCTTATATTAGGGGCTGTAATTAATTTTTTGACTAGGTTCAAATGGAAGATCAGTACTAGTAAATTACTCTTTCATTTAAAATAAATAATTATTATAAATTATAGCCAGAAGTATTCATTTTCATTTTCTGGGTTGACTACCTCGTTAATGATAAATTTTGACTAGAATTAATGAAAAATAATTAATTAAAATTTTCTTACAATTCATAAACCTAAAAAAACCATAATATAAAGATTCATAATACATTAACAACTTAATCGTAAACCAACTAAACAAATATTATCACTTAAAATTAAAAAGTTCTTCTACAATGTGGCACTAAAGTCTCTAATTTATTATAATATGGTGCACATTAATGGACATTCAATTTCATTATCACAACAAGTATAAGAATAAATTTAGTATGTTTTCCCTTTAATAAAGCATGCAGTACGGTTTAGTAATACAGTAAAATTCAGTAGTAACGAAAATCTGGTAATAACATATAATGCTTTATTCCTAATTTGTTTACGTTGCAATCTGTTCAATTTAGAACAATAAGCAACCCCATGACCCAATGAGATGAGGATGATATGTATGAAGTGTAAAAATGAAGTGTAGTCTTGTACAGACCCAGGCCGACCATTCCTGAGAGAGTATGGTTCATTAAACCCCAACCATCAAAGTACACCGGTAACCACTGACTAGTATTCAAATCCGTATAAAAGTAACTACCTTTACTAGGATTTGAACCAGGAACCTTCGTCTCCGAAAATCAGCTGTTAAACAGCTGATTTTGGCGACAACTTTACCTCTAGACCAACCCGGTGGGTATAACATATATGAAATTAAAAAATTTGGTTGGTTTCATAAACTATTAACAAATTGTAAAGTCGGATTTAACAAAAAAAAAACCAGTGTTGTAACAAACAAATCACCTCCTTGAAATAAAAACAACAGATAAAAATATTATTCTCTGGAAAATGAGAAACACTTTTGCGTATGCGATACGTATATAGTTACTTGAGTCACGAGTTTACCTTTGGTTTTAACGAAGCGTAAAGCATCAGTGCGCATGCACAACTGCTTTGGTATCAGTTCGCAACCACAACAACAGTTTATGTTGTTAAGTATAGTTAAGTTGTTAAGTATATATGTTGTAAAGTTTAGTTATGTTGTTAAGTTTAGTTATGTTGTTAAGTATAGTTAAGTTGTTAAGTATAGTTTACTTAAAGAACATAAGTATATCGTGGAACATTTTGTATTATTATTATTTTTTTTAACATCTGAATGTTCTACAATTACTGCTAATGAAGATGGTGAAGGATGAAATTATTTTTTGTAACGTATGAAAATATGCCGTGCCTAACTGTATGAATATAACTGTTTGTTACCGTAAACAGAAATGCCAGTTTCTCAAAAATGCAGTCAAACTAATCACAGTGCTTAACAAAATCTAATATGCAATGCAATAAAATGCTATAAAGTTGAAGTTAAACAAAAATACTTTTCCGTACCGCTTAACAAAAGCCATGAGCGAGTGGCTAACTACTATGCTGTTTCTCTTTCCACAATTTGAAAAATAAAGAAGAAAGTTAAAGACAATGGAAGAAGATAATTATCTTCTTCCATTGTCTTCATAAACAGTTTATTTGACACCTGGTAAAAAAAGGAAACAGTTGTATCAATAAGAAAGAGATGCCAACATGTGAAAAGTTGTTACCGATTTTTAAAGAAATGCTAAATTTTTATTGGAAACTTTGTACATTAAGAAAAATGTTAAAAGGAAATGGGGTTAAAGTAGAAAAAGTGTCAGTCATAACGAATTATATCAATTGAAAGGCAACATGTGGTTAACCAACGGTGCACTTGCACGGTAGTAAAATATAGTGTCTCACTTTTAAGGTTGGCAGCACTGTCAGATTTCACTTCCCTTCCTGACAACCCATCTATACGCAAAAGTCATTTTTGTGACTATCTATATCAATACAATGGGAAAATATTACTGTTCACGTATTTCTACAGTAAGAAGGGCTAATGTTAGGGAGTTATCGGTAAACCGCATATTATCCTAATTGCCTCAGCTTAGACCAATCAGGAATTGAACCCATGACCCTTTTTATGCCTAGAATAGCTGACGACTAAACGTCGCTAATCATTCGACCAAGGAAATGTCTTTTTTTGTTTTAGGTCTGAATGTTTTGCGTTTACTGCTAATTCAAACGGTGGAGAATGATTATATATGAAAATGAATGATGAAAAAATGCCAGACCTGACCAGGAATTGAACCTGGAACCCTGGCGTAGAAGTCAATTGCTCTAACCACTATGCCAATGAGCCAGCTGCCAAGGAGATGCTGTAAAAGAATTTCATTCATGATTTTTTACGTAAGTATACATGCTAATATTGGTTATTTAGGTAAATGGGTGAGCACATAACTTAATGAGAGAACTAGATAGATATTGCAGTGTACAGGCTCATACGGATATAACCAACAAATAATGGCGGTCCCTTCAATTTCGTTATAACCGAATTTTACTGTTTAATACAAGTACAATAATATGAAGGAGGCCATCACATTTGGAACTCTAAATTTATGGTAACACAAAATACGGAGCCCTATTATTAACACAGATAACACATGAATCATGCATTTGCTTAAACACAAAAGTAATCTACCCCAAATATATGTTTGATTTAGTTTTTAATTACTTAATTAGTTAATATATATATAAATAACTATAAAATATACCTTGTTTTTCATTATATCATACAAAAAAATCTTCTTTGATAGTTTCAAATAAGAAAACAAAAAACCATCTTATTCAGATATTTATTGAGGTGAATCCAATTAAATCAACACAGGTTATGTTCACTTAGTCCACCTATGATGTTCTATAACATTCATATCTTACAGGCCAGAGTGGTGCAATATCTTGGTTTATGGCTTGACAGGCGACTAACTTTTTCTTTTTTTCTGTTTTGGGTTTTACGTCTGACTGTTTTGCAATTTCTGTTAATGCAGATGGTGGAGAATGAAATATTAAAATGAGTAATGCAAAAATGTCAGACCTGATCGGGAATCGAACCCAGGATCCCGGCGTAGAAGCCAGTTGCGCAAACCATTACACTAACGGGTGACTAACTTGGAAGCATAATCTGCGTACAAAAAATTTAAAACTTAACCATCGCCAGAAGCTACTCTTCTGCATAATTAACCCTCGATTAAGGTTGAACCTTCGTTCCAAAATTTTAATTTACAAATCCCTTTTAAGGCCAATCTGAACTTACGGTGTCCATCTCTTTGGAGTACTGGCAGAGAGTAATTTAAAGTCGATCCACACCTTTCAATTGAAATTCTGAAGACTTGTTTCTGGTGCTTCTTTTTATTATAAGCAATGAAACCCTCCATGGAAAATTCAGAATTCTGACAGTAAAGGAACGAACACGACTGACTAGACGACCAAACCAATTAGCCCATGATCTAGCTTCACTACAAGGAACTTCCTAACTGTGCGACGTCTAAAGAGAAAATGGAGTAGAGACATCTTGGTCTGAATAATGGCCAATACTCGTAGTTTAAAACTGAGAATGTACCACTGGGTAATTCTTCTCCTTAAAGTTAAATTTCCCACCGCCATTTAAATATATAAGGAAGTTGTGCAGCTCAATGTACAGTACCGTAATAAAAATTAAGATTTTTAGTATAATTTATCATGGCACAAGGGTGGATCCAAAGAGGGGGCACTGAGGGCTATAGGCCCCCCCAGATTGTTTTTTATATAAAAAAATAGTTAATATTTTCCTTTTTTTTTACTGTGATTTTTTACAAGTACTTTTGCACTGTGCACCGCTTCTTCAGGTAATAACATTAAATTTATAGAATATTTTCATTTTTTTTTAAATTAATTAGTTTGCACTTGCCCGTGTTTAACTAATTTTTAGTTTCATCAGTTATCTTTTGGAATTGTATCGGTTCGTTTCAATTTTTTTCGTAGACTGAAGTTGAAAAGTTTTGTAAGCTGTGTTTTGTTAACATGCGTGATAGTGAATGTGTTGAGTTTTTGAAACATAAAAGCGGTAAACATTAAAAGGTAGAAAAAAATAATTTTGTTAAATGTAATGGTTAAAATAATTAATTAAGGAGTTTTTATGAAACTACAATAATTACAAGTAATCTGAACGGTATAATTGAAAATGCTTAAAGGATAATGTTTATTTTAGCTGGATGTAGATATTTTTATGATGGAATGTAGTGCAAGATTGTCCGGCGAGAGGTAGATACGTGCCAACTAGTGTAAAACTTTTGTTTACAACCTATAGGCGCTTGCCTCATGCGGAGTACTCTTACAGTATGTACTCGTAGATGGACTATAGGTGAGACGACAGCCTGGCGGTAACACCTACCCATTACCCGCTAGGCGAGTCACTACAACTACATGTTTTAAATAAAAATAAAAAGTTTTATTAAAAACAATAACACATTGCATTATAAATTTCAAACATAATAATAATTAGAAAGGCTTTTATATGTTTTCCAATTTATGTACAAACCATAATACATATATGATAATGAACAGCCAAAACAAAACAAAATTAAATATAAAACTCACCTCAGAGTATTATATTATTTCGAGATCTTTCGTCTCTCACGGAGACATCATCAGGAATTAAAAGACACCAAACGCATGTTGTTGTTGTTTAGGTTAACAGCCGAAAGGCTAGTTTGAACCTCTAGAGCAGCGGTTCCCAAACTTCTTTCCTTTACGCCCCCTTTTGCCAAAAAGAAAACTTCTCACGCCCCATTACACAATTTTATTGGCAATGAAAAATCACGTATTACATTGAATAACCATATATTTATTTTTTTATTTTTTGTAGCATTAGAAGTTGCAATTTAATTTTAACAAGAGACAAAATAAATCAATGGATGGATGACTTGCATTTTTTTTTAAAGGTTGCCCAACGTAAATCATTGATAAAACCAACATTGCACCAATGCTTTGTTTCTATTGTAACAAGTGCTGAAAACACTTTTTTGCACAGATAGGTGCTTGATAAAGATAATTACAATTACTGCCGCTTGCTGTTATATACTGGGGTAAACTTGGTAATACTTAACCCAAAATGATATTTTGTCAATTTTATCGAAATCGTTTTTCGCAGCAGAAACATTTTTTATTTCTAAAACTTTTTTTTAAGTAATTCGGGCAGGAAGTCTATGTTGGCACTGAAAGGATCTGTTATGGAGGGTAAAGCTATCTCGAAGTCCCGCGCCCCCTTGACGTGTCTTCACGCCTCCCTTGGGGGGGCGCCCCCCACTTTGGGAACCGTTGCTCTAGAGATTTTACTAAGTAAAAACGAGGAGTGAGGTGGTTTACCATTGCCTTCCTCACCGAGTTGAAAGAGTATGCTTATCAGCATGCCAGGCCCTCCGAAAAGCACTCACTTTCCACCCTGCAAATGACAACTTCACTTCATTCACCAAAGGGTCTGGCTGCATAGTGAAATTCATTACTCTCAGAGGAGATAACTCTGGCTAGTGTCTTTTACACCTCTACCTCTTTTGTTCTTAAATAGTTCAGTCATATAAGTGGCTGACTATGTGATAAGAAACAGAACTATTTTTTTTTAGCCCTGGACCAAACAGATAGAGTGCAATTAAAATAACACTCCACCTGCCAGTTTTGGGCATACCAAACACATATATAACAAAAAACATTAAAACAATTATGGTCAACGACCACATCAATTATTCGGCCGAATAACCGCGCGCGGAATGGTTTATGGTAGGGATTAATTGACGTGGTCGTTGACCATAATTGTTTTTTGTTATATATGTGTTTGGTATCTTTTAATTCTTGATGATGTCTCCGTGAGAGACGAAAGATCTCGAAAGAATATAATACTCTGATGTGAGTTTTATATTTAATTTTGTTTTGTTTCGGCTGTTTATTATCATATATGTAGTGGTGCAAACAAAGGAAAATAATGTTTAATAAAATAAAATAAAATAACAAACCATAATATATATTTATATGTACACATTATTTTTGTAAATGTACATTAATGTGTAATTTCGTAGCTCTTGTTGGCTTTTTGCGCTGCTGCAGCCACTGTGTTATTGGTGGGAGATTATACGGGTAAGCGTATAAATCAGTACAAATGCGGAAGAGTTGACATGTCTGGTTCTAAAATTTAAGATGGTTTTTCGTTTTACAATATTTATTAAAAAAAAACTATTAAAATTAGCCCACACTTTTATATATTATATCATTATGTAGTTTAAAATTTTATTCGTTAATATAACATTAATATATAAATATAATATCAATTCCTGTATTGTATTATACAATGTCGTGTGAAACTAGTTGTTACATAAAATACAAGTGCATTGTTGTGTTTGTTACCTATTTAATAATTTAGGGTAGTAATTATTTTTAGTAATATGTTATACGGAATATAAAAAATATTTTTTATAAACTTGTTTTTTTTAATAATATTTATATCTTAAACCTCTAAAATACATATTAAAGGTATCAATATCATTGTAACAATAATTATATATATATATATATATATATTTAATTGGTTTTATAAAAACTTAGCTCGTGCCATTGCGTTAATTTCAAGGTCGCATTTATCTAATAACATTTCGTATCGACATTAAACGCTATTTGGTTAATCTAATGACTATAATCCATTAATTTACTTATAAATAAAAACTATTTACATTCTTTGTTGTTATTTTTACAGTTTCAAATAAGTATTTAATACTTATTTTTTAGGTATATAATATTATAGGTTATGTTAGATAAGTTAAGTTAGGTTTCTTACCATATAAATATATTTACGAGTGTTGGATTTCCTTAAAATTATTATATTATTCTATAAAAGTGTATGTATTTATTAAAAAATACTAAATTAACAGTCAAATGTGAATTGTTTTTGTACAGAGTGCTAAATATTAAATATGTTTATGTAGTAAATACTGTTATTTTATAATAGTAGTTCATATTTCAAGGTCATACATTATTGATGCTTTAAAAGTCATAACTTATCTGAATTTTCAGTAAAATAAATAAAAAAATTAAGAATTATGAACAACTAAATATATATTTTTACATCCTCAAAAATTTTATGTATTACCTATAGTTATTTGAGTCACGAGGGGTAAAGGGGTGAAAGTATAAGTGCGCATGAGTCACTGCTTTGGTATCAGTTTGCCACCACAACAATGTAAACTATACTTAGAGGACATGCAGTATATCGTGAAACCTTTTGTAGGTTAAAGGTCTCTGCCCACTAGAACGTACCATACTAGGACAGTGCCAGACACGAAAAAAACCGCTCCGCTCACTACTATGCCCACTGCAACGGATTGACCGCGTCCTATACTCTTATACAACGCGTATGATAACCGTTCCATACCCGTTTATGGCCGTTCGACTCTTGTCGCTATATCGTCATTTTTTTACTAAAAATTCCGTATCTTTTCCGTTATCCAACAAGAAATGTACTGCATTAAGCACTTGTTATGCGGCTTGCGTCATTCTCAATAAACTAACCTAATTTTAATCATATAATATGAAAGACGTATATAGTGACGGCTTGCGTCATCCTCAATAAACATAACCTAATTTTAATCGTATAATATGAAAGACGCCAAATGAAAATCAATCTTAGTTTGGCTTAAGATCTTAAGCCTTAGATCTTAGATCGTAGATCTTTTAATTTCCTATAAATTTTATTATATAAACTTTTGTCGTTAAATGCATAGACTACTAAGGCCGAAATCATAAAAAATTGATTTTTCATAAGTTTACGTGAGAAAAAAACAGAAAATTGCTAATTACCGCTAAACTAACTGTTATACAAAAAAATGTTTGGAATAAAAGTTGTAGATTTAAAATTCTCTACAACTTTAATTATATACATTTTGCGGTAAAATGCATTATAAAGCTGAAATCTTACAAAAAAAACTTTTTTTACGTGAAAACAGCCTCACCAAGAATTTCAGCAAACATGACTCCTACCCTATCTTGTAGAGCATAAAAAAATTAAGTAGACTAAATGAGGTAATTTAAAAAAAATCGTAGGACCAGTTTTTGAGAAAATCGCAAAAAAGTGAAAAATTACACGAATAAACTACTACTTCCGATTGACCGATTTTGATGAAAATGTTCGTGTCGGGTCTGGTAGTAGTATGTAACTTAAGTTTCAAGTTCGCACGATGTTCCGTTCTTGAGATATTTTGTATACACAAACCAATTAAAAAACGGGAGAAGGAGATGACTCATGTTGACAAACTTAAATAAAATAAAATAAAAATAACAGTAATAACATAACAATAACAACATTAACTATGAGTAATGGCTATGCGTAATGGAATGAGTCATAAATAGATTAATAGTTAAATAAATATTATGTATTGTATGTAGTATTTACATACAATAAATATACATACGTTCAATAATGGGTTACGCGACCCGCATAACACTTGCTAAATGCAGTACATTTCTTGTGAGAAAACGGAAAAGATCCCAAAGGATCTTTTCCGTTATCCAACAAGAAATGTACTGCATTTAGCACTTGTTATGCGGCTTCCTATTAGAAAATTGTCTACGAGAATTGACAATGATTGCCATTATTTTGGACGAGAAAGAGGAAACCGAGAAAAAATATTGAGAGACGATACTGTGTCACAACGAGGGGTTGCACCGCAGTGGGCCGTCGGCACAAACCCGTTCAGCAACGGCACTTGCCATGCACGCACCGTACCGACACCTACAAAATATTCTCGTATGCAGATAGTTGACTGAACGGGTCTGGCACGCAACGGCGTTGGCCGGTGACGGTACGGTCTAATGGGTGTTTTGCTATACTAACTGATACAAAGAATATTTATTTGTATGTGTCGGAATAGTTACGATCCTAGTGTGATATGGTCTAGTGGGCAGAGACCTTAACTGTACCAATATAACTGTTTCATCAAATAAAATGGAATCCAATTAAGCAGAACATGTGAAAGAATCAGGGCATAATTTTGGAAAAACAAAAGAGGATTTTTATATACTGGAAAAATGTACTTATGATAATAAATATAAAATAAAAAATTTGAAATCACATCCATATATAAATTTAAAAAAAGATAAAATAATTAGTGAACAATTTAATGAAAGAAGCCGCTGCCATCCACTGTAATTAAGTACAAACTAATACAGGAATGAAATTTAAGACAGTTTTAATCTAAACCCACCGGGTTGGTCTAGAGGTAAAGTCGTCGCCAAAATCAGCTGTTTAACAACTGATTTTCGGAGACGAAGATTCCTGGTTCAAATCCTAGTAAATGTAGTTACTTTTATACGGATTTGAATACTAGACACTGGTTACCAGTGTACTTTGATGGTTGGGGTTCAATTACCCATACTCTCTACACAGTTTTTAATTTAATTTAAGTTAAATTTTAACAATATTGCTCTGAAGAAGGTGGTACCACCGAAACTGATGCAAGTTTTTAAACTTAAAAACCAACCAAAGGTAAGGTGACACATTTCATTTATACTGTAATTTAAATAAATAATTTATTTTGACTAAAAAAGACAAAGGCCTATGGGACAGCTATATTACTTAAACCGAATCCACAAAATGACTAACCGATAATGAATGTATAAAATAATCCACATTAATTTATTCATTTTTCAATTAAAATTACATTAGTCAACGAAATAATAAGGGTTAGAGTGAACCACTTTTTTTTAAACAAACAGAGGGCAGGAACAGATTGATTGATTGTTTTTATAGTTACTCGAGTCACGAGTTTGCTTTGGTTTTAACAAGGGGAAAAGGGGGAAAGCATCAGTGCGCATGTGTCACTACTT
Organism: Catonia carolina; assembly: GCA_035578175.1. NCBI lineage: Eukaryota > Metazoa > Arthropoda > Insecta > Hemiptera > Achilidae > Catonia > Catonia carolina. The sequence goes on along the minus strand of JAQMRL010000020.1, from coordinate 4,959,840 downwards.
TGGTATCAGTTTGCCACCACAACAACTTAAACTATACTTAGAGAACATACAGTAAATTGCAAACCTTTTGTAGGTTAACTGTACCAATATAACTATTTGTTACCGCAAACGGAAATATCAGTTTCTTGAAAACGAGGTCGAACTGTTCACAGTGCAGAACAAAATCTAATCTGCAACGTAATAAAAGCTGTGAAGCTTAGCTAAGCTGTGAAGATTAGCTGTGAAGTTGAAGCTAACTAAAAATACCTTTCCGTGCTTCTTAAAAGCCGTGAGGGAACAGCTAACTAATGTGATGATTCTCTTTCCACAATTCAAAATATAAAGAAGGAAGTTAAAGACAGTGAAGAACACAATTTTTCATCAACAGTTTTTTTAACACCTGGTAAAAAAGGAAACAGTTATGTCAATAAGAAAAAAATGTAGACATGTGAAATGTTATTACCGGTTTTGAATGAAAGGCTAAATTTCAGTTAGAAACTTTGTACATTAATACGTCCAGCGCCACGTGTGTCCCACACAGTATTATTTTTCTGGCGTTCTTATATCATCGGTTTTTCAGTTGTGCTCTTTATATTTTAGTGGCGTGTTAATTGAACTACAGTGAACGTGTATCGGTTCATGGTTTCAGGTTTTTTGTTTTAATAAGTGTTTATAATGGCTGATGACATGATATAAGTGTTTATAATGGTTATGATGACTGTAACCAATCATCATTACATCATCAATGTTATTTTCTATGTAACTTACTCCTTATTTATGTAAACAGAAAATATTTTTAGTGTACTACTACTCATTAAAATCAATATTGTTCTTAATTTTTCTGATAAACACAAAAAAAATAAAACATTCTTTGTTTATTAGTCAAACCCCTTCTACCACTGTACTAGGGTACAATTTTAATAGAACCAGCGGATTTTGTGCAGTAAAATGTTTACAATTTATGAATCATATCCGGTGCCATTCCTGCTTACTGCTGTCAAAACAATTGTATTAACAGAAAAATGTTTCACAAGATGTCATCTTAAGGTAATAAATCCTCTTTGTCGGTTTTACCAAGGATCTTTTGTTACGCAACTTACAGTTTTGTCGAATATTAAACTATTTTTTTTTTATTCCTAATTTGTGTACGTTGCAATCTGTTACAATTTAGAGCAATAAGCAACCCATGACCCAATGAGATGAGGATGATGTGTATGACGTGTAAATGAGACTGTGTAGTCTTGTACAGACCCAGGCTGACCATTACTGAGAGAGTATGGTTAATTAAACCATCAAAGTACACCGGTAACCACTGTCTAGTATTCAAATCCATATAAAAGTAACTACCTTTACTAGGATTTGAACCGGGAACCTTCGTCTCCGAAAATCAGCTGTTAAACAACTGATTTCTTCTATCGCTCCCACAGACTCCCTTATTACTTCATTACTCGTGGGAGTTAGAGCTGGTCTCCTATCGGGCGCCTCCCCAGGTGGTGGATAGGGGGAAGCCCACTAGATAAGGTGGGTACCGTAGAAGACGGGGTGAACCAAATACCAGCAATGCCGAATGTTGGGCGGCGGGAAATAACTTGACCAACCATTGGGGGCCAACAGCCAAGGGCGGAGGAGCCACCAGTGGCAGGGAGACAGACCCTCAGTGTAGGAAATGACACTGAAATCTGTAACTGTGAGCGTCTGTACCCAGAATGGGCGGCTCATGGGGAGCGTCGGTACCCAGAATGGGCGGCTTCTCTCTTAACCTGGCAGTAGGTAAAATGCTTGGCGACAGGAAGGGCATCCGGCCGTAAAAAAAAAAATTGCTAAAACCCATGGATCATTTTTATACATTATTTAACCTAATTATTTAAAAAAGTATGTTGGGCTTACAAAGTTAATGATTTTTAGGTGGCACTCAACGTGTTAAGAAAAATTATAAAAGAAATGAAGTTAAAGTGGAAAAAGTGTCAGTCACAATGAAGCAATTGAAAGGAAACTTGTGGTTAACAAACAGTGCAATTGCACGGTAGTAAAATATAGTGTCTCACTGTTGAGGTTAGCAGCACTGACAGATTTCTCTTCCCTTATTCACAGCCCAACTATATGCTGAAGGCATTCCGTGACTCACAATCTATATATGGCAACACCAAGTTAATGTAAACAACTAATTATTCAACAACTTATGACCTTGAAAAAATAATTTCACTAAAAAATCATACACAAATTTTACTAACAAAATATTATACTGGGCACACAAAAACATTGATATTAAAATATGTTAATTTTTATTTTAATACAGTATAACATGTAATAAACTTTATGCACACTTCATAAAACTAACTTCCTTGTTATTATTTTCACTGTAAGGAAATAATTAATGGTAGAATACTGATACTATTCTAACAATTTTTAACAATTTATCTGAGCAGAGTACAAGGGGGGACCCAAAAGAAACCGGACTGAGAGTGCGTTGCCATTTGTAGACGTAGTACATAGTTCTTCTACTAGATGGAGCTAGTAAAGACTTTCAACAAACAACTGCCCAGACTGCAGTAGTTTGTAGGTTAATGTTTAATCACAGTGTTATGTTTCTCTTACTATTGTCGTGTTCCGTCGACGATATTAAGGTATTTTTAAAAGAAAAAATCTGGTGTGAAACACTCACACAACTTTCTCTTGCCAATACAAATAATGATCATTATAACCTAATATTAGTAATAAAAGAAGTAAACAAAAAACTAACCTCAAAAAACATAACCTTATTTTAATCATGAGTGAAAGACGCAAAATAAAAATCGACCTCAGTTTGCCTAACAAATACGGCAAATCACTCTTTCATGCTAAACTACGCTCTGTAGACAAAAATGCTTTAAATAAAGTTGTAGATCTTTTAATTTTTGTATTGTAACAATATCGAAGAAAAGATTCTATTGTTTCATTCATGAAATAGTAATAGAAGATTCGGTGTTTTTCAAGTAGGTTCTTTTGATTCACTATAAAAGAGACCCCCGAGAGCGTGGTCAGCAATCAGTATTCGTTTGATCTTTGACGAGTAGGTATCGGACGTTGTGCAGGCGCGTTTCCGAGCATTGTGTTGGTCAACGATTGTTATACTGTCTTTGTTTGTGTGTGTATTTTGAAAAGTTATTGTGCATCTGTGTTAAATCCAGTTTTTGTGTATTTAGTCTCATTTTGTATTTGTAGTATATAATATTGTTTGTAAGTAGTGCTAAGTAAATTAAGTTATTTATTGTTTATTATTTATTTAAGTAAATTAATAAGTTATTTATTGTTATTTCTTTATTATAATTAGTTTATTATTTATTTTGAAAATCATTTAGTGTAATAAATATTTGTATTGTAAACTTTAGTGTATTAATTATTTAATAACCTAGATCCTGAAACGGACCTTAGCGATAACTGTCACAGTACACACTTTTATTGTAAAATGCATACTAAGGCCGAAATCTTAAAAAAATCGATTTTTCACACGTTTTCATAAGAAAAAAACAGAAAATTGCTAATTAACACTAAAACTAAGCGTTATACAAAAAAATGTTTGAAATAAAAGTAATAAATTCTATAAATTTTTGCGCTAAAATGCATATTAAAGCTGTATCTTAAAAAAAAACATTTTTTTACACGAAAATAGCCTCACCAAAAATTTCAGCAAACATGGCGTCTACCCTATCTTGTAGAGCATAAAAAATGTAGTAAACAAGGCAATTTTTCAAAAAACCATAGGACCAGTTTTTTTGCAAAAAAGTGAAAAATTACACGAATAAACAACTACTTCCGGTTGACCGATTTTGATGAAAATGTTCGTATCGGGTCCGGTAGTGGTATGTAGATTAAGTTTCAAGTTCGTACGATGTTCTGTTCTTGAGATATTCTTTTCACACACACGCACGCACGCACACACACACACACACACACTAATCGCTAAAAACATGTTTTTTGGGTTCAGGGGGTCTGAAAACGTGTAGATCCGGTGAAAACTCGATTTCGAAAAATCGACATGAAAACAATAGGCCTACTTTCCTTCATATATATTCATATGGGCAAGAGAAAGTAAAAAATGTCAGTAGCTCGAGAAGAAACCCGACACCTATGGTGTGTAAAGTTTAATTTCCCTATATTTTACCAATCCTATGAAAGATGTACCTAAAAATAACAAATTTAACATTGGCGGGATACAAAGTACAGTTTCCCCTTAATGACGTCTCAGACGAAACATTACAACAGTAAGAGAAACACAACACTACGATTAAACGTGAACCTACAAACTGAAGCCGTCTGGGCAGTTGTATGTTGAAGGTCTTTACTTACTCCATCTAGTGGGAGAACTCTTTACTACGACTACACATGGCAACACGCTCTCAGTATGGTTATTTTTGAATCCCCCTTGCAATTAAAAACGAATTGAATCTGGATCAATTTTTGACAATAACACAAATTAATAACATGTTTATACATTTTTGGAGATAGAGGTTATTTTACAAAATTAAAAATTAAATTGTGTATACTTTACAAACAATTTTGCTCCATAAAGCTATGAGATTAAAGGAAATTATATTATTTTTGGCCTAAATATTGCAAGAAAATACACCAATATTAAACTATTTAAAATATTTTAAATTATTTAACAATGCATAATATTTATCTAATTTAAAACACAATGATAGATCCAATAAAAACTATTAACTAAATTAAGAAATAACAATAATTAAAACACTTAATAATAATAATAATAATTCAATACATCATTTCTTACACTCATATCCTAAGCTATTCACTCTCATTCATGAAATGGTGTTTCATTACATTTTAAAATTTAAATTTAGTTATCGTATTTAAATATATCAATAATTACATTATCATCACAGATACATAAATAATGTTATGTTAATAAAATATTTTGGGAGTTTTATTAATTTAAATTCTAAGCTGTTTTTATTATATTTAATTAAAATTAATAAATTGGACAGCATTCATTATACTATTTATTTGAAATTTAGTTTTAAGAGGAAATTATTAAAAAAACATTATTAATATTAAGTCCTTTCATATTAAACATAGTATAAACAATAATCTTGTAAATGTAACGTCCTTAAACCCGACATTTCATATAACTCATAGTAAATTAGGAAATAAAAAATTTGAATCTTTGAAATTTGCGCCGATAGATAAGGCGCATTTTTTTTTATCGAAAAATTCGAAATTTTTATGAGAGGTTAAGAAAACTTCAGTTTGTTAGTTAAGAAAAGTTCACTTGTATCTTGCATCTCGTACTGAACACATCGATTATAGAGTATGTTAACATGCACGAGGGCAGTCCAGAAAGTCTGTCACGTTTTGCGTTGTAGCCGCTAGGGGCGGAGCTATCATGGCCGTTTTGGTGCTGCGGCGTTTCTCTGTTCAGTGGCTATCCAGCCGTGCTAGCGAGAGGTCTGTGTCGCTCTTCGTTGTTTTACAACAACAATTTAAAATATGTGCCGCAATTCAAAATCTCGCCAGTTGTGAAGTACGGTCGGTAATACGGTTTTTGTTGGCTAAAAACAATAAACCAATTGAGATTTATCGCCAAATCTGTGAAGTTTATGGAACGATGTTTACACTGAAAGTGGAGTACGGCGTTTGTGCATTCAGTTCAAAAATGGCCGAACTAATGTTCATGAGGAAGAACGAAGTGGACAGTTAAGCCTCATGACTGATGACATTGTGAATAAAGTCAATGAGAAGATTAGAGAAGACAGTCGATTCACCATAAGAGAGCTATCGCTTTTTTCCCCACAAATTTCAAGAAGTTTATTGCACGAAATTGTTATAGAAAAACAAGGTTTTTCCGCGGAGCTGCAGGGGGGTGTGACTAACTGGTTAAAATCACAGGCGGTAGACTTTTATGACGCCAGCATTTCAAAATTAGTTCACCGCTATGATAAGTGTCTTAATTTGTTTGGTGATTATGTAGAAAAATAGCATTTTAGTTGCACTTTCAAATGTATATAATACAATTTTTTTCTTGTACTTAGTTTTTTTTATATCACATCGTTGTGATATAAAAAAAAAAACTTTTCTGGACTGCCCTCGTAATATGGTTGTATGTTTATAGGTTATAATTGTTATTAAAAGACCAAAAAAGTGGATGGCAAAATATATAACAGAGCTACAAGAGCTAGTATTGGCAACGTTGCTGGCACGTCATTTGGTAGCTATGAAGTGGGTAGGGGGCAAGGCAATGTGTACATTCAGAGCTCATCAGCTTTGAATAATAGTCTAGTCACAGTTATCTGCTCTGTGAGTAATCAATTTTATCATTATATAGACAGACCTTGTGGTGAATGAAGTGAAGGTGTCATTTGCAGGGTGAAAAGATAAGATGCTTTTCAGAGGGCCTGGCATGCTGATAAGCATACTTTTCCACTCGGTGAGGAAAGTAATGGTAAACCATATAACTCCTCGTTTTACCAAGTAAAGCCTTTAGAGGTTTGACTGATAAACTAAACAACAACACAATGCTTTTTATCTCTGAAAAGGGCAACAAAATTTTTGTGTAGGGGGCTTAGAAAATCAATATCAAAAAAATGAACTTACTGCCTTTTTTACCTCCATTGTAAAGGGTGTTTTTTTTAGAGATATAAAACTTTAAGTTGGCAGTACTGATTTCCATGGCGGCCATTTTGAAAACTGTTTTGTAATTTATGTTCAGTTTGGTTTGCCATTTTGTAATGAATAGACTGACGCCTGAACAACGCTTGCAAATTGTGCAGATTTCTTTTGAAAATCATGGTTCGGTTTGTGAAACTTATCGCTGCTGATCCCGATTATCACATGGAAATTTTGTTCAGTTATGAAGCCCATTTTCGGTTGAATGGCTACGTGAATAAACAAAACTGCCGCATTTGGAGTGAAGGTAATCCTCGATATATTGCTGAGAAGCCTTTACATCCAGAAAAAATGACTGTTTGGTGTGCTTTATGGGCTGGCGGAGTCATTGGTCCTTGCTTCTTCAAAAATGATGCCAGGCAGAATGTTACAGTCAATGGCGACCGCTACAGAGCCATGATCAATGACTTTTTTGTTCCTGAATTGAACTGCCTTAATGTTGGAGAGCTGCGGTTTCAACAAGATGGTGCAACATGTCACACAGCGCGTACCACAATCGATTTACTGAAGGAAACGTTTGGTGAACGCATAATTTCACGTTCTGAACCTGTAAATTGGCCTCCAAGGTCGTGCGATCTAACACCGCTGGACTATTTTCTGTGGGGGTATGTGAAGTCGCTAGTCTATGCCAATAAGCTACAGACAATTGACGACTTGGAAGGCAACATTCACAGCGTTATTACCAATATACGGCCCCAAATGCTGCAAAAAGTGGTCACAAATTGGACGTCTCGATTGGACCACGTCCGAGCCAGCCGCAGCGGCCACATGCCGGAAATTATTTTTAAATAAAAACGGCAAATAATTATCTTTAAAATAAAACCAATTCCACGTCAATTGTTCAATTATTCTGTGTTTTATTTCATTTTAAAGTTCTATACCTCTAAAAAAACACCCGTTACAAAAATTAAATATTTGACTACAAAATCAAATTTGTTAGCGACACAGATAATATAATGTGAAACATGTTAAGACAAGATACGTGAACCAAATTGAAAATTTTCAACTCCCAAAACAAAGTTAAAAATATAAAATATACAAATTAACCAATCAATAAAGGCCTTGATAACGAAGTAAAATTCTTAATACTACGATATCTATGTCGTACAGGTCGTGACGGTACAAGATTCGTATAATTCGGTAAAATAGAAGTAGAATATGTTCTAGGAGTAACACCAAGAGGCCTTACTGATGATGGAACCGAAATGATATTTTGGTATAATCTTCGTTCGGTATTAGTACTGATCATATCAGAATTAAAATCATCATCGTCATCAAAATTTGATGGCATTGGAACCATTTGATGTAATTCGTTATCATGATTCGACGAAGATGTAGAAGAATGATTTGATGATAATGACAACCGATTCGTTGTCGGTTTATCATTACTATATTGCGATAATGATAACGTGTTAGAACCAATTTGTGTATTACTAAAACCGTCATCTGAGAACGTTGTGATCGTCGATTCTAAGCTATTATTTCTTGAATGTTTACGACTACTACAATTCAATTTCGGTAAATTATAATCGAATAACGAATAGTTTTTCGAATTATTTTCATTATTATTCGGATTCGTTGACGACGATGTTGAAATAGCTGAATTAGCCGCGATTATAGTTTTTGTAAGATCTTCTAAACTATCGTAAATATTTGTATTCGTTAAATAACTACACGATGAACTCGAATCGTCATAATATTTGAAACTCTGACCAAATTTTTTGTGTTTTAATAAGAATTCGGTTTTGGTTAAACCACCGGTTTCAATAGTATTACCAACGGTATTAGAAGATGAATTTGTATCGAATTGTAATTGATGTAATACATCATTCTCTGATTCCGTAACATACTTACAACTACTTCTTTTATTACCAACATTATTATTACAATTTGTAATGAAATTATAATTATCGTCATCATTATTATTATTATAATTATCCTTATTACTAATTGGTCTTTTCTCGAATTGTGAAAAATTATTATTACGGAACGAATTATCGTTTGAAGCGGTGCTCGTAGATGCACCATAATTAATTTTTTGATTGTCGTACGTATTTTCTTCACCTTTATTTTTATTTATATTATTATTTAAACTACAATTATAATTTAATTTACCATAATTATCAAAATAATTACCTATCGTCGATGAATTTAATTTAGGTTGATTATTATAAAATGATTTACCTTCGAATTCAATTTTTTCGTTACGCGTGCACCGGTTTCGTACGAAACGATTTTTTAATAATTCTTGCGGATGAGATTTAAATTTATTTATAGTTTTAAAATCATCACTGGTCGTTATCGCTTGCGAATTACATTCGGTATTTTTATTAGTATTATTATTAACGTAACTAAAACTATTGTTACAATTATTTCTATTCGTATTAGTATAATATAACTGATCCTGTTTTATATATTTCATTTGTTTTTGATCAGGTAATGATTTGGAATGTACCAGCGGCTTGCATTTTGTTTGCAATGTCGTTGACGGTGATTTTGATGACTGCGATTCGTAGTGATTACTGTTATGTCACACTTCTTGTAAATATTTTAATGGACAAACACCTTGACGATTATCACCACTGCGAATCATGACCATGCCATCTAGATCTTCTCCTACTTGAATCACAATCTGAAAAAAACATAAATCATTACAATTTTGTGTAATTACTTGTAGTTTTTTTTTAAATAATAATAATAATTTACGTATTTCCATTCAAATATAAGTACAATACTTTTTGTAACATATTACAACAGAAATTAAACAATTCAAAACCATACGCAACAATTTAATAATTTGTAACAAAATACATAAAATAAAGTACACTTTTTACTTTACGTGGAATGGAAATTAGGTACCTCCAAAGGTTAATTCAGACTCGGAAGTTACCGTCACTAACAAATAAACTTAAAAACGAACAAGAAAAAACAAAATGACAATTAGTGCAAAAAACAAAACAAATAAAAATACAGTAAATAATTTTGTGCCTGCTTCAAAAGTTCTCATGAAAATACATTAAAAACCAAAAACAAAATAAAAATTATTCTCATTCAGCCAAATACAAATAATAAAACATAAAAATTAAATACTACATAGACCGATTTTGTGCCCATAACAGACAGGTGGAGTGTCAAATTATTTACACTCAATCTGTTAGTTGCAGGGCTAAAATAAATAGTTCTGTTTCTTGTCACATGGTCAGCCAATTAAATGACTGAATCATTTAAGAACAGAAGAGGTAGAGGTGTAAAAGACACTGATCATAGTTATCTCCTTTGAAAGTAATGAATTTCATTGTACAGCCAGACCCTTTGGTGAATGAAGTAAAGGTGTCATTTGCAGAGTGAAAAATATGTGCTTTTCAGAGGGCCCAGCATGCTGATAAGTGTACTTTTCCATTCAGTAAGTTGTGGCAATGGTAAACCACCTCACTCCTCGTTTTACTTAGTAAAACCTCTACAGGTTCAAACCAGCCTTTCGGCTGATGACCTAAACAACGACAGACCGATTTAATGAAAGAAAAATTATTAAGAAATACTAAAGATTATTAAATATTAATATGTATGGTTATATAATATATTTTATATTTATATAAATAAAAAGCAATTAACTCTTTTAATGCCAAAAAGCCGAATTGAATTGTACGAAAGACTGCCAAGACCTGTTATAATGCCAATAGTTATAATGGATGGTGTAATGCCAAACTACCAAACTACACGATGGGTAGCTAAATTGCAGTTCTATGGGCACGCTCTGTGTGGTCTGGGGCGTGCCCCCGGGACGTGCCCCCGAATAAAAGGAAGAAAAACAACTTACTTGATCCCTTAGAAGAGTAAGCCCAGTGCTACCGTCAGATACTTGTAGATTGTGTGTGACTTGAAGTGGTCGCTCACCAGGATGTAATTTAGCGACGTACTTGGATGGAAAATAACCGATTCGACCGAGACATTTACCCTTCCACCAATCTTGATCTGATGTGTCGATTACCGTTACTTTGTACCCAGCCCTAAATTGGAAAAACACATTACATTTTAGTCGTATCAAATAGTCGTTCATAACTGATTACATTGTTATAAAATATTCTATGTGAATAATACAATCTTCATTCAAAAATAAATCTTTATAATGCATCCTGCAGTTTGAAATTATTTCTATTTCATATAATGAATTAATATAATAATTTCACTAACCTTCTTTTTAAACTGCGTCACCTTTATTTTAATTCTTACTTACACGTGTTTCAGTGGATCCACCATCATCACAGTAAATGAAAAATTGAAACTAAAATTTAAAAAAAAAAATTTTAGTTTCAATTTTTCATTTACTCTGATGATGGTGTATCCACCGAAACACGTGTAAGTAAGAATTAAAATAAAGGTGACGCAGTTTAAAAAGAAGGTTAGTGAAATTATTATACTAATTCATTATATGAAATAGGAATAATACAATCATCGACCATAATTGAGTATCAAACCTAGGATCTTAGACTTTACAGTCAACTACGTTACTACAGGAGCTGTTGAAAACATAATTATAATAGTGATCCTGTGGAAAAATTTGTCGCAAACGATGGCAACATTCCATACAATTGTGTAACCCATTCTTTTAGCCACCTACTGGGTGTTCAGAAAGTTACTATACAGCAGTCGCATTGCATTGTGGGACCAATACAATCAATAGTGATCGTTATTGTAATAGGATTTTATTGATTACATCAATAACAATTAATTCCAACAAGATGGCGCCACAGAACACATACCTAACATTTCAATGGCTTTCTTTTGCTTGGTAAACGAATCATTTCCACAAACTAGTGGCCAGCAAGATCATCTCATCTGACTTCCCAGATCATATTTTTTTTTCATCCTGGAGACTCCAAAGGGAGTATAGGACATGTCAAGATAAAACAGATAAACTGAAAGTTTATCACCAATGATAAATTTATCACTTACCACCAAAAATTGTTTTTGCTACTGCTTACTTCAGTAGGCTTGTCATGAACCCTATTGAATTAAATATCACACACAATAAATAATAAAAGAATAAAAATATGGAGGGAGGGGTTGAAACAAACAGTTTATTGCATCAGACCAAACACGATTGACAAACTAAAAACCGCGATAATGGCATACATTGAAGGAATCACAGTTGGTGAGTCAGGTAAAGTGTTTGAAAACAAATTGAAACAAGTGCAGTGCTGTATTGATGCCAAAGAAGTTTATTTCCAACCCCTTTTATACACAATCCAATAATGTATAATAAGGTAAAATAATTAAAGTAATAATTTCTTAAAAAAATTTAGTCATTTCACTTCCATAATTCAAGTGCACAACGACTTTCCCAACAACCCGTATAATGTAAGTAATACATTTAAATAATACAAAATCAAAAAAAAAAAACAAGAAAAATACATTTTCATTATTACCCATTCTTAATAACATTTATATTTACACACAATGGCAATGGCCTTAACCATCTGCCTATCCAACAACCTGTATAATATAGGGTGTTTTTTTAGAGGTATAGAACTTTAAAATGAAATAAAACACAGAATAATTGAACAATTGACGTGGAATTGGTTTTATTTTAAAGATAATTATTTGTCATTTTTATTTAAAAATAATTTCCGGCATGTGGCCGCTGCGGCTGGCTCGGATGTGGTCCAATCAAGACGTCCAATTTGTGACCACTTTTTGCAGCATTTGGGGCCGTATATTGGTAATAACGCTGTGAATGTTGCCTTCCAAGTCGTCAATTGTCTGTGGCTTATTGGCATAGACTAGCGACTTCACATACCCCCACAGAAAATAGTCCAGCGGTATTAGATCGCACGACCTTGGAGGCCAATTTACAGGTCCAGAACGTGAAATTAAGCGTTCACCAAACGTTTCCTTCAGTAAATCGATTGTGGCACGCGCTGTGTGACATGTTGCACCATCTTGTTGAAACCACAGCTCTCCAACATTAAGGCAGTTCAATTCAGGAACAAAAAAGTCATTGATCATGGCTCTGTAGCGGTCACCATTGACTGTAACATTCTGCCCAGCATCATTTTTGAAGAAGTAAGGACCAATGACTCCGCCAGCCCATAAAGCACACCAAACAGTCACTTTTTCTGGATGTAAAGGCTTCTCAGCAATATTTCGAGGATTACCTTCACTCCAAATGCGGCAGTTTTGTTTATTCACATAGCCATTCAACCAAAAATGGGCTTCATCACTGAACAAAATGCTCTGATGGACGATGTCGAACATAAAACAGACGTAGTGTGCGATAAGTTTCATGAACCGAACCATGATTTTCAAAATAAATCTGCACAATTTGCAAGTGTTGTTCAGGCGTCAGTCTATTCATTATAAAATGGCAAACCAAACTGAACATAAATTACAAAACAGTTTGTAAACCATGGAAATCAGTACTGCCAACTTAAAGTTCTTTACCTCTAAAAAAACACCCTTTATTATATACAGTATTTAACTTCTTACCCAAAAGAGTAGATCTCTTATAAAAATATTATTGTTAAATCGAATTAACATTTTTGATAGAAAATACATTTAATTTTAAATAAATATATACTTACTTTAAATCTAGTTCGTCTGGTTGTCTTGCTTTGAAGTTATAAAGGACTACGTACAAATTGGTTGGCAATAGCCGATGAGGCTTCTGGAAAATAAAGGGTAAAAATTATTTTTAGTCAAGATTCAAATTTATTGTTTTTTATAATAGCAGGGTTTTAACGCTCTATAATATTTAATACATTATACTTACAGTTATAAATGATACATCAAACAAAAGTATGATGTACATAAGTAATACATGCCGGCCCGTGGTGTAGTGGTCAGCGCAACTGGCTGCTACGCCAAGGTCTCAGGTTCGATTCCTGGTCAGGTCTGGCATTTTTTTCATCTGTAAATCACCACATATCATTACCTACGCACAAGCCCACGGCTTATGTAGGCATCATCACTCAAAAAAAAAAGAAAAAAATGCAACTCAAGCAGCAGTTTTGTTTGTTGGCAGCAGTGCGCAATGTTTTCACCGCCAGCCGTTAGAAAGTGCTAGTAGCAAAGATGGCGACTAAAGAACAGAAAGCGTTTTGTGTTTTACAGTTAGCAAAGACGGAATCGGACGTGTGTTCCGTATTAAGTTCGGTTGTGAACCTCCAGGTGATAACATCCGTAGATGGTATCATCAGTTTGAAGATACCGGCTGCCTATGTAAAGGGAAGAGTACGGGATGACCAAGTGTTAGTGCGGAGAGCTTTGAGCGAGTGCGAGAGTCGTTCACGCCTAGCCCACAGAAATCTGTTTGGAAGGCTAGTCGTGAATTAGCAATTCCTGTAACGACTGTTCGGAAAGTTTTACAGAGACGCTTACAACTACGTCCTTATTGTTTGCAATTGGTACAGGCTCTAAATCCTGCAGACTATGGTGGTTTACGTGCCAACTTCGCTAACGAAATGTTGTTGGAAGAAGATTTTCTAGATCATTTCGTCTTCAGTGATGAGTCAACCTTTCACCTTAGTGGACAAGTGAACACTCATATTGTGCTAATCTGGAGCACAGAAAATCCTCATGCTATGGTATAAGTGCAACGAGACTCCCATAAATTGAATGTTTTTTGTGCCATGTCCCGGCGGAAAGTTTATGGGCCTTTCTTTTTTGTTGAAGCAACTGTAACTGGTGCTTCTTACCTTGATACTCTACAGCCTGTGGCTCTTCCCTCAGTTGGAAGATGAAGAGCCAGAGAACTTCATTTTCCAGCAAGATGGTGCGCCACCTCACTGGCATAACGAAGTACGCGATTGGATGAACATCACTTTACCCGACCGCTGGATTGGCTGCAAGGGGTGCAATGACAGGGCTCATTTTCCATGGCCTCCATGGTCACCCGATCTGATGCCGTGTGATTTCTATCTTTGGGGGTTGATAAAGGATCGTGTGTATATGTGCCTCCACTACCAGCTGACCTTCCCGTCATTTATAAACATCCGGTATAAATAAAAAAAAAACATGACATTAATATTAATAAACATATTTTACATACTAAAAAAAATCAACCAACACAACATACCGGTGATGGACATGGTGATGTGCTCGCTGATGAAAGTGATTTTTCATTTTCATCAGGCAATTCAACAGAACTCATTCGCATGTTTCGTGCTGTTAGCAGTCTTCTATTATGGACGGGACTTGAAGGAGCTGTACAACAAATACAATACTCAAATATCTATTTAAAAAAAATCATTTCTATAATGCACTAAAAAACACAAGACAACAAGATAATTTTACAACACATATTTATTTGAGAAATTTCTGTATTTAAAAAAAAAGTCAGTAAATTTTTTTTTAGTGGTGAAGTCGTAGCTGCAAGTCAACTGTTTAACAGCTGATATTTAGGGATGGCGGTTCCTGATCTAAATTCTAATACAGGTACAGTAGAACGTTAATTATCCGGATTGATTGGCCCTAAACCCCATCCGGATTTTCGAAATGAACCAATAAACAACCCAGAAGATGTGTTCAATGTAAAATATTGAATACAATACTCAAATATCTATTTAAAAAAAATCATTTCTAAAAAACACAAGACAACAAGATTATTTTACAACAAATATTTGAGAAATTTCTGTATTTAAAAAAAAGTCAGTAAATTTTTTTTTAGTGGTGAAGTCGTAGCTGCAAGTCAACTGTTTAACAGCTGATATTTAGGGATGGCGGTTCCCGATCTAAATTCTAATACAGGTACAGTACAACGTTGATAATCCGGATTGATTGGCACTAAACCCCATCCGGATTTTCGAAATGAACCAATAAACAACCCAGAAGATGTGTTCAATGTAAAATATTGAATACAATACTCAAATATCTATTTAAAAAAAATCATTTCTATAAAACACAAGACAACAAGATTATTTTACAACAAATATTTGAGAAATTTCTGTATTTAAAAAAAAGTCAGTAAATTTTTTTTTAGTGGTGAAGTCGTAGCTGCAAGTCAACTGTTTAACAGCTGATATTTAGGGATGGCGGTTGCCAATCTAAATTCTAATACAGGTACAGTACAACGTTGATAATCCGGATTGATTGGCACTAAACCCCATCCGGATTTTCGAAATGAACCAATAAACAACCCAGAAGATGTGTTCAATGTAAAATATTAGTCATAATTACAATCGGCAATAATTCACACAAGAGAAACAGATATATAAAACCATTCATTTAGATAAAGTTTTACATGTTTTACATAAAAGAAAATAATACTGTATTGTATTGTGCCGGCCGCATTGGTGCAGTTGGTAACATGCTCGCCTCTCATCATACGGTCCTAGGTTCGAATCCCACTCAGGCATGGCATATTTTCATACGTTACCAAAAATCATTTCACCCTCCATTGTACAATAGTTACACCCCAACGTCATCGCCAATGACCATTGTAGTTGATGCAACATTAAATGAATAAATTTTAAAAAAATAAAAGAAACAAAAATACTGTATTGTATGTCTTATTTTTTGTCGCTTACAGTAAATATAGGGCTACTAGAAACTGAAGTTCTATACTGATTTTATATAAACAGTAAATTGTAAAAATCTTGTACTATAAAACAATTTTCTTTGTTTTAAGTCACATTAACTGCTTGGTTATTAGCGACTACAATGGAATATGTAACATTAACTGTGGGATTTGTGACTTACAAAAATTTCCACACCCTGGCCAAGAATCGAATCCTGGACCTCCACATGGCAGGTTAACGTGCTAACCACTATGCTACGGAGGTGGCCAAAACAACTTTCAGTTTAATACCTACTTGAATTAATTAAATGTAGTTTTAATCACGGTAAATGGAAGAGATTGGTTGGGTCACGTTAGAATGTGCAGTAGCCGATGATGTCACTGGTGCTTAATAACACAGCCAGCTTTTTGTAATATTTCGGTATTTTTACTTTCTCTTGCCTGTATGAATATATGTACAAGAAGGAAAGTATTGTTTTCATGTCGATTTTTTGAAATCGAGTTTTCACCGGATCTACACGTTTTCAGACCCCTGAACCCACACAAACATGTTTTTAGCGATTGGTCTGTGTGTGTGTGTGTGTGTGTGTGTGTGTGTGTGTATACAAAATATCTCAAGAACGGAACATTGTACGAACTTGAAACTTAAGTTACATAACACTACTGGACCCGACACGAACATTTTCATCGAAATCGGTCAACCGGAAGTACAGTAGTAGTTTATTCGTGTAATTTTTCACTTTTTTGAGATTTTCTCAAAAACTGGTCCTACAATTTTTTTAAAAACCGCCTTATTTACTTAATTTTTTATGTTCTACAAGATAGGGTGGGCACCATGTTTGCTGAAATTCTTAGTAAGATATCTCTGAAAGTATTGCATTTACAGCTCTGGAACCAATTTTATTCAATTTTTAAGATTAAAAAACATAAGAAACAATTGTATTTGTATCTTTGTAACAACCTTTAACATTTTTATACGGCCTTACTTCACCGAGGGTACAGAGTTCTTGGTGAAATTTTTCGCTAGCCGTAACTCGTTAACTAAGCGTTTTAAGGCATATGTTTATATGAACTTTTTTTCTTATTTTTAGCTATAGAATTAGATCCCAAGAGATTGCAGTATAGTTTTGAATCACCCTATACATCCCAAATATTAGTCTTTATTTTAGAAGAACAGTTAAAAAACTAGTGCTTTCTGCACTAGTGACATCATTTATTTGCTAGTGACGGTATGTACTAATAACGGCCGGTCATGCGCATAACCCACCGTCCTTCTATTTACCGTGGTTTTAATCAATTCCCTTTTTGTTTTTTTGTAATGTAGTTTAGGCATAAACATCATACTAAATCAGTATTTCTGTTCATAACTAAATAAGTTTAATTAGTGAACATATATTATAAGGGTTAACTACATCTACAAAAAAAATTCAATTAAAACCTAATTCCAGAATAATTGAAACAATTTTGTTTAAATGGGTTTTGTTGCCAAACAAGTTATGTGATAAACAAGCAGGTGTAAATTTCAGATATCATTAGCTAAAAGAAGCATGATCATAATGCAATTAAATTAGGAATCCTAGTCAAATAGTTGTTGACTTTCTCTAGAACAGAAAAACCATTATGGTAGACTTTGTAGAAATAAAAAGAAGTTATTTTTTAGTGGGTTAAAAGAAAAATTGTGTAATGTAAAAGACTCGAAGGATTTCTGGGAGCTGATTAATATTTTTAAAAGAACTAATTATATGAGGGTCATCCAGAAAATAACTTCCGTTTTGAAATAAAAAGTAACCGAGTGAAGATACAAAAACTTTATTATATACATATTAAAACTACAGTTTTTCTCTATTTTTCGACATAGTCGCCAAACAGATTCAAGCACTTGTCATACCTTGGAACAGTCTTTGAAATACCCTCTGCATAAAAATCTGCCGCCTGTGAATGTAGCCAACCATTCACGGCGTTTTGAAGCTCTTCGTCATTGGTGAACCGCTGAGATGCAAGCCACCGCTTCATGTTCGGGAACAGGTGAAAGTCACTAGGAGCCAAGTCCGGGCAGTATAGGGGATAATCGAAAACGTCCCATTTAAACTTGGCCAAAAGTTCATTTGTTCTTCGAGCTGTATGAGGGCGAGAAAACAAATGAACTTTTGGCCAAGTTTAAATGGGACGTTTTCGATCATCCCCATACAGCCCGGACTTGGCTTCTAGTGACTTTCACCTGTTCCTGAACATGAAGCGGTGGCTTGCATCTCAGCGGTTCACCAATGACGAAGAGCTTCAAAACGCTGTGAATGGTTGGCTACATTCACAGGCGGCAGATTTTTATGCAGAGGGTATTTCAAAGACTGTTCCAAGGTATGACAAGTGCTTGAATCTGTTTGGCGACTATGTCAAAAAATAGAGAAAAACTGAAGTTTTAATATGTATATAATACAGTTTTTGTATCTTCACTCGTTTACTTTTTATTTCAAAACGGAGGTTATTTTCTGGATAACCCTCGTAGATGATCAGTGGATATTCAGCCCTAAAGACGGGTACAGTATTTTCAGGGGTTATTAGCCGTGGATAGATCTGGTACTCCTGTCGCTTATGCAGTCCCTTACAGAGAGGACAGGGATATGGATGCTCCTATCAGTTACTTGGAACTGGTGGCGACAATTGGGAAAACTAAGGAGAATAAAGCGCCTGCAACTGATAGCGGAATTTTATGAGGCAGCGCAAGAAAAATTTTTGATTGTATTATTAAATTTTTACAATAGGATTTTGGAGACAGGGATTATGCCAGCTAATTTTTCAGAATCTATTATTGTATTAGTTGTTGACTTTATGTGGAAGAAGATTTAAGAGTACTTAATTGTGAAGAATGTTTTTGCCCAATTACCATAACGCTGATAAAGTTCAATGTAACTACTGGAGCAAAAAATTAAAAATGCAATTTGCATCAACTCAACTGGTTTTGGATACGGTTGGGAAAAGAATAGACTGTAACTTACAGAACAACGGGTACATGTTCAGAATGGGACATTTTTGAGCAAATGGAAAAGTTTTTTAGTATAGAGTTACTAGGATAATAGTAACACATACTGCTGGACAAGGAGAACTCGTTTAGATGGCACTCAGAAACATATTCAGGGATGCTGTTCAAGATCAGCTTCAGATCGCTGCGATCATACTCAGATTTTAATGACAAGAGGAAATGGAAAAAGTAGAAGAAGAAAAAGCAGGAAGAGAAGAATGATGAGGGATGGAACAGAAGGAGGAACTCAAAAAGGAGATGTAGGGAAGAAAAGGAGACTGAAGAGAGGGCAGGCAACAAGAAAAAGGAGGAGGAAAAAGATGGAGAAGAAGGACGAATAGAAGTAGAAGGACAGACTGAAAAAGAATGAAGAGTAGAACACAACAAAAGGGGGAAGGAGGAAAAATGGAAAAGTAGGTAGAAGAATAGATGGAAAAGAAGGAGAAGGCAAAAGAGGAGAAGAAAGAGATGTAGGGAGGAGAAGTAGACTGAAGCGAGAGGGCGGAATACAAGAAAAAGGAACAGCAAAGGAGAAGGGAGAAGAGGAAAAAGATTGAGAAGGAGGAGGAGGAAGATAGAGCAGAAAACAAGAAAAGGAGGAAAAAAGACGGTAAAAGAAGAGAAGATAAAGGAGAAAATAAGGAGGAGGAAACTGAGGAGAAGAATGGAGGGGAAGAAGAGAAATGAAAAAGTAGGTAGAGGAATAAAGGGAAAAGAATAAGGAAAATACTCTTTATGTTCCATCTCATTTCCTTTAAATAAAGAGGAGGATATTAATAAAAGTAGAATAACATTTAAGAAACCATTTTACTTGTAGTATATACACGAGGGCTGTTCAAAAAGTATCGGACCTTCTGTCCTTCCGCTGAAACCAATGAAGCGCTGGCGACCAAGCTTAGTGGGGATGTGGAGGGGACTGTCATGTGCGCGCATGCACTATTTCATGTCATGACAAAGCTTCCGTCGCCGGCAGTCAGCCTAATAGTGTAGATCTCTCTGTTGTGCTCGGTGATTTTTATCAAGTTATAAAATGACAGAAAAACTTGAACAGTGTTACTGCATTAAATTTTGCCAAAAGCTTGATGATTCGCAAGATTCAACAGGCTTTTGGGGAGTCTGCCATGAGCTGTAATCGAATAAAAGTGTGGTACAATCGATTCAAAAATGGTCAAACGTCAGTGGAAAGTAAATCGCGTTCAGGCAGGCCATCGACAAGCCGTAATGAGAATGTTATTGAACAAGTGCTAACTTTAGTCACCGTGGACCAAAAGAATACTATCTTGAGGTTCTTCGTCGGCTACGTGATGCTGTGCGGTGCAAACGACCGAATCTGTGGGCAACAAAAACTTGGCAGCTCCATCACGACGACGCACCCGCCCACTCTGCACATCTAATTCAGAGTTTTCTCACTAAAAACAACACTCCTCTAGTTCGCCAAGCTCCGTACTCCCCCGAAATGGCTCCCTGCGACTTCTGGCTATTTCCTAAGCTGAAAATGCCCCTGAAAGGAACTCGGTTTCAAGAAAGAGAAGACATTAAACAGAATATGATGGCCGACCTTAACAGCATTCCAAAAGATACCTTCCAGAAATGTTTTGAACAGTGGCAGAAGCGCTGGGAGAAATATGTGCATCACCAAAGAGACTACTTTGAAGGGGATTAGAAGTTTGTAGCTCTAGTTCAATAAATGCACTTTTAATTAACAATAGTCCGATACTTTTTGAACAGCCCTCATAAAAATCAATTCAATTAGAAAGTAGTAGCCTATTGACAATATTTATGAAAAAGATGGAGAGATTGTGATGTATACCGAAAAATAATCAAAATATATCTTAAGATAACCTACAAATTAAATAGTCAGATTTTATATAGGTAAATAGGTAACAGGTATATATTTCTTTATCAACAAATCTAATCTATTTACTGTTCATAGTTAAATAATCTTTACATTTTCTGGCAATTAAGATATTTGCTATGTTTTAAAACGATTGACTTAATAATACAAATATGTGACAAATGCTAATAATATAAAATTACATTATCGGTTTACATGTACAGGAACAAGCAATTAAACTACAATTATTTAATTTTTTAGAAATTTACAAGAATTAATTTTTAAATAAATATAAAAAGCAATATACGTAGATAATATTTATACAAGAATTTTTTAAAACTCAGCTACAATTATTATTTGTAATAATAATAATATAATTCTCGTACTTGATTGACAGTGGTTATCATGGACATAAGCAGCACGACGTCGATGAGAGTAACAACCTATGGTTGTAAGTCGTACATGATCGACATCATGGACATGCAACTCTGTAGCTGATTGTAAACAATTTTATTTTATTAAAATAAAAAAAAACGTAAACAAAACAGTTGACTAATTAAATAACTGAAATATTTTATTCACAATTTCATCATTGTTGCTCCCCCGCTCGCCCCTGGTTTATCGTAAGTGTATGTAAATGGTTTGTCCATAACTTTTGTTCAAGGGTCTGGAGAAAAGAAAGTTTGCATATTTAATATTAATAACGTGACTAAATAAAGTAAAAGAATAAAATTTGTTTATTATTTTCATACCATCACGCCCAATGAATCGATCAATTAAATAGAATGCCAGAAAGCCGCTTGCCTAGTGTAGCGAGAAGATACGAAACAGGGATATTGGCAGGCCAAAGAAAAGATGGGTGCCAGGGAACAGGTCTTAATCCGTGTAGAGAAGATTTTAGGGTAGAGAAGTGGATGTATTTATTCATAATAATAGTTTAGAGCATGTAGAAACAGTGAAGTTCCTGGGCGTATCTCTAGATAGATCTTTGTCTTGGGACTTCTATATCAATCAAGTTTGTAGTAAAATATCATCTGGGGTATTTGCACTAAAACAAATTGCCAGATTAAATGATAAAAAATTACTAATGGCAGCTTATCATGGCCTCATTCTGTCTCATATCCGTTATGGTATTTTAGTATGGGGTAATTCTAGCATGGGTAATATGAATAGAGTTTTTAAAATTCAAAAGAAAGCTATTAGGTGTATGGTGGGAGCTAACCAGCTAACCTCATGCAGGCCACTATTTAAGGAGTTTAAATTGCTTACAGTTCCCTCCCTCTACATTTTTGAGGTGATTATGTATGTTAGGCAAAATAAATTTATGCAGAATTTCAATGTTCACAATCACAACACGAGAAACAGGAATAATTATCATGTGGCTAATCACTCCACAAAATTGTTTGAACAAAAACCTACTTATGCAGGAAGAAAATTCATGAATAAATTACCCCAATCTTTAAAGTGTTGTGAGGATTTGAATTCCTTTAAAAAAAATCTGAAAAATTACTTGATCAGTGAAACTTTTTATAGCGTACAAGAATTTCTTTGTTGATAGTAGTGATACATTGTGTGATTCTTATATGTATTTCAGGTGTTATATCTGACGACATGTCCTATACTCCTCCTGGAGTCTCCAGGGCGCAAAAAAAAAAAAAAAAAAAACCACTATGCTATGGAGGTGGCCAGTATAGTCAAGTTTATTTTAACAATTTAATAAAGTTGTGTTGTTGTTTAGGTCATCAGCAAAAAGGCTGGTTTGAACCAGTAGAGGTTTTACTAAGTAAAACGAGGAGTGAGTTGGTTTACCATTGCCTTCCTCACTGAGTGGAAAAGTACGCTTATCAGCATGCCAGGCCCTCTGAAAAGGACATATTTTCCACTCTGCAAATGACACCTTCACTTCATTCACCACAGGGTCTGGCTGTATAATGAAATTCATTACTTTCAGAGGAGATAACTCTGATTAGCGTCTTTTACACCTCTACCTCTTCTGCTCTTAAATGATTCAGTCATTCAATTGGCTGACCATGTGATAAGAAACAGAACTATTTATTTTAGCCCTGCAACAAACAGATTGAGTGTAAATAATTTGACACTCCACCTGTCTGTTATGGGCAGATAAATTAATAAAGTTAATAGAATCAAATTCTGCTATTGAAATTTGTATATTTTTCTGAAAATTTAATGGAAATGGTTATTACCCACTAGTTAATGAAAAGCTAAGCTCCGAATTAGTTATAATTATAATATGTATAGTACATTTGTTTTAGGAAGAAGCTTGTAAGAGGGGGCAAGTAGGTAGAGTAGGGATAGTTTCAAAGGGGCAAGTGTTGTCTCCTTCTCACTTAATGATCATTCCCTCTCTTTCTAACTGTATACTACTGTTATGCCCATAACAGACAGGTGGAGTATAAAATTATTTACACTCAATCTGTTCGTTGCAGGGCTAAAATAAATAGTTCTGTTTCTTATCACATGGTCAGCCAATTAAATGACTGAATCATTTAAGAACAGAAGAGGTAGAGGTGTAAAAGACACTAATCAGAGTTATCTCCTCTGAAAGTAATGAATTTCATTATACAGCCAGACCCTGTGGTGAATAAAGTGAAGGTGTCATTTGCAGAGTGGAAAATATGTGCTTTTCAGAGGGCCCGACATGCTGATAACCATACTTTTCCACTCAGTGAGGAAGGCAATGGTAAACCACCTCACTCCTCGATTTACTTAGTAAAACCTCTACAGGTTCAAACCAGCCTTTTGGCTGATGACCTAAACAACAACAACATACTACTGTTACAACTACGAGGTGGTTCCCCCACCACTAAACAGAACAGCTCAGCGGCACAAAGCGTTGGAGGGAGAGCTTCAAGCTAGAACAAATGACCTATACACAGCTCCGTGGAACCTGGATCATACACCCTTACACACCCTTACACACACAAACACACAAGCGCAGCAACCTCCCTTCAACAAACTTCAGTAGTGAGTCACCTACTAGGCACTTTGACTGCAATACTACTATTTTAGTTGTAATTATTTTCATCAAAATTGTATAATAATTTTAAAAATCTACATATATTATAATACCTTAAAAAATGAGTCCAAACACGGTGTCATTGTGACAATCCCTAAGCGTTTCCGATGGTGGATTTAATTTTGACTGCCAATGTTCAATAATATTATAAAATTTAACAATTAATAGCATAATAAAAGTAATAAATAAAAAAATAAAAAATATAAATGCAGTGCTATTTAATTTTATAAAAACGACAATATTAATCAAATATTATGTTTTGATAAGATTAATGGAATAAAATGTAATAATATTGTTAAATTTGTTAACATTATTGAACAATGGCAGTCAAAATGAATTCCACCATCGGAAACGCTTAGGGATTGTCACAATGACACCGTGTTTGGACTCATTTTTCAAAGTATTATATGTAGATTTTTAAAATTATTATACAATTTTGAAAAAAAATAATTACAACTAAAATGGAAGTATATTGGAGTCATTTGTTGAGTAGGTGATTCACTACTTACTGAAGCTTGTAAAACACCATTGCCAGATTAAAATTGTTTTTGTAAAACACAAATTGCCAGATTAAATGATAAAAAATTACTAATGGCAGCTTATCATGGCCTCATTCTGTCTCATATCCGTTATGGTATTTTAGTATGGGGTAATTCTAGCATGGGTAATAAATGAATAGGGTTTTTAAAATTTAAAAGAAAGCTATTAGGTGTATGGTGGGAGCTAACCAGCTAACCTCATGCAGGCCACTATTTAAGGAACTTAAATTGCTTACAGTTCCCTGTCTCTACATTTTTGAGGTGATTATGTATGTTAGGCAAAATAATTTTATGCAGAATTTCAATGTTCACAATCATAACACGAGAAACAGGAATGATTATTATGTGGCTAATCACTCCACAAAATTGTTTGAACAAAAACCTACTTATGCAGGGAGAAAATTCATAAATAAATTACCCCAATCTTTAAAGTGTTGTGAGGATTTGAATTCCTTTAAAAAAAATCTAAAAAATTACTTGATCGATGAAACTTTTTATAGCGTACAAGAATTTCTTTGTTGATAGTAGTGATACATTGTGTGATTCTTATATGTATTTCAGGTGTTATATCTGACGACATGTCCTATACTCCTCCTGGAGTCTCCAGGGCACAAAAAAAAAAAAAAAAAAAACCACTAGGCAGGTATAGGGGTGCTGCATGCAGGTGTGTGTGTGTGTGTGTGTGTGTGTGTGTGTGTGTGTGTGTGTGTGTGTGTGTAAGGGTCGTTATGTTATGATGTTGGTTCCAAGGAGCTGTAGACATTATTTAAAAGTGGGATACACATATAGTAGTACACAGTCTTTCAATGACCATATTGTACTTTATTTATATTTAGCTGGTATTTTTACAAGGGAACCTATAATTTTATTTTCGCACCGAATTGGTATATAATGCAGGTCTTCAATTATTAATAAATCATCTGAAAAAGAACATTAAAATACACAAACATGAATAAAATTATTTAATATTTTTAAAATACTCATTTGTAGACAAATTTCACTGGTGAGTATAAAAATTATAGACTGTTGTTTTGAATTTGAAAATAATAACATTTGTTAAAATAATAAGAAGGATAAAAAATTATAGAAAAGAGGTCAAAAGAGGAAAGGTTACTAATGATATTTCGAAATAGGTCACAAAATTTCTAACAGAAATTAAAAGTAGGAAATTGTCAAGATAATTCATATTGCTTACTCAACTGTTGTTGTTAGATCATCAGTTGAAAGACTGGTTTGAACTTTTAGAGGCTTTACTAAGAAAACAACGAGTGAGGTGGTTTACTTTGCCTTCCTCACTGAGTGGAAAAGTATGCTCATCAGTATGCCAGGCCATCTGAAAACCATCTACTTACCATCCTGCAAATGACCAACCTTCTTTTCATTCACCACAGGGTCTGTCTGTGTAATGAAATTCATTACTCTCAGAGGAAATAACTCTGAATACTTTTACACCTCTACCTCTTCTATTCTTAAATTCTTCAGTCATATAACTGGCTAATCAGGTGATAACAGAACTATTTTTTACTTTCTCTTGCCTATATGAATATGTAAGAAGGAAAGTATTATTTTTATGTCGATTTTAAAAAATCGAGTTTTCACCAGATCTACACGTTTTCAGACCCCCCTGAACCCACACAAACATGTTTTAAGCGATTGATCTGTGTATGTGTGTGTGAACAGAATATCTCAAGAACAGAACATTGTACGAACCTGAAACTTGAAACTTAAGTTAGATATCACTTGAGGACCCAACATGAACATTTTCATCAAAATCGGTCAACCGGAAGTAGTAGTTTATTCGTGTCATTTTTCACTTTTTTTGCGAGTTCCTCAAAAACAACTCCTATGATTTTTTTAAAAATCGCCCAATTACTAAATTTTTTATGTTTTACAAGATAGGGTAGGTGCCATGTCTGCTGAAATTCTTGGTGAGGCTGTTTTCTCGTAAAAAATTTGTTTTTTTTTTAAAAAGATTGCGACTTTAATATGCATTTTAGCGCAAAAAGTAACTACCTAGTAAAAGTTGTAGAGAATTTAAAATTCTACATCTTTTATTTTTAACATTTTTTTTGTACAATGCTTAGTTTAGCGGTAATTAGCTAATTTGTTTTTTTCTCACATAATCATGTAAATAATTGATTTTTTTAAGATTTCAGCCTTATTATGCATTTTACAATACAAAAGTATAATCAAATTTATAGGAATACAAAAGATCTACAACTTTTATTTTATATCATTTTTCTCTACATTGCCTAGTTTAGTGTGAAAGACTGATTTTCCGTATTTTTAAGCTGAACTGAGGTCGATTTTCACTTTACGTCTTTCACTTATGATTAAAATAAGATTATGTTTTTTGAGGTTAGTGTTTTATTTATTTCTAATGTTTTATTACTTATGTTAGGTGGTTATATTGTTAATTACTTACATTGGCAATAAAAAGTTGTGTGAGTGTTTCACACCTAATTTTTGTATCCCTGGAACTAGCAGATCGAGTGCAAATTATTTAACACTTGAACTCACTCTTAAGGGCATAATTTAAACTGTATCTGTATTCTGTCCATAACAGACAGGTGGAGTGTCAAATTGTTTACACTCAATCTGTCTGTTGCAGGACAAAAATAAATAGTTGTGTTTCTTATCATGTAGTCAGCCAATTAAATGACTGAATCATTTAAGAACAGAAGAGGTAGAGGTGTAAAAGATACTAATCAGAGTTATCTCCTCTGAAAGAAATGAATTTCATTATACAGTTGGACCCTGTGGTGAATGAAGTGAAGGTGTCATTTGCAGAGTGGAAAATATGTAGTTTTCAGAGGCCCTAGCATGCTGATAAGCGTACTTTTCCACTCAGTGAGGAAGGCAATTGTAAACCACCTGACTCCTCGTTTTACTTAGTAAAACCTCTACAGGTTCAAACCAGCCTACAGGCTGATGACCTTAACACACACAACAACACAATGATGTATTATAATATTTACATAAATACGAGGCGTGTTCAGAAAGTAAAAAACAACATTTTAAAAACAACGTTTTCAAAAAAAAACAAGTAAAACAATTTTTTTTCAACACAATTTTATTTCTACATGATAGCCCAAACCTTAAACTATTTTCGACATAGTTTCCACCGATGTTCAAACACTTGTAGCGGGTGATCAATTTATCTATACCCTTTTTGTAGAAGGTTCCCACCACTGACGTGCACAAAACCAAGAGACTCGTAAGTGCTTTGACTTTTCTCACACGGTACAGTGATGATGGTGAGGATTTTTTAAACAAAATTATAACAGGTGAATCTAAACAGCAGTCAATGGAGTAGCGACACACGCAATCCCCGAAGAAACAAAAATTCAAGACAACAATATCTGCACAAAAAATCATGTGCACTGTCTTTTGGGATCGGAAAGGTGTTTTGCTGATTGATTTTCTCCCAAGAGGTGAAACCATTAATGCGGCAAAGTATTGCAAAACCTTAAGAAAACTAAGGCGGGCAATTCAAAACAACCAGAGAGGAATGCTCAGTAACGGAATTGTGTTGCTCCATGACAATGCTCGGCCCCATACCGCTGGTGACTCAAATATTGGTTCGACAATTTCGTTGGGAGCAGTTCGATCACCCGCCCTACAGCCCGGACTTGGCACCGTCTGACTACCACTTGTTCCTGCACATGAAGTGCGAGCTAGGCGGCCAACGCTTTGAAACCGACGATGAAGTGAAAACTGCCGTGGAGTCGTGGCTACATTCGTTGGCGGGAACCTTCTACGAAGAGAGTATAGACAAATTCATCACCCGCTACGACAAGTGTTTGAACATTGGTGGAAACTATGTCGAAAAATAGTTTAAGGTTTGGGCTTTCATGTAGAAATAAAATTGTGTTGAAAAAAAATTGTTTTACTTGTTTTTTTTAAAAACGGTACTTACTTTCTGAACACACCTCATATTTAAATTTTCCCATAACAGCACTCATTTATCATTTGCTCACCTAATTATATGTCTGAAGTATTTAACAACAGACAAGATACAGGTGTACTATGACACTAGTCACAGTTATCTCCAATTTCATTACACAGCAAGACCCTATTGTGAATGAAGTGAAGGAGTCATTTGCATAAAGAAAGTACATGCTTTTCAGAGGGCCTGGTATTCCGATAAGCACACTTTTCCTTTCATTGAGTAAGGTAAACCACCTCACTCCTCATTATTACTTAGTAAAGCCTCTAGAGGTTCAAACCAGCCTTTCAACTAACGACCTAAAAAACATTTTAGATCGTCAACCTGGAGTGATATATCCTCATAATGAATTACTTTTTATTTGAGAAAATTTTTTTATCCGCTGAATATTATCTTAATTTCACTGCTATCCTTGAAAAATTTTATTTTATTTATTTATTCTTCAAGTAAATAATTTATTCTGGTATCAATATTATTAAAAATTTAGTATAATGTGCATCATATCATTGTAAGCTTCAACATCTAGCATTACGAATTGGTTTGTTTGTTGCCCATTATCTTTCAGTGTTGTTACATATAAGACAAGTAAAATCAATGTAAGTTTATATCACGCGATAAACAGACAAAATAAACTATGTACTCGCATTAACTGAAACTCAAAACAGAGCTGTGATGCATAAGGTGTATTAATAAATACACACTGTAGTTTTAGTGTGTGAATGAGGTAATTGTAGAAGTGTAAGATCTGTGGCTAACTCCGCTGACCTTGAAACTCGCAATGATATGACTTGTAATGTAGGTAACTTAAAAAAAGTTGTAAAAAGAATGTAGAGGAAACAATTTATTTTAAGTCAAAATTAAAGGTTAGAATAACTGAGTCATGCAGGATAAAAACTGACTATGTCCTCTTTTATATATTTTTTGGAAAACAATAAAAAAAATCCTCATCTTTTTCAATCAAGTAGAATCTACTTACATGTGTTTTCGGTGGATCCACCATCATTAGAGTACAAAATACAATTTGAAACTAAAATTTTTTTGTTTACTTATTTTTTTTTTATATAACTTTTATACAGAGTGATTCAAAACTACATGGCAATCTCTTGGGATCTCATTCTATAGCTAAAAATAAGAAAAAAATTATACGAAATAGAATTTAGCATAGGTGTAGTTTATTAACATTGGCAAATGAGTCTTGTGAGTGTTTCACACCAGATTTTTTTTAAAAGTTGCATCAACAGCTTTGTCATTAGGAACTACTGATGGGTTACAGGCATGGAGAATTTTCATATATTTGTACCAATTAAACCTGAACGAGTTTACTACCAGAGTAAGCTTTGCTACCTTACATACTTTTCTACCATAACGCATGTAATTAAATAACTGCAGGTAATCCTATGAATAGTGCACACAACTAATTAAATAAAACTACAGTCAATTATTAAGGTCTAAATGAGTTCTAAGCGAAAAGGGAAATAGGAATACGAGGTACGTTCGTAAAGTAAGTTCCGTTTTGAAATAAAAAAAGAATAAGACGTACAGATACAACAATGAAATTTATTTCATAAAAAATCTACAACTCAAACTATTTTTTGACATAACTCCCGTGATTTTCCAGGCATTTGTCATAGCGTGGTACAAGCTTTTGTATACCCTCTTCATAGAATGCTGCTGCCTTCGTAGTCAACTAAGGTAACATGTTCTTTCAGCTCTTCATCGCTGTTAGACTCCTGACCCCCAAGGAAAGACTTCAGATGCAGAAACAAATGAAAGTCGCTAGGAGCGAGGTCAGGGCTGTACGGAGGATGCTCGAACAAGTCCCTGCCAAAGTCCTGAAGGAGTCTTTTTGTCTCATTCGCAGTGTGTAGTCGAGCATTGTCATGAATGAAAACCACTCCTTTCGTGAGCATTCCTCGACACTTGTTCTGTATTGCACGGCGCAGTTTCTTGAGAGTCTCGCAGTAAACTTCTTTGTTGATTGTTTGAACTCGCGGCAAAAAATCAATCAGTAAAATTCCTTTTCTGTCCCAAAACACTGTACACATCTTTCAGAGGCGTCAAGATTTGTTTTGATTTAACTTTAGCTGGGGATGAAGTGTGTCTCCATTCCATGGATTGCTTTTTGGTTTCAGGGGTCCTCCGTACAGCCCTGACCTTGCTCCTAGCGACTTTCATTTGTCTCTGCATCAGAAGTCTTTCCTTGGTGGTCAGCGGTTGAACAGCGATGAAGAGCTGAAAGAACATGATACCTCTTGGTTGACTACACAGGCGGCAGCATTCTATGAAAAGGGTGTACAAAAGCTTGTACCACGCTATGACAAATGCCTGGAGTTATGTCAAAAAATAGTTTAAGAGTTGTAGATTTTTTATGAAATAAATTTCATTGTTGTATCTGAACTTGTTCTTTTTTTATTTTAAAACGGAACTTAATTTGTGAACGTACCTTGTACAATTTTACAACATAGTAACAAAGTTTTTTAGTTTCTTATTGAAAATTCACTGTCTATAACAGACAGGTGGAGTGTTAATTATTTGCACTCCATCTGCTAGTTCCACAGCTACAAAAAACTAGTTGTGTTCGTTATCACATGATCACCCAATTAGTCTATCTACTGTAAGAGTAATCCGCGCGAGGCAAGCGCCTATACGTTGTAAACGAAAGTTTTACACTCTGTCTACACTAAGAGTACTCCGACGTAGGCAACCAGCAATACAAGTGTGCATGCATATTAATTAAAAATACGCACAACATGATCAAAAACAAAATTTCATACAACACTAATGCTCTAAGCTCAATATAATAAAAACACGTTCAATTCACTTCTTAGAAAATGTTCATAAATCGAACATTAGGTTACCATTAATAACTAAAAATTTTACTTTTGTTATGCTTATATTGTTATTTTTCATTACATTATTTACTATTACATCATTTTATGATTAGTAGATTTTTATTATAGACTCAGTTTTATTTTATTTTTGGTCACAAGTAATATAAGACTAATGCGCTTGAATTATAACAGGAGAGTAAACAATTCCGGTGATTCTTTGTTTATCATTTCAGATTGTTTACTTCATATCATTAAAATTAATGTCTGTGACTAGTTTAATATAACTGTTTGCACTTGCCCGTGTTTAACTCATTTTTAGTTTCATCAGTAATCTTTTGGTATTGTATCGGTTCGTTTCGATTTTCTTTGTAGACTGAAGTTGAAAAGTTTTGTAAGCTGTGTTTTGTTAACATGCGTGATAGTGAATGTGTTTGAGTCTTTGAAACATAAAAGCGGTCAACATTCAATAGTAGAAAAAAATTGTTTTGTTAAATGTAACGGTTAAAATAATTAATTAAGGAATCTTTATGAAACTACAATAATTACAAGCAATCTGAACGATATAATTGAAAACGCTTAAAGGATAATGTTTATTTTAGTTGGATGTAGATATTTTTATGATGGAACGTAGGGCAAGATAATTGTCAGGTGAAGAGGTAGATACGTGCCAACTAGTAGTGTAAAACTTTCGTTTACGACCTATAGGTGCTTGCCTCGCGCAGAGTACTCTTACAGTAGATGGACTATAGTTGGCACATATCTACCTCTCTGCCAGGCAATATTATCTTGCACTACATTCCATCATAAAAATATCCTATATCCAACAAAAATAAACATTATCCTTTAAGCGTTTTCAATTATACCATTCTGATTATTTGTAATAATTGTAGTTTCATAAAGACTCCTTAATTAATTATTTTAACCATTACATTTAACAAAATAATATTTTTCTACTTTTTAATGTTTACTGCTTTTATTTTTCAAAATGCAACACATTCACTATCACGCATGTTAACAAAATTTTTTCAACTTCAGTCTACGAAGAAAATTGAAACGAATCGATACAATTCCAAAAGATAACTGATGAATCTAAAAATGAGTTAAACACGGGCAAGTGCAAACAGTTGTATTAAACTAGTCACAGATATTAATTATTTTAATGATATGAAATAAACAATCTGAAATGATAAACAACGAATCACTGGAATTGTAATTATAAATAATAATGTAATAACAGTAAATAATGTAACGAAAAATAACAATGTAAGAATAACAATCGTAAAATTTCGGTTATTAATGGTAAACTATTGTCTGATTAAATGTGGATCTACCGAAGAATCCTGAAGGTTCCATGGACAGCAAAAAGAACCAATGAGGAGATTCTGGAGAGGATAGGAAGGAAACGGGAACTGAGCACTATAAAAAGAAGGAACACCGCTTATCTGGGACATGTGATGCGCAATGAGAGGTACCATCTGCTGCAACTGATAATTGAGGGGAAGATAGAGGGACGGAGAGGAGTAGGCAGAAGGAGGATGTCGTGGCTGCAGAATATCAAGCAATGGACAGGGATGGAGGCCGCAGGAGACATAATACACACGTGTGGTGACAGGGAAAAATGGTCAGCGGTGATCGTAAACATCCATTAATGGATAGCAGACAAAGAAGAAGAAAGAAGATTGTCTGATTTATAAAACATTTTCTAACAA
Organism: Catonia carolina; assembly: GCA_035578175.1. Taxonomy (NCBI): domain Eukaryota; kingdom Metazoa; phylum Arthropoda; class Insecta; order Hemiptera; family Achilidae; genus Catonia; species Catonia carolina. Next base: position 4,926,769 of record JAQMRL010000020.1, on the reverse strand, counting down.
ACGAATTGAACATGTTTTTATTACATTAAGCTTAGAGCGAATCAGTGATGTATGAAATTTTATTTTTGATCATGCTGTGCGTATTTTTAATTAATATGCATGCTCACTTGTATTACTGGTTGCCTACGTCGGAATACCCTTAGCGTAGACAGACTCTGTATGAGTGAAGCGTTTAACAACAGAACAGATACACGTGTAAAACATAATATAGTGCTTTTCACAGTTGATGAGCTCTGCTGTTGCATGTGTATAACAGCCGCAGTATTTCACTCTCAATCTTGCATCTGGTACTGAACACATCGATTATAGAGCGCATTAATATGCAATAATTTAAAATGTAATCAGCTGTTGAATGTTCACAGGTTATAACTGTTATAGAAAGAGATAATGAAATACATAACCGAGGTACAAGATCAAGTATTGGCAACGTTGCTGGCCAGTCATTGGCTAGCTATGAAGTGGGTAGGGGGAAGGGGCAATGCATACTTCAGAGCTCATCAGCTCTGGAAAATTCTATAGTCACATTTTTCTCCTCTGACAGTAATGAATTTCATTATACAGCTGGACCCTGTGGTGAATGAAGTGAAGATGTCATTTGCAGGGTGGAAAGTACAGTTGAGCCGTCCTACATTTGCTCCTACTGTCAACAAACAAAAGCCACCTACTACAGGGTGCACGCTAGAAACCACGACTTTATGGATGTCGTATTCCTATTAAGTTAACTATGTTTTAAATTATAAGTACTTAAAACATCAGTCATGATTTCATGTAGGCCTAACAATTTCATTTATAAAATACTTTTAAAAGTATTTTGTATTTAAATACTTTTGAAAGTATTTTGCTGTTGCTTTTTAATCAGCACGTACTCATTTTTATATAATGCGCATGCTCAGTGACGTCATTATTTGTTTACATTAAGAGCAAACTAAGAAAGGGTGGAAAGTAGATACATTTCAGAGGCCCTGGCATGCTGATAAGCATACTTTTCCACTCAGTGAGTAAGGCAATGGTAAACCATCTCACTCTTCGTTTTACTTAAGCTGCTAGGTGTATGATGGGAGTCAGCCACCTTACCTCATGCAAATCACTATTTAAAGAGCTGCAATTGTTCAAAATTCCTTCTTTGTATATTTTTGAAGTGATAATGTACGTAAAGAAAAATACCTTTTTACAGAATTTAGATGTTCACAACCACTACACAAGAAACAGAATTGATTATTATGTTGCTAATCACAACACTAAATTGTTTAAACAAAAACCAACTTATGCAGGTAGAAAATACATTGATAAATTACCACAAGGTTTAAAAAGTTGTGACAATTTAAGTCATTTTAAAGAAAAAGCTAAAACAATATTTGATTGATGAAACATTTTACAATGTGCACGAATTCCTTTCTAAATAGTTTTGGTTGAAAAGTATTTAACTTCTAATTAAACAAATATTGTGTACTATTTGATACAAAGGGGTTCATGACAAGCCTACTGAAGAAAGCAGTAGCAGAAACAATTTTTTGGTGGTAAGTGATGAATTTATCATTGGTGTTAAACTTTCAATTTATCAATTTTATCTTGACATGTCCTATACTCCCTTTGGAGTCTCCTGGATGCCAAAAAAAAACTATTTTTCAAAGCTGATGACCTCTGAATGTACGCATTGCCCCTAACCCACTTTATAGCTAGCCAATGACTTGCCAGCAACGTTGCCAATACTTGATCTTGTAGCTCTGTTATATATTTCATTTGGTCTTTCAATAACAATTATAACTTATGAACATACAACCAGGTGATTACATTATAAAGTATTGCATGTTAACGTGCTCCATGAATGCCGTGGCCAAGCGTAACGTGGTGACGCTGCGCTGGGTGCCGGGGCACCAGGGAGTGCCTGGAAATGAGAGTGCGGATGCCTTAGCAAAGAAAGGTGCAGCCTCTCACTTCATAGGCCCAGAGCCATTCTGTGGAATTGGTGAGGGCTATTATAGAGGTATAGGCAGGGCCTGGGAAGAGGAGGCTAAAACCTCCTATTGGGAACAGGTGCCAGGTTGTGTACAGGCAAAGAAATTCATTGCCTATTCCAGCAGGAAGGCTGGGATAGGAAGACAGGACTTGAGGAGGGTAGTGGGCCTGATGACTGGTCATTGTAATCTTGGGTATCATTTATCCAAGACAGGAAGTGCTGAAGAGAGCCTGTGTAGATTCTGTCACGAGGCAGAGGAGAAGGCTGAGCACATTTTATGCAGTTGCTATGTGGTTGGCTGCAAAAGAAGAGCGCTGATGGGTAAGGAGGTGTTAACACCTACTCAGGTAAGTGCACTAGATCCTAGGCAGATCCTGCGCTTTATTGAAAGTGTGGGGCTTGCTTAAATAAGGAATAGGGGCAATCACAAAAGATCTTTTAGGTCGCGGTGAGGAGGGGCTGCAGAAGCCTGAACGCCCACATAGTAAAGTAAAAAGTAACGTGCTCCATAATCGATGTGTTCAGTATGAGATGCAAGACATGAGTGAACTATTGTTGCTTTCATACCCCGGCGCCCACAATGGTTGTCAGGCTGATACATTCGAACAATCTGAGAATATGCTGGGAAACATTCTGATTGGTCTAAACGTGTGGAACAGCAGAGCTCATCAACCGTGAAAAGCATTATAGTGTCTTTTACACGTGTACCTCATCTGTTGTTAAATGCTTCAATCGTATAATTGGATGACCGTACGATAAGAGAGAAAACTATTTTTTGTAGCCCTGCAACTAGCTGCTAGAGGGCAAATAAATTAACTCTCCACCTGTTACGGGCAAAAAATATTAGAGTAAAACTATTTTTTGTAAATTATTTCCAGAAACATAAAAATTCCTCTTCCCAGATTACTCAAACTTAAATAAACATAAATTTTCACAAATTAAATAATTTAATATCGGAAATTATTAATAAAGAACATTTTAATATTATTTTTGGCTGATTCCACATTTTTTGTTTTTTTATTAAGTTAGATTCATCTTACAACGTGATTGTCACAGACGGAAATGTTCAGTCCATTCAAAATAACATAATAACAGGTGAGGCAGTGATTCAGACGATTATGAAAACACCGTGAAGAAGTTAAAAAATGTAGTTTAATTAATTTAGAATATACCAAGTAATACATTTTACAATTTTTTATAAATTACTTGAAAATCGTATCATAAAGATGTCCTCCATTTTGTCGCACACATTCCTGAACTCATGCACAAGGTTATTCATCACATTTTGTAATGTGGCTGTAGGAATTCGTGCCACTTCTTCAAACGTATCCGTTCTTTAAGTTCCCGTACATTTCGAGGCGGTGGAGATTGGAAAACACGTGATTTTAAGTGTCTCCCATAGAAATAAATCATATGCAGAGAGATCTGGTGATCTGGCTGGCCATGAAATGTCTCTGTTCTTAGAAATGACTTGATTGGGAAACAAGCGTCGCAAACATTAATTGAAACCCTGAATGTGTGGCAGGTTGCACCGTCTTGTTGAAAACACATGTTCTGGTAAGCCGGATTACAAACTAATTCCGGTTGAAGACAGTTCTCCAACATGTTAACATAGTGCTGTGTATTCACTGTAACTGCACGTTCATTGTCATCCTCAAAAAGATATGGTCCTACGATAGCCTGTGTTGATATTGCACACCAAACTGTAACTTTAATACTGTTAAGCGGCTTTTCATGTATTTTTTGTGGATTTTCATTTTGTAACTGAGATAGATTTTCATTTTGCGTCTTTCATATATGATTAAAATTAGGTTACGTTTATTGAGGTTATTTTTTCGTTTATTTCTAATGTTTTATTACTAAAGTTAGGTTTATTGTTAATTATTTGCACTGGCAAGAGAAAGTTGTGTGAGTGTTTTACACCAGATTTTTTATTTTGAAAAGTTACCACCATTCAGATACTTATTGTCATGCTATTTTGAACGGACTGTGCAAAATAAATTTAGTTTCATGTCTGTGATTGTCCAGAAAAAAAGTTGGTAAAACTACTTAATTTTTTTGGATTGTAGATTTTCTCTTAAACCATCGTGTTCTTCATTATGAAATTTCCATATTAAATAAACATTAACCTTCGAGGACTAGCGTCGTTGCACTTTTGTAAAATCTTGTAATATTGAAAATATTTCTACCAACACTGATTTTCACTGAAATCTTATTATTGAAGCAGAATTATTAAATACGTATTTGAATAATTTTGCATTTAAAATTAAAATAAATTTTAAACTATAACAAAAACATAGTAAATCTAATATACAAAATTCTCTTGTCACAGTGTTAGTTGCCATACTCCTCCAAAACGGCTTAACCAATTTTGATGAATTTTATATGTACACTTGGTAGATCTGACAATAAGTTTTTATCTTTTTTTATACCCATAATTGATAAGGGTGGTCCTACCCAAAAAACTTTTTTTTATTTTTTGGACAAAATTTTTATTTTTTAACTTTTTATAATGTGGCATTAAAAATACATACACTCCTAAATTTTCACCCTTCTACCACCAACCCCTATTTTTTATAGCAATATGCAATATTAGTAATTTAATAATTTTCTACTCTTGGCGGTCGATAACTGATCAGTTATTCCCGCCAGGCGTCTACCGGTGTCACTCTCACTTCGTAAATAGCAAAGAGTAGGGATGGGAACAAAGCCAGTCTCCAGTCTTTCTCTTATAATAAGCTCTTTCTTACTCCCTATACTGTTTTCGGCCATTATTATTGTTTGTGCAAAACAACGTTTGCCGGATCAGCTAGTTATAATATAAAAAACACAAAAAATTACAGATTGCAATGTATTATTTTATGCAATATTTTAAGTTACTATTACAATATAATTCATAACCAGTATTGTAATGCTTTATTTTAAAATATCATAACAGTATTTTGCCGACTTTTGTGACATTTACTGAATCCAGAGCAACGGCCACGAAAGGCATGAAGCGTAACAAAACATGTACAGTTACAAATTCACTCATGCTGTAACAATTTATTGTATTTAACACAAAAAAGTCAAATATTTCCCTGATAGCAGACAGTTTTTTGTCTGTCATCCCTAGTGGAACGATCATCAAATCTGACACAGTGTAGAAGAAATAAGAATCTGTAATAGCTCATGGCAGCTCTCAGTAACTGCATGCCTGTCCCATGTGACAGGACACGAAATATGCAATGTAAACACATGGCACCATTGAGCCAAAAGTATGACATCAGGACTCGCACCTTTGCGAATTCACAAAGATTCCAGCATGGCAACAGTAAAACTCCTGTATCTCAGAAACAAACAATATTTTTGAATTTTTGATAACTGTTGCCGTTGCGAATTCACAAAATTCCTGCATGGAGCCAGTAAAACTCCTGTATCTCAGAAAATAACAATATTTTTAAATTTTTGATAACTGGTGCCGTTGCGAATTCACAAAATTCCTGCAAGGGGCCAGTAAAACTCCTGTATCTCAGAAAATAACAATATTTTTGAATTTTTGATAACTGGTGCCGTTGCGAATTCACAAAATTCCTGCATGGGGCCAGTAAAACTCCTGTATCTCAGAAAATAACAATATTTTTGAATTTTTGATAAATGGTGCCGTTGCGAATTCACAAAATTCCTGCATGGGGCCAGTAAACTCCTGCATCTCAGAAAATAACAATATTTTTGAATTTGTGATAACTGGTGCCGTTGCGAATTCACAAAATTCCTGCATGGAGCCAGTAAAACTCCTGTATCTCAGAAAATAACAATATTTTTGAATTTTTGATAACTGGTGCCATTGCGAATTCACAAAATTCATACATGGGGCCAGTAAAACTCCTGTACCTTAGAAAATAATAATATTTTTGAATTTTTAATGACATGTTAATACGCAGTAGGAATGATTTGAGAAATCAACAAAGGGGATCTGACCTAATTACCCATACATAAAAAAAAAAATACAATAATGACATCTGTTGCGAAAATGCAACACCGCCAAGTCCCCGAAGGTTAATTTAATGAATAAAAACATGTTTATCTAAGTATTTTTGAGATGTATGATTAAAGTAAAAAATAGGTTAATAAATAGAAAGGAGATCAATCAAAGAAACAAACAAAATGAGTAATTACACTGTAGGCGAGATGAGGATGAATGACTGGATCCAGGATGAGTATGACCACCACTACCACCACTGCCCCCTCTACGGCGTTGAGCATGCTCAGTTGACTCGGGTGAATCAAGCGATAAACTTTTCATGCGCAGATTCAATTTTTGGCGGCGTGGACTGTGAGGGGCTGTGAACCAAATTCAAACTACTGTACTACATGATTAACTAATTAATTATTAATTAAACTACAAACGCACACAAGGTTAATCAATTATTAATAGTACTACAATATTTACAAGTTAGGTTTAAGTACAGAGAGTTCAGAAAGTTACTGTGCAATTGTCATTTTGCATCGATGCATTCTTTCACCATTAAGTTGGTTACCCTGTGCTGTCACTGGGCGCTGTCTAGTATATCTAACAAAATCGTCAGTCGTTGAACATGTAACATATTTCATATTATGCCGTTGTAGTGATGTGTCTTACTGCGCAATGCCGGCCGCACTGGTGTAGTTGGTAACGTGCTTGCCTCTCATCATGCGGTCTTGGGTTCGAATTCCATTCAGGCACAGCATGTTTCATACGTTACAAAAAAATCATTTCATCCTTCACCGTCTGCATTAGCAGTAATTGCAGAACAGTCAGACGTTAAACAAAAAAACAAAAACTTACTGCGCAATGATTCTTTCTATATGGAACCGATTTTTCTCGTTGAACACATATTTTCTGAAGGTGGCAAGTATATTAGTTTAAGTTTTTTGAAAAGCTTTCAGGGACTATTGTACCTCACCATAATGCAATACACTCTGATTGAAAAATTGGGCAACAGGCTCTATTGAAAATGCTGAACAAAGTGGAAGACCACTTAATAATTGAACAGAAGCTGCTGGATACTTCAGATTCTATGGCAAAAAGTCAATCCCTAAATTAGTACAGCAGCATGCTATTGGAGTTGCTACTGCAAATAAAGCTGTCAGAAAAGAAATTAACCTATTCCCATACAAAATAATGTGTGCTAACGAGCTGAAACCTTCAGACCATAACCGGAAAGTAAATTATTGTCAATGGTTCAAATGTTTTATCGACTAAAATTCCTTTGAAATCTTTGATGTTTTTTTTTATACAGTTGAAGCATGGTTTCACCAGGGAGGGTATGTCAATTCATAAAATACAAACTGTGGGCGGCAACTAACCACCATGATTTACACAAAGCGAAACTGTGGTACCATTTTTTTTTTTGAAAATACAGTCAATAGTGATAGTTATTGCACTGAGATTTTAATGAAATTTATTAATCAATTAACACAAGTGGAAATGAATAATGGTTGGTTCCAACAAGATGATGCCACAGTACACACATCTAACATTTCAATGACATTCTTGGGTAATGTCTTTGGTGAACGAATCATTTCTAGGAATTTGTAGCCTGCAAGATCACCACATCTGACTTCTCCGGATTACGTTTTTATGAGACAAACAGTTTATCGCAACATACCACAAGACTGACCAACTAAAAACTACGATAACAGTGTGGTGCATGCAATTTCAATGGACTTTCGTTTAACTAATTAGATTATTATTTTTTATATACTTTTGTAAAAGCTTATACAGCTCTTCTTAATCACTTATTTTAATTTTAATTTTATTTATTGACGTAGTTAGAGGAAATTTAAAAGATTAGATAGAGGTGTCCGGTTAGGACCACACAAATGATGTAACTAGGTGAACCTTCCTTTTCTCCCTGTATCAAAGTGTTAGCAGGGAGTCAAGGAAGGGTAATCCACGCAAAATTAACTGACACAACCTTTTCGAGACTCACAGAAGGAAGAGTGCAGGCTGAGATGGGAAAAGCACCAGTCTGGGTGTGGTCGGGCGTATATGTTGGTGAGTGGCAACAAAATTAAATTAACATTACCAGTGTCAACCAAAATTCAAATAGAACATTATTGGGGAAAATTGCTAATACCGTTACTTATTTATGGGGATAACTTTTAATAAGAAAAGGGGTGATTAAGGGAGAAGAGATGTAAAGCCTAAATAAAACGCTGTAGGAATACTCATTGATCGCAATAAATATGAATGTTCGTTTCCAAAACGTGTTGCCAATTTATTTCATAGAGACCATCTACTAACATCAGTGCGACAACCGCTCGGCGTACTACAACAGCATAAATTTAAAGAATCACCATTCATGAGTTGGGGTAAGTGTTTGAAAATAAATTGAAACAAGTGCAAAGCTGTATTAATGCCAAAGGAGGCCTTTTCTAACACCTTTTATAAACAATCTAATAAGGTAGTCATTAAAGTAATTATTTCTTAAGAAAGTTTAGTCATTTAATAATTCAAGTGCACAGCGACTTTCTGAACATCCGATATAAAAATTAGATTAGGTTAGGTTCTGTACAACTGAAACAAATAACTTAATAAGGTTAGATTACAAAATAATAACTTGTTAATTTAATTAAACAACACTTCTAAATCTACATCAATCAATATAAAAACCAACTGACTACAGGTATTGCATAAACTGTAACCATTTTAAAATACATAAACACAAATTTTGTTAATTTTAATTCAAAAATATTAGGTTTTACTGAAAATTTTTAATTATAAATGAAAAATAAGATCTTAAAATTTTACTTGAAGGTAGAAACTATACTATAAATACCTAATTAAAATTTTAAAGTCCCTGTAAGAGTTTTGATGCTACTGTTAGGGAATTGGTTCGCAAATATTGGCACAAGTTTTCCATGGCGCCAGAACTTTCGTACCTGCCCACCCTAACAGAAAAGTCCCTCATCTCAGAGATTCATCCCTAAAAATTTTAGGAATTAAAAATATTTAATATTTTTGTATCTGAACCCCCCCCTTTGTTTTCGGTTATGAATAGAATGTTTTTTACCCTATAACAATCGCTTGTTTAAATGTGGAGGCTGAAGCTCTTGGACTAATCGTAAGCGATAACAATACAATCTCAATTTTTTAGCAGCTTTCTCAACATTCGAATACGACCAACCAACTTGCGAGAAAAGTTTTCGTAAACTTTTCCGTGGAGAATTGAGCTATCTTGTTTTCACATTCTCTAAAACATCATCTGTTTAGAGAGTTGGTTGACCAATACGTTTTCTGTCGCAAACACTTCCTGTCTCTTGAAATCAGTTAGGTAGCCTAAAAATTGACATTTTTCTGGTGGAGGAACACCAAAAAATTTAATTTGAAATTATTCTTTAATTTAATTTAAAATTATTTTGTAAGCAAAATATTGTTTAAGAATGAAAACCCTTTTTTCTAGGGTAAAAGATATTCTGTTTGTAACACAACCGGAAACGGGACAATATTTTACACAGCTGAAGGAGAATCAACTCACACTGATGTATCTATACCGGTTGAGTAGTGCTACCAACTTTGTGTCACAAAACAAAATTTCCCTTTCTTAGAAAAAAGTAACCAGACGTTAACAATTGGGTAACAGGACTAAAAAATCATTTTGTATTAATGACAAAATCTTAAAAGAAACCTATTATATTCTTATAAACTGTTATCTATATATGATATTTCAATACTAAATTTATAAACAAAACCGTAAATTCAGCTGAATCAAAAATATTTTATCAAAAAATTTTTCTTCTTAAAAAATTACTCTTGCAGACAAAAAAATAAATCATGCAAAGTATTAATAAGAAATATAAAAACCCACACAGCATGCTAATAAGACATAAAAGTACCTTGATTTAATTTTTCTAACGATTAAATACATGTATGATATTTAAATGTAGTAGAAATGAAATAAGATGATACTGAAACACACTTTGCAGAATTTTAGATGAATAACATAAAACAGGCACAACGCTAAGAAATATTTTCAAGTTGAAAGAGAATAATATGTGATTTTCTAGGAGTTCTGATAAAATTGTAATACTTATTAAATGAATACTAAAAATGTTCTTAGATATTTTTCAGTATTTTTTTACACATATTTATAATTATTTAAGCAGTAGAATCCATATTAATGTAAACTTTTAATATTTATGCTTTTTACGTTGTTTTGTTTTTTTTCAACTTACGAGTACTTTTGGGGTGCGCACCCCTTCATCAGGTATAACATAAATCTTCTAGAAAAATGATTTTGAAGATTGCATCTTCTTATGTCAGAGTTTGAATTCAAACTTATTATAAAATAGGAAACTTTACTATAGTCACTTGAGTCATGAGTTTGCCCGTGTTCGCAACGAGGGGTAAAGAGGGAACAGCATCAGTGCCCATGCGCGACTGCTTTAATTTCAGTACGACAAACATAACAACTTGTAATATACCCAGAACATAGCATATACATCACGGAACCTTTTGTAGGTTAACTGTACGAATATAACTGTTTGTTACCGTAAACAGAAATGCTAGTTTCTCGAAAATGTGGGCAGATTATTCACATAGCTGAACGAAGTCTAATACGCAGTGTAATAAAATGCTGTGAAGTTGAAACTAAACAAAAATGCCTTTCACTGCCTCTTAACAAAAGCCATGAGCAAGTGGCTAACTACTGTGATGTTTCTTTTCCTACAATTCGAAAAATAAAGATATGAAGAAGCTATTCTTCAACAGTTTTGTTGACACCTGGTAAAAAAAATAAACGGTTAGGTAGATACTAGTGAGACTGATAGTGAAGATGCCGGTGACAGCGATAGTAAAGAAGGCAATTTATTTGTAGAAAATTTTGTTCCAATGGAATTCGGTAGCTGGTAATTACAGTAAATCAAAAATTTAGTCATGTAATTAAGCTATAGGAAATATTACAGATCACGGTTATTTCTTATTAGGTTTATGAAGAAAACATTTTCTCGGAATAAAGCACAGCTTACAAAATGTATGCAGAAACTGCATGGTAATAAAATGTACGAGAAGTGTCTCACTGTTGAAGTTGGCAGCACTGCAAATATTTCAAATCCCTTCCTCACAGCCCATACATACGCAAAAGGCAATCTCGTGACTTTAGAATCTATACTACTTATATTAAACCAAATGTATCATGTCCAAATACATACTATTTTTTCTTTTTAGAGGTTTTTTGTATTGGGGGTGATTTAAATTTCATTTTTATTCCATTCTAATTAAACTTCATATACAAGGCTCGTATTACCAGTAGACATATTTTTACTCCACCACATCTTATTATAGTTAAGAACACTTATCAAATCACCTTTCAAACAAAAAAATACTAAATCAAAATCGGTTATCTGTTGGTACTAACTCATTACATCCATCGGGAACGAAAAACTGTAATTACTTTACGTTTTGTACTAAAAGGCTGAATTTTAGGTGAAATTAATTAGAAAACATGCAGGAAAACTATTCTAAAACACCATATTTTTTCTCTTAAAATTGATCGCGCTATATGTTTTCAAAAAAACAGGCACATATTGTGTTTTTTTAAGTCCCTAAAAAATCCTAAGACAATTCCGTGTTTCATAATTTATACGAATAAAATAACAAAAAACTCAGCTGTAAAACAAGCCATACTTGAAATTTTTATGTTTCTCACTTGGTGAGAACGTAGTTTCAAACACACGCTTTATCTTTTATTTTACGTACTATAAAAAAGTGAATTATGACTTAGGAATTTAGTCATGGACTCCTTTTGCAAAACTAGTTATGTATGACAGTATGTTCATTCAAAAATAAATCTTTATAATGCATCCTGCAGTTTGAAATTATTTTTATTTTATACAGGGTAAGTCACGAAGATATGCAGAAACTTTGGGAGCCCATTGTACATATAAAAATAATGAAAAAAGTTTATATAAACATGGGTCCGGAAATGCTTCGTTACCGACTTACGGCTAGCGAAAAAGTTCGCCCGGATTTCAGCTCACCAGGTGAAATGAGGTCTTCCTGAAATTCTGGTAAGGTAGATTAAGGGGCGAATTCAATAGTTTCTTATGGTTTTTGACCTGATAAATTAAATAAAACAGGTCCCAGAACTGTAAGTTAAATAGTTTTTGAGAAAACCAGTGTCAAACGCAAAAAATGGAGTGAAAAAAAACACATTTTTTAATCTTAGTTTTTCCAGTTAATTTTACTTTGTACTCTTATGAATAAAAATTCATTTAATCAAACATATATTCACTTTCTGTGTACTTATATTACACCGGTTTGTTCAGAATAAAATTTTCTACATGTTTTATTCAAAAATTTTAACTGTTTCTTGGTGAAATAACAAAGTTATTCTTGCCCAAAGATGAAAAAATGTGTTTTCACTCCATTTTTTGCATTTGACACTGGTTTTCTTAAAAACTATTTAACTTACAGTTCTGGGACCTGTTTTATTCAATTTATCAGATCAAAAACCATAAGAAATGATTGAATTCGCTCCTTAATCTACCTTACCAGAATTCCAGGAAGACCTCATTTCACCTGGTGAGCTGAAATCCGGCTGAAATTTTTGCTAGCCGTAACTCGGAAACAAAGCATTTCCGAACCCATGTTTATATAAACTTTTTCATTATTTTTACATGTACAATGGGCTCCCAAAGTTTCTGCATATCTTCGTGAATCACCTGTATAATGAATTTATATAATATTTTCACTAACCTTCTTTTTAAACTGCGTCACTTTTATTTTTATTTTTACTTACACTTGTTTCAGTGGATCCACCATCATAAGAGTAAACAAAATAATTAAAACTAAAAATTTTTATCTCACTTATTTAAAATCTATAGAAGATGATACGTCTTCAGCCATTTGTATAAAACTGTTTTCTGAGTTTTATATAAATGACTGAAAATGTATCATCTTCCATAGAGTTTAAATAAGTGAGAAAAAAAGTTTTTAGTTTAAATTATTTTATTTACTCTGATGATGGTGGATCCACTGAAACACGTGTAAGTAAAAATAAAAATAAAAGTGACGCAGTTTAAAAAGAAGGTTAGTGAAAATATTATATAAATTCCTTATATAAAATAGAAATATGACAGTATGGTTTGACTTTAAAAAATAATTTCAAAGCTCTTGTAAGACGATCCGAACATCAAGTAGATTATAAATATTCTTTATAAGAAATTTATTCAAAAAATTAAAACTATGAAAACTAGTTTGAAATCGTTAACTCGTTTAAAACAGAAAACTAAATAAATAGTTTATCTACGACTAAATATGAAACTATTATGAAATAGTGGAATTGTTGCAATAAATATTTCTTGCATAGCTATTAAAATAACTAATAGATAAAAATAAAACTACAAACACAAAATGAAATAAATAATACATTCAATATAATAAGGTTTTAATTACATGTTTTTACTTCATACATCTAGGTATCACAGAACAGTTAATCTTAAATGGATAAATAAATTAATAAGAATTATAATAATGTAATTACATTACAAATAAATAAAACATATTTATTTTAATTTAAAAATTTAAGAGTATGTAATTAAATTCTAAGACATGTAATGTTAGGTAATATCAGATTAGATTATAACAAATACAGTACTTTGTATAACAACAAAATGAAAGAATATCTGATTTTTGCGAATCGGAAAAATTACATTTACTTCTCTTTAGTCCGGCATGCCTTGGGTTCAGATCTAACCAATAAAAAAATATTAATATTAACTTTGTAATAATATAAAACTTTCCCGAATCAAACAAAAGTTACAATTCTGTAGAACTTATAAATTTATGTATATTATGTATTAATTTTATTTATTTATTTTATTTTTTTAAATTTTATTTATTCATTTTATTTTTATTTTATTTTATTTATTCTATGTATTTATTTTATTTATTTATTTTAGTATATTATGTATTAATTTCAATTATTTATGTATATTAGTGGCAATTTTAAAAATTGTCACCTATCATGTTATTTTGCCCGTCCATTTGTCACTTACATGTCAGAAACTACAAGACACCAACTAATAGTTTTCAAATTCGTAATCTAATTAAAAAGTTAGTGGACTTAAATTAAGTTTGAAGTTTCAGTTTTTCCCGAAATGGCCTTAAACTGGAAGTCAAGAGCTCAAGGTCAGAAACTACAAGAGATAGCCACAAATGGATTTCAGATTTGTAATCTACTTAAAAAGTTAGTGGACTTAAATTGGGTTTAAAGTTCCAGTTTTAACCGGAAGTGGCCCAAAACCAGAAGTCAAGAAATCAAAGTCAGAAACTACCAGAGATAGCCACTAACGGTTTTCATCTTCGTAATCAACTTAAAAAGTTAGTGGACTTTAATAAAGTTCGAAGTTTCAATTTTTCCCAAAGTGGCCTTTAACTGGAAGTCAAGAAATCAAAGTCTGAACTACAAGAAATAGCCACTAACAGTTTTCAGTTTCATAATCTACTTAAAAAGTTAGTGAACTTAAATTAAGTTTGAAGTTCCAGTTTTACCGGAAGTGGCCCAAAACCGGAAGTCAAGAAATCAAAGTATGAAACTACAAGAGATAGCCACTAACAGTTTTCAGCTTCGTAATCTACTTAAAAAGGTAGTGGACTTAAATTGGGTTTAAAGTTCCAGTTTCAACCGGAAGTGGCCCAAAACCGGAAGTCAAGAAATCAAAGTCAGAAACTACAATTGATTGCCACAAACGGTTTTCAGCTTCATAATCGACACAAAAAGTTAGTGGGCCTAGTAGTGGGTTTGAAGTTCTGGTTTAAAACGAAAGTGGCACAAAACTTGACGTCAAGAGATCAAAGTCCGAATTTGGAAACAAAAATAGTGTCATTTAATTCCCCTAAGAGAGTAAATTTTTACTGAAATGCTAATTGGATTTTTTCCCATTACGAGGAAGGATAACCTTAACTTCCTAGGAGTTTACGCAATGTTACTTCTTGGGCCTATTCCTTTTTAAAAAAAAAAAAATAGGAATCACTTGGGCAAACAGACATGGCAGACTTTTGTTAAGTAATGTAGGATAGTTGTAACCTATATCAATAACTACAATACACATAAAGTCATGTAAGGGCAATTCAATTTCAATTCTTTTACTGTTTTATAACTTCCATGTTACTCTATGTCTAATATTGCAATGTTTTCATTAATTTTTCGTTCACATCTAATTTACGTGTTCTAAAGATAATTATGCTATAAATACAGTGTTTTTTGTAACTGGTTGTGATTGGTAAAGACAGTCCAGATTTACAATTTACATATTTCACAATCTCTGGAGATATTATATATATGGAGATAGTAAATCTCCATGTATAATAAGAATGCGCATACAATTGTAAATACAGTATTCTGTACTCGGTTGGACCGCTCGCGTTCTTAAATTTCTTCATTTATCCCGAATTATCTTCAGTAAAATTACCCACGTTTGGTAATCTGTAAATATCTATAATCCGACATCACCTGAGTCCCAAAAGTGTCAGACTAAAGAGAGGGGACTGTACGTTTAAATAATTTATATTTCAATTAATAAATAGATAAATTACTGACATAAAATATTTGTCTTAAGAGAAAATTTAAAACACTAGATTTTTTTTATTTTGTTTTACGTCCGACTTTTGCAATTTCTGCTATTGCAGTCGGTGGAGAATAATGATTTAAAAAAAAATGAAAGACCTAACCAAGCATCGAACCCAGGACTTTGGCGTAGAAGCCAGTTGTGGTAACCACTACACCAATGGGCTGGCCAAAATACTTGACTGGTATTCCCTAAAGAAGTACACAAAAATCAGATAGAGAATGAAAAATAATTCTGGCAATGATAGAAAAACCAGATAAACTGTGATAGTAGTTGCGTAATTATTGTAAACAATCAATACCTAACTGAAATCAACCTAATAAAGATAACAGAATAATTATTTAACAAATTATTTTGGAAAATTAATTATTTTTCAGTATTTGCACATTCAAATCTATTCTGTTATAAGTATACAACTTTTTATTTTTCATTTTTCAAATCAAGTTTTCTCCCGAAATACACATTTTCGGGCCCCTTGAACTTAAAAAACATATTTTTAACGATTAGTGTGTGTGTGTGTGTACATGCGTGTGCGTGTGCGTGCGTGTGAACAAAGTATGTTACGAAGTTGAAACAGAACTAAAGTTAAGTTTCAAAAAAGGATTCTATATGAACATTTTAATCAAAAACATTTACAATTTTGTTTGTAATCGCCTCATGTACAACAATTTTGGTGCTCTACAAGATATGAGTAAGCGGCATGACTGCTGAAATTTGTAGCAGCTATTCTCTCGTAGTAAAAAAAATGGTTCTTTAAGTCTGTGGCCTTAATATGCTTATTAGGGTAAAAGAGTATTATGTATAATTAAAGTAGTAAAATAATTAGAAAATTGTATTTTTGGTAGCAATTTTTTAAATGATTGTTATTTTCCTTTGTCCATCCATCACATCCAGATATCAAAAACTACAAGAGATAGCAACAAATAGTTTTTGGATTCATAATCTGCACCAAATTTAGTGGATGTGGATTGAATTTGAAGTTCCCGTTTCGACTGGAAGTGGCCCAAAACCAGAATTAAAGAAATCTTATGTCGAAATTAGGAAACAAAAATAGTGTCGTTCGATTCCTCTTAAAGAGTAGCTTTGTTATGAAATCTACGTGAGCATGATCCCATTATGACGAAGGGTAACTCCAAGTTAAGTGAACACACAATGTGACTTCCTCAAGCCAACTCCTTTTCTTTAGAACAAATTGTCACCAGCTGAGAGATGCGTTGTCTCATAAAACAGATTTTGAATTATAACTTTTATTTTCACATTACAAGTCTTAGAATTTACAACAATTTTCTTAAATTCATTTCATATTATTTTATAAATTATTAAAGATAATTATAATTGAAGTATATAGAGGTTTATGTACTACTAAAATTCAAACCAATCGGGCTTTTCTAAAATTACAATACATCAAAAAAATGAACAAAATATGTGGAATTCATTTATAAGGTATGATAGGTTTACTATACTGCAGTATAAGATAGCTTAAAATTAATCAAATACATAACTTCTTATTTATTAAATTTATTTTAATAAATAAATAAATAATTCTATAATAATATAAGCCAGAAATTAATAAATTACAAATTTCAAAAGGGGTAAATACTTAGAAATTCTCTATTAAAATTGTCATGAGGTGAATGAATGATTTTCTATAGTGATTTTTTTAGTCTTGTTACCCAATATTGTTAATGTCTGGTAATTTTTTCCTAAGAAAGGGAAATTTTGTTTTGTGACACGAAGTTGGTAACCCTACTCAACCGGTACAGATAGGGCAGTGTGAGTTAATTCTCCTTGATCTGTGTAAAATATTTAGCAGTTTCCGGTTGTGTTACGAACAGAATAGATTTTACCCTATAATAACAGGTTTTCATTCTTGAACAATATTTTGCTAAGAAATCATACCCGAGTGTAAAAGAATCATTGCAAATTCAATTTGTTGGTGTTCAACCACCAAAAAAATGCCAATTTCTAGGCTAACAAACCGATTTTGAGAGACAGGTAATGTTTGTGACAGAAAATGTAGTGGTCGACCAATTCTCTTGACAGATGACGTTTTAGAGAATGTAAAAACAAGATTGTTCAATTCTCCACGGAAAAGTTCACAAAAACTTTCCTTGCAAGTTGGTTTGTCATATTCGAGTGTTCAGAAAGCTGCTAAAAAATTGAAATTGTATCCTTATCTTGTACGATTAGTCCAAGAGCTACAGCCTCCAGATTTAAACAAGTGATTGTTCTAGGATAAAAGACATTCTGTTCGTAACACGATCGAAAACAGCACAAAATTTTACACAGCTAATTGAGCATCAACTCACACTGCCATATCTATACCGGGTAAGTAGCGTTACCAACTTTGTGTCACAAAACAAAATTTCCCTTTCTTAGAAAAAAATTAACAGACATTAACAATTAAGTAACAGGACTAAAAAAAAAACTCTACATGATATGGATAATAATGTCCAAGTTAAAAAATTTTCAAAAATGATTTCCAAAGGTTTACTTAAAGTAGACATGGCAGATGTTGCAACTTACTGTATATAAGATATGGAGAAAAAACTAAAAAAAACTTTCCATAAAATTAATTAAGAGTACTTAACAACGAATAAATACTTAATTGATCTTCATTAGTAAAAAGGTATGTCTTGAAAAAAAATTGTCATGTATTATTGAGTAATATTGTTGAAACACTCTAAAAGGTCTCGCACGATGAGTGGGGGTGATAGTTTCCTCAGAGCTAGTTAAATTTATGTTAATGATCTCAAAATATTATGTGATTTGTGTAAATAGTGGAGCTTACTATCAACTAGCAACGTATACAAACTCTAATCTCCCCTACTCATCATCATCATCATCATTATCTGGGTATCCTTCCAGCAGGCCGGGTAGGATTTGAGTGGACGATATGCCTCCATCTATCTCTATCTTGATATACCTTTTGTATTCTGATATCCTGTAGTATCATTCCTTTTGTTAGGAGATCATCCCTTATTTGGTCAGTCCATCTTCTTCTGGGACGTCCAACGGGTCTCTTTCCAGATACCTCCATGTCCAAGTACTGTCTGGGGATACGTGCCTCTGGTATCCTTTGTACATGTCCAAACCATTTGAGTCTTGCGGTACGTAATCTTTCTTCCATCGTTAAGGTCACCTGCATATCTCTTCTTATATATTCATTTCTGACCTTGTCTCTTCTGGTCTTATGCAAGGCTGATCTTAAAAATTTCATCTCACATGCCTGTAATTTGCTAATGTCCCCTTTCAATAAGACACAGCTTTCTAGGCCATATGTCATTATTGGAAGAAGATATGTTTTAAACATGGTCTGTTTGGCTCTTATGGGAACTGTATTATCCCAGACTAAGTTCCGCACTTGGTAAAAGAAGGAGGATCCTTTATTCACTCTATTTAGAACCTCTAGCTTATCACTCCCATCATTTGAGACGAGGCTTCCAAGATATCCAAAACCTCCCACACATTCAATCCTTTCTCCATCAAGTTCTATGTTACACTGCGCAGGTGTTCTGCTGGATTGAACTCCTTAAATTTCTTGTTCCAGCAATCCAACTTTTCCTGCACCTCCTGCTCTGTCTCTCCCCAGATGGCCACATCATCCGCAAACACTAATGCATTCAAATTTCCAGGATTTACAGCTTTAATTTCTCCCCTACTAGCGCTAGTAAATTAAAATTTTTTTATTGTTAATAACAATTAAAAAAATTTAAGTGGGATTCGACCCACCTATCTCTACATCTCCACACCAGAACGTTACCATTACTCCGAACATACAATGCGACCAATCCATAAAATTTACAACACTTAAATAGAAAACGATTTGCAAATTTATATACAGAGTGATTTTTTAGTCCTGTTACCCAATTGTTAATGTCTGGTAATTTTTTTCTAAGAAAGGGATATTTTGTTTTGTGACACAAAGTTGGTAGCCCTACTCAAACGGTATAGATACGACAGTTTGAGTTGATTCTCCTTGAGTTGCGTAAAATTTTGTGCTGTTTCCAGTTGTGTTACGAACGGAATGTCTTATACCCTAGAACAACGGATTTTCATTCTTGAACAATATTTTTCTACAAAATCGTATACGAGTGTAAAAGAATCATTTCAAATTAAATTTTTTGATGTTGTTCCACTCTATTCTAGTCAATTTCTAGGCTAACGAACCGATTTTGAGAGGCAGGTAGTGTTTTCAGCAGAAAATGTAGTGGTCGACCAATTCTCTTGACAGATGACGTTAAGAGAATGTGAAAACAAGATTGCTCAGTTCTCCATGGAAAAGTTTACAAAAACTTTCCTCGCATGTTGATTTGTCATATTCGAGTGTTCAGAAAGCTGCTAAAAAATTGAAATTGTATCCGGATCGCATACGATTAGTTCTAGAGCTTCAGCCTCCATATTGAAACGAGATTGTTTTAGGATAAAAGACATTCTGTTCGTAACACGACCGGAAATCGCACAAAATTTTACACAGCTCAAGGAGAATCAACTCACACTGCCATATCCATACTGGTTGAGTAGGGCTACCAACTTAGTGTCACAAAACAAAATTTATTTTTTTTAGAAAAATATTACCAGACATAAACAATTGGGTAACAGGACTAAAAAAATCACCCGGTATTTATGTATTTTAAGCAGAAATACAGTTTAAAAAGTATCAAAATTGATATTGTTTAAAAGGTCTGAATGTTTTCTAATGATTTCTGATTATAACAAGTGTTCATTTATTCGTAAAAAGAAAATATTAACCAACTAATGAAAATCAATCTCATTTCCATATGGTTCAAATACTGTGGGACACCCGGTATAAAATTCAAGAAGCACGTTATAGTTGAGGAAAAATTTAATTTTTATACATAGGATGTTGCATTTTCACAATATTACCACCATTTTTAAGAGAGAATTTCACACTGTCTTCTAATGCTAAAACCTAAACATTTATTTTTTATTTACTTTTTTAATGCACCCATAATAAAAAAATCAATATTTTTATAAGGTTGATAAAAAAAACAAAAGAAACTGTTGTTATTATTATACAGTTGAACTGCAGTAAAATATTGTTTGTAAATTCCTGTTTAAATAAATGAAAAAAAAAATATCAAGGAGGGACTGAGGAAGAATTACCAACTTTCACAATAAAATATAATAATAATGTAGTTTTTTTTTTTATTTATTTAACGTCGCATCAACAACAAGGTCATTAGCGATGACGTTGGGGTGTAACTATTGTACAATGAAGGATGAAATGATTTTTTGTAACGTATGAAAATATGCCGTGCCTGAGTGGGATTCGAACCAAACTACAATAATGTAGTTGTTTTAGTTACATAGATATAAACACAGTTAAACAAAATGAAATTTAAATTTTCGAGAAATATTATATATATATTTTTTCTCTTTAATTCTTTATTTACAACTGTAAAATTTTACAACAAGCAAATGTGATGATTATGATAATAATGTAAATGACATGATAGGCATGAGAGGGGTAGGGCCCCCATTGGTGTCTCCCCAACAATGAAATTTGTATATCAAATTAGTAGGTCTCTACTACAGCGACTTTTAAGACGTCTAAGGGGATTATCAGGTAAATGGACGGTGGAAAGTGAACGCACCAGGGGGTTCTCGTGTTCGTGTGACTTGTCGTGAAAGCGTTTGTATAGGTATTCGATGGAATTTTGTACAAGTGGTGTTTTCAAATCTGTATGTAAGGTTTTGTTGCTAACGTAAAGAGGTGCTTTTGCTATAAGGTGTAATGTTTTTGACTTGAATGCTTGTATTCGTTGCAAGTTAAGAGGGTTTGGTTGAACCGTAAATTTGGGACCCGTAGGTCCACATAGGTTTCAAAAGAGAACAATATATGCGTAATTTTTGTGCCATTGGTAATTTTGATCGTATGTGAAGTAGGGAATATAGAAGTTTAAGTCGGGAATTCAGTAATAAACGTTTTCATTTGATATGTGTGCTCCAAGTTGGTCGTTTATCAAAAGTCAGACCGAGATACTTGACCGTATCTGTTTTTGTGAGACGTTCATTGTCTATGTATACTGGTGGGCAATCACCATGACGGAGTGTGAAAGTTACAAGAAGGGATTTTGCCGTATTAAGTTTTATTTTCCATGTTTTACACCATTCGTGTAAAAGATTGAGATGATGTTGAAGTGTTAGTGAAGCGTGTGTAGAGTTTTGGTCTCGGGCTAATATCGCTGTGTCATCAGCAAAGCAGTGAGGGTCTGGGGTAGGGTCGGTAGGTCTGAAGTATATACAGAATAGAGAAGTGGGGCTAAAATTGAGCCCTGAGGCACGCCAGCTAAGACAAGAAAGAAATTTATGATAAGGTAGTAGGTAAATGGTAGTATTTCTTTTAGTTTCTGTAAGAGACCTGTATGCCAAACTCTGTCAATAGCTTGAGTGACATCCAGGAAACCTGCAGACACATACATCTTTTGTTCCATAGACGAAGCTATGTAATCAGTCACTGTGCAGTTGTTGTGTAGTGGAGTGTTGAGAGCGGAATTCGAATTGATGTGGAGGTAGTAGTATATTATATATATAGATATAGATATGGAACCAGAGACAAATTAATGGAACACACAAGTTGAATATGACAATCAACTGATTAAGTTGGCAAGACTGTTTTATATATAAGAATCGACTGTTCCTTATCAGCCATGGTAGGAGTAGGAAATTTTAAATTTTGATGTGAAAAATATTTTAAATTTTAATTTACTGACGATGTGTACAGGATACACAAAAGCACTCTAAACATTGGTAAGTGTTTACTGTTACCATTTTCTAATTATTCAACTGTAATTATTACTGTTTTCATTTAATCCATATTCAAAACCATACATTTTTTTACGATAACCCTGAATAATTAAACAAATAATGAAACAATGTAAATCAAAATTCAATGTTGGAATGGCGCGGAGCCAGCTCAAAAAAACTCATTACGATATAGCTTTGAGTATAAAATAACTTTTTTTTTTTAATTGCTAATATGTGTACGTTGCAATTTGTTCCATTCAGAACAATAAGCAACCCCATGACCCAATGAGATGAGGATGATATGTATGACGTGTAAATGAGGTGTAGTCTTGTACAGACTCAGGCCGACTAATCCTGAGAGAGTATGGTTAATTGAACCCCAACCATCAAAGTACACCGGTAACCACTGTCTAGCATTCAAATCCGTATAAAAGTAACTACCTTTACTAGGATTTGAACCAGGAACCTTCGTCTCCGAAAATCAGCTGTTAAACAGCTGATTTTGGCAACGACTTTACCTCTAGACCAACCCGGTGGGTTAAAATAATAATACCGTAAACATAATAAATTCATACAATGTTGTTGGGTTTCAAACCCCCAAAATTAAATAAATGATTTAAGTTAACAACAAACTCAACCGTTCTTAGAAGTACTGTGAGTAACAACTAAAGCACAATAGTACGTGAAAAAAACGGTTTTAAGCTAAAACTGTAAATAAAACAATAATGTAACATAATGTCGAATACCGACTGAGTGTATTGTAAAATGAGAAGAGAGATGACACATATCATGCACGCTGGCTATGGAGGGAGTAAATGTGGGAGAACCGCATAACTATACACTCTATTACCACTACGTTGTAAACAAAATTTTCTGTTCGGTAAAACTCTGTATTTACGAGTTAATAGAATTCTCTTTAAAATGCATTGGAAGTGATTTTGCGTTTTAAATATATAGATTGTTCGAAATCTACAAATAATGAATTTACTAAAAATTCAAAAATATTGTGACAATATTGAAGAAGGGTATAGTTCGCAAAATTTCTAGTGCTTCATTCATAAAATGGTAAAGAGAAGATAATAGCGTGAAAAAGTAACAATAGGGCTAGTTATAAAAAAGACCGTGCTATTGTGTATGATAAGGTAGGGTCTTTGTTGTGCAACTATTTGTGAGGGAGTCAGTTGGTTATCTGTAACACCTTTTTATTCAATTATTACCTGTTTACAGTAAATAAGATTTCTTTAGAAAGGTTTTTTGTATCAAATTTCGGTGTTTTTCGAGAAGGCTCTTTGAACCGCCTATATAAAAAGAACACCGAGCGCGGTCAGTCAGTCACTCAGTATTTGTTTGATCTTTGAAAAGTGTTTACTACGTGTGCTATCGAAGGTAACTCCGTTAGAACAGGTCAACGGTTTCCGAGGCATTGTTATTCAGTCTTATTGTATATGTGCATTGTGTATGTGTATTCTATATAATTGATTGTAAGTAGTACTAAGTAAATTATTAAGTTATTTATTGTATTACTTCAATATAATTAGTTTATTATTTATTTTGTAAATCTTTTAGTGTAATAAATATTTGTAATTGTAAACTTTAGTGTATTAATTATTATTTAATTACCTAGATCCCGAAACGGACCTTAGCGATAAGTGTCACAATATATCTATTTGTTTAAGCAAAAATGATCGTATTTTCAACTCATTCCCTCCTTAAAATTTTTTAAAATTATACTTACAATAATTATTTGAGAGTTGTATATTTTATATTTTAAAGTAGTAATTAAATAATATTTATTAGCCTATATTCTATATACAGATGTACAATGTATAATTTTAGTTTTACATTAAATGATAAACTTTATATTTACAGGAAAATAAATTCTAATATAATTAATAAAATAATCTACTGTATTGTATAATATAGAAATTCTTTCCCCCAAATTAAAAATAACATAATATTTTTTAAAACATTAAAACCTGAACGACGCAGTGAAGCAAAAGTTTACCCACGTCATAAACAAAAAAAAAATAATTAAAAAGCATAAATCACCGTTTTTAACTATCAAAAGTTTTTGGTTCGTATAGCATGCAACTTTTAAATAAAATTGTTACATTATGAGGTACGTTCAATAAAACGAGATAAATTAATGTAGAGTAAAAACAATTCATTAAATGATAATAAAACTTTTTGAGAATAATTTTTTTTTAAGTTTTACGTTCGACTGTTTTGCAGTGATTGCTAAATAAATAAGATGGTGAGAAATGATTATTATGTGGCTAATCACTTCACAAAATAGTTTGAACAAAAACCTACTTATGCAGGGAGAAAATTCATGAATAAATTACCACAATTTTTAAAATTATATGATAATTTGCATTCCTTTAAATAAAATCTGAAAAATTACTTGATCGGTGAAACTTTTTATAGCGTACAAGAATTTTTTTCTTGATAGCAGTGATACATTGCTATATGGAACCACTGATAAGAACACAAAGAAGTATTTTGAAGATGATATCTAGTAAACCATGTAGATATTCAATGAGCAGATATTTACAGAATTCAATTTCATGGATATAAGATATCCATAATATATAATGATGGATATAAGATGAAAGAAATAATTAAAAGAATTCAAGTGAACGTAATTAACCTTGAAAATAGAGGGCATCAGTACCACACATCAAACAGAGATCTGCTCTTATCGGAGAGACCGAGAATTGCTCTTTACCAGCGTCATTTTGAGTACTTGGCACCCAAAATATATAACCTAAATAATATAAGGAACTAAATAAATGGATAGCCAAAACAGGTAGAGAAAATAATAAAAATGGTTAGCATTATTCAAATGTAGATGTAACTAAAGAGAAAAGAGGAAAATAACACAGTTTTTTTTTACTTTTTTATTGATTTTTTTTGTTTTTAAATGTAATAATAAATTTTAGGTTGTATTAAATTACTTTTTTTTATTAAAAATAGTGTAAGTTTAATAATTATTAAAATGTAATGTATCATAATTGGTACAATCGAAATCTTAGTGCGTAAATAGCTTAAATGCAAATAGCGTATTAGTTAAGTTAATGTAGTAAGTAAATATAGTAGATTTTAAATGCTACTGCTAATAGTTAATACTTTAGTTTTTTAATATTTATTTAAAAGTTTCCAATCCATCCTAGTAGGTGGTTTTGTCTATAGTTGGATGGGATAATTTACACAACCTCTAGCATAATAGGACAGTAGTTTACTGTAAGAAAATTTGTATTGTAATTTATTTTTTATGTAATATATAATATTGTGACAATATCGAAGACGAATAAGGTTCGCGAAATTTCTAGTACTTAATTCCTAAAATGTTAAAAGAGTAGATAATAGAGTGAAAAAGTAACAATAGGATCAGTTATAAAAGGTCTTTGTTATACAACTATTTATGAAAAGGTCGGTTGATTACCTGTAACACCTTTTATTCTATTTACTTGTTTACAATAGTTAAGACTTTTCCAGTAAAAAGGGTTTTTTTGTACTTTATTATTTGTATCGAATTTCTCTGTTTTGCTAGAATTATCTTTTTGATCCCATATAAATAGAGCCTCGAGTGCGGTCAGTGAGTTAGTATCCATTTGATCTTTGACGAGTTTTTATTGAGTGGTTATAGGTGCGTAGTACAGGTTACATATCCGAGCATTGTAGTGGTTATATTTTTATATTATCTTGTGTACGTGCATTGTGTATTCAGTTCCATTGTGTATGTGTATTCTATATAATTGATTGTAAGTAGTACTAAGTAAATTATTAAGTTATTTATTATATTACTTCATTATAATTAGTGTATTATTTATTTTGTAAATCTTTTAGTTGTAATAAATATTTGTAATTTTGTAAACTTTAGTGTATTAATTATTTAATTACTTAGATCCCAAAACGGACCTTAGGGAATAAGTGTCACAATATTATGGGAATAAATTATTATTATTATTGTGTTATTCTTATATGTATTTCAGATGTTATAACTGACATGTCCTATACTCCTCCTGGACGCAAAAAAAAATCATCAAATATGCGGCACAAACACCAGAGCAAACGGACATTTTGTACAAGTTAATATAAAATAAAAACAATATTGCAAATCGCTGCACAGTACCACTCGCACTGATTCATGTCGCTTACGACAATGAACAGTACGCTACGTATAGCAATAAATTGACATTAATCCTGATCAACGTGCGCTTTCAATTCTCAACTTTCAAGTGAATGGAAAAGTTGAATTGTCTACGATAGCCAGCGGCCCCTAGACAATCAATATTATGCCGCAATATTTCGGTTTGTGCAATATAATTGATCGTATGTGGGAAATATTGAAAGGTGGTGCAATATATTGTGTGATTTTCAAAATATTAAAAATATATTGTGCAAACAGGATAATATTATGCCGTCTGTTGGCAATATTTCGCAATATTCTGTCAGTTGGTCTTTAGCGCTCGTTTTAACTAGTCATCGCAATTTTCGTCTCGTTATAAGCGAGTAAGTTATCGTGGGTGAACTTCTCTCTATCAATAAACCACTGTTTGGCCACTTTTCTACCTTTCTGCGAGCCTTTTTTCTTTCCTTTTTTACGACCTGCAGCCACAGCAATTATCACGTAACACAATTCACTTACATGTTGACTTCAAGAAATTCTGGCAGGAACTGTTTGCACAATGTGGTAGTACGTCTGTGCTCGCGATTGCGCAATATATTGCACAACCTTCAATATCGCCTCCATACAGTACAATCTTTTGCACAAACCAAAATATTGTACAATAGTATTGACTGTCTAGGGGCCGCCGTAAAAATATTGTGCAACCCACATTGCACAATAATATTGAACGTCTATGGGCCAGTTTAAGGTGAAAAAGCTGTAAAAACACCTCACACCTCACCCTGTTTGATTTTCATTTGTTTAATAAATTGGTACACAAACAGTTTAAACAGTAAGGTTAAGAATTCTACGCTGCGGGAATCAGAAAGATGGATAAATACCTAAAGATTCCTGGTGACTATGTTGAAAAGAAGTATAAGTTTTACAGTCAATAAATAAATCTTTCTTTTTCTACATCACATTTTGTCTTGTAAATTATTGAACATTCCCCATATTATTATAAAAAGCTATGCAAAATTAAATTAAATGGATAAAAATTAAAAAAAAGAGGTTTTTAATTTTTTTCAGTATAAAACTGGATTTCTGTGAAAATAGAATTAAAAAACATGTTTCCTTCATTTTTAATAAATCTTTAACATAAATATGTGGCAGTGTTTTATGTAGTTAAGTTACCCACATAATGAGAAAAAAAATCAATATAAGATTACACACATAAATAAATAATCAATATAAAAAGGAATTATTCTGTTAAATCATAAATATAGTCACTTGAGTCACGAGTGCCTTTGGTTGCAACGAGGGGTAAAGAGGGAAAAGCATCAGTGCGCATGCCCGACTGTTTTAATTTCAGTACAACAAACACAACAATTTACACTATACCCAGAGCATATACAATATACAGCAGTATACAGCAATATACAGTACGTTAACTGTGTGAATATAACTGTTTGTTACTGTAAATGAAAATGTTTCTTGAAAACACGGCCGAACTATTTTAACACAGTGCTGAACGAAATCTAATATACAGCGTAATAAAATGCTGTGAAGTTGAAGCTGAACAAAATTGTATTTCCTTGCCTCTAAACAAAAGCCATAAGCGAGTGAGTGTCTAACTACTGTGATGTTTCCACAATTCAAAAAGTAAAGAAAGAAAAAAAAGGACGTGTACAAGTTATTCTTCTTCAACAGTTTTGTTGACACCTGGTAATAAAAGGAAACGGTTCAGTAGATAATAGTGAGACTGATAGAGAAGACAATGGTGATAGTAATAGTAAAGAAGGCGATTCATTCATAGAAAATTTTGTTCCATTATAATAAGGTAGCTGGTAATTAGAGTAAATCAAACATTTCTAGTCATGTAATTAAGCTATACATAACATTACAGGTCACATTTATTTCTTATAAGGTTTATGAACGCCCATAACAGACAGGTGGAGTGTTAAATTATTTGCACTCGATCTGCTAATTCCAGGGCTACAAAAAATAGTTGTGTTTCTTATCAGATAATCAGCCAATTATATGACTGAAGCATTTAAGAACAGAAGAGGCGGAGGTGTAAAAGACACTAATCAGAGTTATCTTCTCTGAAAGTAATGAATTTCATTATACAGCCAGACCCTGCGGTGGTGAATGAAGTGAAGGTGTCATTTGCAGAGTGGAAAATATGTGCTTTTCAGAGGGCCCGGCATGCTGATAAGCATGAGTTACTTTTATACTCAGTGAGGAAGGAAATGGTGAACCACCTCGCTACTAGTTTTACTTAGTAAAACCTCTAGAGGTTCAAACCAGCCTTGCGACTGTTGACCTACACAACAAGGTTTCTGAACAAAAACTTTTCTCGAAATAAACCACAGCTTACAACAAAATGTATGTAGAAACTGCATGATAGTGAAATATATGAGTAGTGTCTCACTGTTGAGGTTGGCAGCACTGTCAAATTTGTCACTTCCCTTTTTAACAGCCCATCCATAAGCAAAAAAGGCAATCCCGTGACTGAAGTATCTATATGTTTTATTTTTAAATTAAACATAAATGAAGAAGACAAAAATAAAATTTACAGATAGAATTTTTCTGTAATGGTGTTCATGTATAAATTATGAACCGAAAACATTTTATACGCAGATCATTTTGAATGAATCAGTTTCTTACACACTAAAAATTACAAAAATCAAAACAAATGTACATTATATACAAAATCTCGCTGAGAAACGACTCATATAAATGATGACAGTAGACAGTAATCAAGGCGTTCGTGTTACATTTCGTAACTTTGTCATAAAAATATTTAACAAAATTTTCAAAGTATTTACCTACCTCAATTTTCGTGATATTTACTAAATTAATATAAAATACATTTTTTTTTTAAATATCGTACGGTTGTCATTTTATATACATTTAAATTCATTATTTCAAGAGATAAGCACCTTTAGTATGCATGCGATTTGAGTCAGCCACTCCGGTAAAAGTTTTGTTGTTCCAACGTAACATAATCATCCACCAAGGATTAGGTTTAGTGGCCTGTTCCGGTATCTATCTCTTTTTGGGTCTTCCCAAGCGTCGCTTACCTCTAAGCTTATATTTCCATGCTTGCAGAGGAAGTCTGTGTGGGTGGCATGCGAAGTAAATGGTTGGACCAGTTTCTCTTAAAGGCAAAGCCAATTGCTGTGAGCGCTGGATTACGCATGCGCATACTTGATTTCGACCCCGCATACCCCTCTGACCTACTCGTGTATTTATCTGTACACCTCTTGGCCAGCTAGCCCATTCCAGAGGATTTTAAGCAGCTTAGTGGCTAGCTAGAGCACTACCTAGCAGGCGAACCCACAACCCCTGAGAGGCCAACCCAAATGAGTGTGTGCGATCACTCCCCTCAGTACTCGTGTAAACGTTGGACGAGTCACTGTCGAGCTAGTTACGCAGCTAATGCTTTGCACGTGGCTCTACCACACATGGATGTACTACGAATACCACACGGAGGTGCTACAGCCAGCGCCCGTTACCTCACAGCGGTGAGGATTATGTAGCTAAACTGCAGTTTAATAGGCATGGTCTGTGTGGTCTGGGGCATGCCCCCCCTCCGACCTACAGTAAGATGTACAGTCAGTGTTTTTGAAAATTGACAAAACCCATTGCATTTTGTAGGCATGATGTTTCATTGTTGATTGCATACGCTGCACTATTGCAGTATATACAACACTATACTAATACAGAGGTTGAACATTTTGCCCAGCGCTCTCCTTACGAAAATCAGGCTATATATATATATATATATATATACTGTAAATATTTTTAATGTTTCACACAATGACTAAATATTGAGTAGGAGCTAAGGTTAAGCTTGTATGCGACACTGAGATGGGAACCTCAACTCCCGACATGACGTTGGGTAATAGGGAATGTCCTGTACATATCCAAGCGGGTACAAATAAAGCAAGCCAAATAAGTTCCCAAAGATTGAAATGAGGTGAAAACTGGTCAATGGTTTACACGGTGAAGATGGAGGGTGGAAGAGCCTACTATGGAGTCAAATAAAATCCACGGCGGCAGATGGAGCCCTGAGAAACGGTCAACGGTCTTGAAGGCGAAGGAAGAATTTCATAACGGTGGAGAGGCGGAATAACTTAGGAGGTTGGTCTTTAAATAAAACCAAGGGCCTGTCTAGAGGCTCTAAGTTGGTAACCCCACCACTGGACTACCCAGCGCACGGCTCGTAACCCGACCTTGTGCAACCTTTATCACTGGCAAGCATCAAAGGTTAGCCAGGTCCCCTCCATACAGTAGTGGTAGCGTGCTGGCTTATCACTCGGAGGTCCCAGGTTCAATTCCCAGCTAGGGTCTGGAAATTAAAAAAAGTCACAACCCAACGTTTTGTAACCCACTGTAGTCGCTAATGACCAAGCTGTCGAAGCGACTTTAAATAAATAAAGGTTAGCCTTAGATAAAGATAAATTTTTAAGTTATTTAAGAATGAACACATCTTTATTTGAATAATTAAGTTTTAAAACTATTCACGAAAATTGATACAAGTACTGATATATGTAGTACATTTATCTCCTTTCTACATAATGTGGTGATACACAGACCTAGGACCGTACAGCGTTTATTACACAAGATTTTTGCTATTGCCCGGACAAAGCAATTCAGTAGTCGTATCGGGGCATTATGGTTAACTGACGTACAAAAATGGTTGCATTGTAATAATATCATCAAAAATTAATCAGTACAAGGAATTTTGGGTTCATCTCAATTTTTCTTTTTTTTACATATGTATATTAAGCAGAAAGATCCATACAGATTTTCACTTGACTGGACAAAAAAAAAACCAGTTGGATCTTGTGCTATTACTAATACGTTTCTATTTATTGATTTTTGTCCGTATGAACGCACAGACATACATACGAGTGATCGCTTGGACAGTGTGCCACCGAACTTAAGAATAAATTCTTCAAATCCAGGATAAAATTACAAATAAATTGTGACTAATGACCTTTTTTCTTGTCATTTTTTTTTTGTAGTAGTAAGACAGATATAACACTGCCCCCTCCCAACCTTACCTTGCACAATGCTCACACAATCTATAAATTCATTGTGAAGGTACAATTACCAGCGGTGAAGAGAACACATTGTCCACCATAAAACTATTCTCTTCATGTGACATTTTTTGCTGGTGTATATTCTCAAGTGATACGACTCATTTTACAATACAGAGCAAATTTCACGCACGACAGTGCATTAGTAGGTTAACTTGTTTCAATTTCATTTATAAAATATTTATTCTGTGGTTCCCAACAAATCTGACGTACAGGGAAATTAAAAATGATCTTACTTTTATTACTCCAGTCGTTACGAAACAGAATAAAAATGAATCTACAAACGATTTTAATAGCTAATAATTTAATTATTAATGAAGAAAGACAAAATTGTTATTCAATTTCGACATAGCATGGTACTTACATAAGAAAAAAATTCGCTTCCACTGTTGTCTGAACTTTAGCTGAGCGTGTAAGTGGTCGTTTATTTTAATTTTTGATATTACAGTACGAGAGAGGCCACGAATTCGAATCCCACACACTATATTTTTAATTTTTGTTCAGCTAAATAATTTGTTAACTTAATTAAATAAAAAAAACTTTACTAATTAGTTTTTTCTGTTGAATTAAAAATTACAATTATAATTTCAAATATTTTTAATTATTTAATTAATAATAATCAATGATCAAAGTAATAAAAAAAAGTTTTAATATGTAGGACTTGAACTCGCGGCCTCTCGTACGGTAGTTCAGTAGAATCTCGGTATTCTGCCCCTTAAAATATTAGGGCTAAAAGTATGAAACCTCCCCCAGGACAGATTTTGGTAAAAGATTTCAATTGAATTAGGAAAATCAACTCGACCTAATTAAAGCGGATTTTATATAACATGTATGTTTAGGATTTGATTAAAGAAATGAATAAGCAGACCTTAATTATTGTTAAACGGAATAATTTTTGGCCTATTATCCAAAACCCAGAACTGGGTCATACTCTGCACTTCATGCTGAATTGACGACGAAACATAATTCTCAGAACACGAGCACCCTTACACCGCACACTAGGTGATGTTAATAGCCGATAATTATGTTTAGTACAATGACTACACAAGTACTCAGAAAACCTTTTTTTAATTAGTTAATTTAATTTAAAATCACATAGAAATCAATGCATATGCATTTTTGGTTTAAATTTATAATTTATAGTTCCAAAATTCCAACATATCCAGTAATCCAGCACCTTCTCGGTCCCAAACAGGCCGGACGGCTGGTTTGAACCTTAGAGGTTTTACTAAGTAAAACGAGGAGTGAGGTGGTTTACCATTGCCTTCCTCACTGAGTGGAAAAGTACGCTTATCAGCATACCGGGCCCTCTGAAAAGCACATATTTTCCTCTCTGTAAATGACACCTTCACTTCATTCACCACAGGGTCTGGCTGTACAATGAAATTCATTACTTTCAGAGAGAAGATAACTCTGATTAGTGTCTTTTACACCTCTACCTCTTCTGTTCTTAATTGATTCAGTCATTTAATTGACTGACCATGTGATAAGAAACAGAAATATTTATTTTAGCCCTGCAAAGAACAGATTGAGTGTAAATAATTTGACACGCCACCTGTCTATTATGGGCAGATTCTACTGTATTAACAATTAAAATAAACTGACCACTTTTCACGCTCGAATAACGTTCAAACAATAATATGCCCAAAATTTTTTCTTATCCAACTACCACGCTATATTGAAATTTAATAACATTACGTGTTTATTTATTAATAATAACATTATTAGTTATTAACCCTTTAACTACTGAGTTTTTTTTACAGGAAATAAAACTTGCATAGATTAGGTATTTTCATGACACTTCATACCATGATGAAGCTACATTTCATGGTTTGTCTTGAATTTTTCATGTTTTTTTTGTAACTTTTATTTTTAAATGTTTGTTACAAAATAAGTTGTAATTTAAATTCTGCAATAATGTAACAAAAATTATTTTAGTACATCTTTTGACCAAAGGCTTTGTTGTCAGTGACAGTATTGTGTACTATAGTTAAAGTCAATTCCTGCAAAGTTCTGTGTTATAATCCTCATTACCACTCTTCTTTGTCAGATTCTACAGTCATCGAATATTCACTTGTTTCATTCATCTGTGTAAATTTTAGAAAAAAAGAACTGTGAACATTAGAACAAAAAGAAAAACACCTTTCTGTTTAGTTCTGTTTAGTTTAGTTTGGTGAAGAAATGTTCTTCAATTGTTTTTTTCCAATTTCAATTGGTCCAGATTTAATATAATTATAGAGTATTAACTCATTTTAAAGCCAATAGAATGCGGAACTTCTTCTGGAAAGTTTGAACATGAGTTTACATGATAGTTGGCTCTAGCCTCGGCATGTAAGTGCCGTCGCATATACAAGACAGCAGTCCCCAAAGGGTTAAACTCTTTTGTAGGCTCATTTTTATTCTGTTTTCTAATGACTGGAGTAATGAAAGTAAGATTACACCCTTATAATATTAATTATGAGAGAATATTG
Organism: Catonia carolina; assembly: GCA_035578175.1. Taxonomy (NCBI): domain Eukaryota; kingdom Metazoa; phylum Arthropoda; class Insecta; order Hemiptera; family Achilidae; genus Catonia; species Catonia carolina. Next base: position 4,892,755 of record JAQMRL010000020.1, on the reverse strand, counting down.
TCCAATGTTAATTTCCCTAGACGTCAGATTTGTTGAGAACCATGGAATAATATACACGGCTTGAAACCGAATGCTGCCATTTTTATACGCACAACACAAATCGCAAGCACATTACAAAAGGATACTTATCCATAAAATTAATAAAATTAGGGACATAAAAAGAAAATTTTGTAATTTTTGAAAAATGAGTTGAAATAACCTAAAAGGAAAATATTACTGTAATTTATTTTTAAACCGACTAAAAAAAAAACATTTTTATCATTTTACTTAAAGGATCACTATCTTGATGTAAACTACGAAAAAATGATGGAATATTTTTTTTATGTAACAACACATTATATCTTATCAAACTAATAAAAAATTAAACAATATCCTACAAAAAAAATATATATATATAATACGTATAACCTGACCCTAATAAAAAAAGGTACTAAATATATTAAACACTATAGTAGAATAATCAAAATGGCTGTGAAAGGGCATGAAAACTACACAATGGGGGATTTTACGTTTAAATTAATTCACAATAATTTGTAATAAAATTAAAATGAAATTTTATAAAAACAAAAATTCCAAAATGGTTTTTGGTGTTAATATTAATAATAATTTGCGTTGTATTCCAGAAATTATTTTTTTGTAATAAATAAATAATGCAAATCAGTGTGAAAATTGTTTAAATATATTTTTTTATGAAATCTATGAAGGGCAAAAGAAATATTCAGTGATATGATGTAATTTTTTTTTAGTTTATTTAAAGTCGCATCGGTACTTTGGTCATTAGCGACTACTGTGGGTTTCAGTACAGTAACGGGTGGATTTTAACGTGTAAAATTTCCAGACTTTAGCTGGGAGTCAAACCCGGGACCTTTCACTTTGTAGGCTAGCGTGGTAGTCACTATGCCACAGAGGCAGTCATGATCTAAGTTTTATCAATACTAAAAATATTACTGTAGATACATTATTTAAAAATGTATAAAAATACCAAAATTGAAATTGTGAAAATTTTAATTTTTATTTTTATTTTTGTTGTAAAAAACATTTTTGGAATTTTTCTGTTATTCTCCTCCCATGAAGATAATTTCTCACATTTTGTGGATATTTCGTAAGTAGGTATTCTTAAAGTATTTTTAACGATAAAAACGTGGAAAAAAATTTTAAAAAATCATATCAATATTTTTCAAGTTAACGTAAAGGTTTTTTCTTTTACAAGTTAACTTTAAGCAATTTATTGAGATCTTTAAATTATTAAATAATATTTAATTAAATGATAAATTTATTTAATGTCACGTACTCATGAGTTTATATTTCTGAATTATAAAATACAGGAACAGCAGCCTATTGAGAAAAAACTTTCTATTTACCCCCCGCCCTACCTATATATATATATATATATATATATTAGTACCTTAGAACAAAAACAACCAATTTCAAAAAAACTGTTTTGAGAAAAGAGCGAAGGAAGGTCTCTGCAAAATGTTAAACAACACCAGTAATTCCACCTAAGTTAGCTACAATTGCAGCAAAAATTAAGAAAAGTCACTCAAAAACAACCAATGTCAACATTGGTTCTTATTGCTAACAAACTTCATTTAGAAAAATTTTATTGCAATAATAACCAATAATGACTTTAGTTATTTTTGCATGAAGAAATTATGGTATCTGAGAACCAATGTTGTGTTAGGTTGTTCTTGCAATAATATTTTTCATGCAGCTGACTAACATTGGTACTAAATATATGCAATATCTCATAAACTATACATAAAGCGGCCCCTAGACGATCAATATTATGGCGCAATATTTTGGTTTGTGCAATATAATTGATCGTATGTGGGCAATATTGAAAGGTTGTGCAATATATTGTGTGATTTTCAAAATCTTGAAAATATATTGTGCAAACGGGATAATATTGTGCCGTCTGTAGGCAATATTGCGCAATATCCTGTCAGTTGGTCTCTAGCTCTCGTTTTAACTAGTCGTCTCAATTTTCGTCTCGTTATCAGCAGCAATGGGTGACAAGAAAACCGAAAAAGAATCTATTGAAGAATTTATAGAAGTGTACCGTGGTCTTCCGGCTCTGTGGGATGTGAAGAGCAAAGACTATAGTAATCGTGCGAAAAAAGGGGAGCAGTACCCCTTTCCCTTTTACCAATTTCAGGAGTAACCAAAGTGAGGAGTTCATCAAATAATTCTCCGTCCGTTCGTACAAAGTTGCGGAAATCATTTGGTTCAATTACTCTCAGTTCATTGAGTAATTTGTCGTGGGTGAACTACTCTCTATCAATAAACCACTGTTTGGCCAATTTTTTACCTTTCTGCGAGCCTTTTTTCTTTCCTTTTTTACGACTTGCGGCTACAGTAATTATCACGCAACACAATTCACTTTCACTTAACATGTTGACTTCATGAAATTCTGGCAGGGACTGTTTGGACAATGTGGTTGTACATCTGTGCTCGCGATTGCGCAATATATTGCACAACCTTCAATATCGCCTCCATACAGTACAATCTTTTGCACAAACCAAGATATTGTACAATAATATTGACCGTCTAGGGGCCGCCATAAAAATATTGTGCAACCCACATTGCACAATAATATTGAACGTCTATGGGCCGCTTAATGTGCATTTGTTGTTCTTGCATTAAAAAGTACACAAAAAATACGTTGATAACATGTTTAACTCATTTATGTAATAGAATGACCATTGGTTGTTCTTGTTCTACCTTAACTTGAACAATATTGGTGAAGGATTTTTTAAATATTTTTCCCGTTTTTATAATTAAAAATACTGTAAGGCTGCATACAAAATATTCACAAAATGTGAAAAATTATGTTGGGGGAGAGGGAATAACAAACAGAAAAGACCCAAATTTTTAATTGAAGTGAAAATTAAAAAATAAACGTTTACGGATTAAATTACATGGGCTATTTATCAAGAAAAATTGTGATAAAGAAAGAGTCGGGGGGAATGATGGGCACAAACTCTTAATTTTCTGGAAATACATTAAAATTATTAATAATTCAAATTAGGATATGAAGCAAAAAGCAAAAGTGTGAGCTTGTTTCGGCTACCGAACATTGCATCATACAAGGAAATGAAGCCACCACCAGGAAAGCAGCCTTAAAAGATAAGAGCTGTAACAGAGATGTGACATCATGCCATGAAAAATTTAATCACATAAATTAAATAACGTGAATTTTATTGAAAAAAAAAATTAATAACCCTTTTATACCCATAACAGGCAGGTGGAGTGTTAAATTATTTGCACTCGATCTGCTAGTTCTCTCTTTTATCACATGGTCACCCAATTATATAACTGAGCTATTTAAGAACAAAAGAGGTACAGGTGTAAAAGACATTAGTCACAGATATCTCCTCTGAAAATAATGAATTTTATTATACAGGTAGACACCTTGTGGTGAATGAAGTGAAGGTGTCATTTGCAGGGTGGAAAGTAGATGGTTTTGAAAGGGCCTGGCTTGCTGATAAGCATACTTTACAACTCAGTGAGTGTTGGCAATGGTAAACCACCTGACTCCTCGTTTCACTTAGTAAAACCTCTACAGGTTCAAACAAGCCTTTCGGTTGATGACCTATACAACAACGTAAAGCCATCTTGCGAGAAGAGGATGGAAAAATCTATGGAGGACATCACCAACTAAACTGAATGAAATAAAGGACACTTCATCGATGGAAATATCAGGCATTATAACGAGGAATAAAACAGTGCTATTAACAAGATTAAGATTTAGAAATTCAAAATTTATAAATACGGAATTTATTCAAAAATAAATCTTTATAATGCATCCTGCAGTTTGAAATTATTTCTATTTTATATAATGAATTTATATAATAATTTCACGAACCTTCTTTTTAAACTGTGTCACTTTTATTTTTAGTTTTACTTACACGTGTTTCGGTGGATCCACCATCATCAGAGTAAATAAAATAATTGAAACTAAAAAAAAAAAAATGTTTATCTCACTTATTTAAAATCTATAGAAGATGATACATCTTCTTTAGATTTTAAATAAGTGAGAAAAACATTTTTTTTTTTTAGTTTCAATTATTTTATTTGCTCTGATGATGGTGGATCCACCGAAACACGTGTAAGTAAAAGTAAAAATAAAAGTGATGCAGTTTAAAAAGAAGGTTAGTGAAATTATTATATAAATTCATTATATAAAATAGAAATACGGAATTTAGAGATTAAACCTGTACCAGAATATAAGTGGATTATTTAGATATATATTTAAACAGAATAAATTTGAGCATTTGTTATTTTGTGTGTAATATACATGAAAATAATGTTGAAATGAGATAAGATTGTTTAGCATTCTGGCACGACTAGAATTGACGTTATAGCTTACATAACAAATAAAATAATTTTACTCCTTGATTCTTTGAAAGAAAAAAAAACAAAAAATAACCAAACAAACTGAAGTAGGTTTTTCCCAAAAATATCCTAAAAAAAATTATCGATTAAAAATATTGATAAATGTAAAAAAATAATGTGAATTTTATTTTTTAAAAAATGATTATTTTTCAAATTCATTGATTAAAAACTTCATATCTTCGTTACCGATACGACAAAAATTAATGAAAAAAAAATTGATTAGGTTAACATCAAGTTCGTTTTTTAATTGTACCACCCCTTTTACTAACAGATGCGGGAGGTGGTGATGGTTCATCACCATTTTCCTGAACTCCACCCAAAACAAGCGGTTGTCCAAATGGTCGAGTACCTGCAGCATAATGACTTTGTTCTGCAAATAAAACAAAAAACCATTCCCCAAATTTATAAACATATAACATATAAAATAATAAACATAAAAATAATAAAAATAAAAATAACAGAAATAAAATTAAATATTGTGCGATGTACTAAAAGTACGTTATCGTTTTTCATTGGTTAAAACAAGGAGAAACAAGCGAAAAATGCTTCCATAAACTTTGAAACAATCAATGTTGAAAAATGAAATTTATACATCTATCTAATATATAAAATTCTCGTGTCACAGTTTTAGTTGCCATACTCCTCTGAAACGGCTAAACCGATTTTGATGAAATTTTATATGTACACTTGGTAGGTCTGAGAATATGTTTTTATCAATTTTTTTATACCCCTAAGTGATAAGGGTGGGCCACCCCAAAAAATTTTTTTTATTTTTTTATAATGTGGCATTAAAAAATAACTACACTCCTAAATTTTCACTCTTCTACCACCAACCCCTATTTTTTTATAGCAATACTAGTAATTTAATAATTTTCTACTCTCGGTGGTCGATAACTGATCAGTTGTCACTAGATCAATTTTATTCCCGCCAGGCATCTACCGGTGTCACTCTCACTTCGTAAACAGCACAGAGTAGGGATGAGAACGAAGCCGGTCTCTGGTCTTTCTCACACAATAAGCTTTCTCTCACTCCCTATACTGTTTTCGGCCATTATTATTGATGTTTACAATTATAATTTTATGACCCTGGCATTAGTTTTTTTTTTACGTCTGACTGTTCTGCAATTTCTGCTGGTACAGCCAGTGGATAATGATGGTAATGAAAATGAGTGATGCAAAAATGCCAGACCTGACCGGGAATCGAACCCGGTATCCCGGCGTAGAAACCACTTGTGCTAACCACTACGCTAACGAGCGTTAGATAAAATAAATTTCATATTTTCTGTACAAACATGTTTTCTGTTCTTGGGCGTAGCAACGCGCGCCGGGTACCGTTAGTATAAAATATAATTAACTCTAGTACTTATATGCATTATTATAAACAAACTAATTCACGCTTGTATATATAAAATTAGCAATTATGGGATTATATTAACTTTGTTATATTTTTTTAAATGATTTATAACTATTTTCATATCAGTTCTTTTTATTCAGTTTAACGTCTAACTGTTTTGTAATTACACATTAACCCTGTTAATCCGAACATCACTAATCCAAAAATTTGGTGAATCCGAACACGTTTTGGACTTTTCAATTTTAATACCAAGAAGACAAAAATAAACAATGTTTTACATGAAAAGAACATTTTTTAAAATTTTGGTCACAAAATTGAAATACATTAAGGGGAGACAGTACTTTGTATCCCGCCAATGTTAAATTTGCTATTTTTAAGTACATTTTTCATAGGATTTGTAAAATATAGGGAAATGAAACTTTACACACTATAGGTGTCGGGTTTCCCCTCGAGCTACTGGCATTTTTTTCAATTTAATCTTTGGACCACACCATTTTTTTCTTTAAATTACGAGTAACATAAAATTTTTACAAAAATTGTTTTTCACGTGTTTTCCGTATTACTAATTTTTGGAGCACCTGAGGAAGTAATAAAAATGTGGGTATAAGTCGCTATACACGATAATTAACTGGTAAAAATTACAGCCTGAAAGGTTTATTGGTTTCTGAGAAAAATGTACCTTAGTGTTAAAAATTTAAATCTACGGGAAAAGATATGATATTTATTTATTCATAATAATAGTTTAGAGCATGTAGAAACAGTGAAGTTCCTGGGCGTATCTCTAGATAGATCTTTGTCTTGGGACTTCTATATCAATCAAGTTTGTAGTAAAATATCATCTGGGGTATTTGCACTAAAACAAATCGCCAGATTAAATGATAAAAAATTACTAATGGCAGCTTATCATGGCCTCATTCTGTCTCATATCCGGTATGGTATTTTAGTATGGGGTAATTCTAGCATGGGTAATATGAATAGGGTTTTTAAAATTCAAAAGAAAGCTATTAGGTGTATGGTGGGAGCTAACCAGCTAACCTCATGCAGGCCACTATTTAAGGAGCTTAAATTGCTTACAGTTCCCTGTCTCTACATTTTTGAGGTGATTATGTATGTTAGGCAAAATAATTTTATGCAGAATTTCAATGTTCACAATCATAACACGAGAAACAGGAATAATTATTATGTGGCTAATCACTCCACAAAATTGTTTGAACAAAAACCTACTTATGCAGGGAGAAAATTCATGAATAAATTACCCCAATCTTTAAAGTTTTGTGAGGATTTGAAGTCCTTTAAAAAAAATCTGAAAAATTACTTGATCAGTGAAACTTTTTATAGCGTACAAGAATTTCTTTCTTGATAGTAGTGATACATTGTGTGATTCTTATATGTATTTCAGGTGTTATATCTGACGACATGTCCTATACTCCTCCTGGAGTCTCCAGGGCGCAAAAAAAAAAAAACTATGTTTTAAATTATAAATACTTAAATTACTTAAAACATCAGTCATGATATGATGTAGGCCTAACAATTTCATTTATCAAAATACTTTTAAAAGTATTTTGTATTTAAATACTTTTAGAAGTATTTTTGTAGCTACTTTTTAATCAGCATGCACACATTTTTATATACTGCGCATGCTCAGTGACGTCATTATTTGTTTACAGTAGGAGCAAACTAAGAAAGGCCGGACTTTAGATGCTTTTCAGAGTGCCTCACATGCTGATAAGCATACTTTTCCACTCAGTGAGTAAGGCAAAGGGAAATCACCTCATTCCTTATTTTACTTGAAGCTTTAAGAGGTTCAAACCAACCTTTTACTACTTAATAAAACCGTCGGCACTTCAGTTATCTTTTGCATGTTGCACAATAACAACAATTGTTATTATTTTAATAATTGTCCATAATTATTGTGGACACATCCTTCACTTTAATGAGTGAACTAACTAAAAAGTTAATTTGTTTATTACGGATGTAACTAGACAACAATTTTGACAACACTGAAAGTATGCAGATCACCCATCCTGTACAACCAATGTTCATTTCCAAAGTATAGACACTTGAGTCACGAGTTTGCCCTTGTTTATAACGAGAGGTAAAGGGGGAAAAGCATCAGTGCGCATGTGTGACTACTTTACTTTCAGTAAGACAAACACAACAACTTATACTATACCCAGAACATTATACAGTATATCGCGGAACCTTTTGTAGTTTAACTGCACGAATATAACTGTTTGTTACCGTAAACATAAATGTCCGTTTCTTGAAAACGCGATCGAACTATTCACAGTGCTGAACGCAATGTAATAAAATGTTGTGAAGTTAAAGCTAAACAAAAATGCCTATCCGTGCTTCTTAACAAAAGCCGTGAGTGAGCGGCTAACTACTGTGATATTTCTCTTAGCACAATTCGATAAATAAAGAAGGAAATTAAGCACTTGAAAAAGCTATTCTTTAACAGTTTTGTTGACACCCGCTAAAAAAAGAAAACGGTTAGGTAGATACTAGAAAGACTGATAATGAAAACGCCGATGACAGAAAAAGTAAAGAAGGTGATTCATTCGTAACTACAGTAAATCTAACATTTCTGGTCATGTAATTAAGCTATAGGCAATATTTACAGGTCATATTTATTTCTTATAAGGTTTATGAAAATAAAAATTTTTTTGGAATAAACCACAGCTTACAAAATTTATCTAGAAACTGCATGGTAGTGAAATGTACGAGTAGTAGTGACTCACTGTTGAGGTTGGCAGGCACTGTAAAATTTTCAATTCCCTTTCTCACAACCCATCCATACACAAAAGGCAATCTTGTGACTTCAGTACCTATACCGATGTTTTTTTCGTTCCAGAACATCTTCATTTTAACGAGTGCCTCAATAAACTGGTGTTCCATTTAACCAAATTCCACTGTATTTTAACAATTAGGTAGAAAAATTATAATTTAACTAGTAATCACTATAACCTCCTTAAAATGTAAGAACAATATAAAAAAAAAAAAAAATTAAAATAAAGACAAACACATCAAATAAATAGAAACCAAATCCGTTATTTTTTATAATTAAATTTTGTTTTTAAAAATTTAGTAGATTATAAAAACATGTCAGTTTTGATTAACGAAAAACAAATTCAATGAACTCAAACAAAAACAAAAAATTATTAATACAATAACTGCAGTATGTTTCATGAGAACAGTTGATTTTTTAATATATATTTTTACCCCTTCAGTCTTGCATTGTTGGGTCCTTAAATTATAAAATTAATTGTTTCAATTTTCATACATTAATGATGATAAGAAATTTATTATATAACTGATTTATTACAAGTCAAACAATACGCTTATGTAATAATTGAAAATGTAATCAAGTATTTTTAATCCCTGATGTGTGTACGTTGCAATGTGTTAAATGTAAGAACAATAAGCAATTAGATGACCGAATGAGATGAGGATGAAGTGTATGAGGTGTAGTCTTCTACACACACACACACACACACACACACACACACACACACACACACACACACACACACACACACACACACGCACACACACACACTCACTGAGTAGTCTATCTTCTTCTTAAAGTTCCATCTCCTATCGGAGGTTGGATATCATAATGGCTATGGTCACTTTGCTGGCTGCCGCTCTGAATAGTTGCAATGAACTACAGTTGAACCATTCTCTAAGATTCCGCAGCCAGGAGATGCGTCTTCTTCCTACGCCTCTTCTTCCTCGGATCCTTCCCTGCATAATAATTCTCAGCAACTCATATTTTTCTCCTCTGGTTATGTGACCCAAATATTCTAGTTTTCCTGTTTTTATACCTTTCATAACTTCTAACTCCTTATTTAAACGTCGGAGCACCTCAACATTGGTAACCTTTTGGACCTACTGAATTTTCAATATTCTCCTGTAACACCACATTTCGAACGCTTCTATCTTCTTTATGTGTTGTTTCTTCAATGTCCAAGCTTCCATCCCATATAGTACGATAGAAAATACATAACATCTTAGAGCCCTCAATCTGAGAGGTAACTGAAGGGTCTTTGTTTGTTAGCATTGTCTTCAATTTTATGAATGCTTGCCTTGCAGTTTCAATTCGTACTTTAATTTCTTTACTTTGGTCATTCTTGCCATCAACCCAGGTTCCCAGATATTTGTATGTCTCTACTTTTTCTATTTGGGTTTGCTCTATTACCAGTAGTCTATGGAGTAGAGTAGTCTATGGTTACCATTTAACTACACCCACAACCACTCTACACTAATCAAATCCAAATAAAAGTAACTACCTTTACTAGGATTTCAACCAGGAACTTCCCATCTCCGAAAATCAGCTGTTAAACAGCTGATTTTGGCGGCGACTTTACTTGTAGATCAGTGTTTCCCAACCGGTGGTCCACGGACCAAAGGTGGTCCGTGAGAGCCTTCGGTGTGGTCCGTGAGAGTCCGGTGACTACTTATAAAAAAGTAATATTTTCCCGTGATTAAATCAAAGTTACGATTTTCATTGAACAAGATTAAGTAAATACATTCAAGATTCAGATTAAGTAAAGGTAGAAGAGTTGTGGTGTAAGAAAGCCCTAGGCTTCCCCAAGATTCGGCAAGTAGCTTTGCGGTATCTTATGATTTTTTTTCAACTACTTATTTGTGTGAGCAGGGGTTCTCTAGTTTATTGTTAATTAAAAACAAACAACGAAATCGGCTAAGTGTAAGCAGTGATTTGAGAGTAGCTCTTAGTAAGAGCCTAAAACCTAGAATTCCTCAGCTAGTCAGAAAGATTCATGCACAAAAGTCGCATTGAAATTTTCATTTCATTTTTAATTCAGTTTTTAATTTTCATTGTTATTTTCGACTAAGTAAATTATGTATTCCTTATTTTATTAAAAGACAATTTACAATATTAAAATATTTTTACTTGTTGTGATGTACCCTACTTTCTGAAAATAACAATTATATGTTTGTAATAATAGTTTGTTTGTGAAAATTTGTTTTATTTAATCACCTTTTAATTTGGTTACAACTGATACGATATATGCAATAATGTAATGGGTGGTCCGTGGTAGTTCACTTTCAGGCTGAGTGGTCCGCAAACCACTGGGGGTTGGCAACCACTGTTCTAGATCAACCCGGTGGGTTGACATAAATTAAAAACAAAATAATTAAGATCCATTGTACACAAAACAAAAAAAGTACACAAACAATTACAAGACGTGTATCAAACAGCCACAACCAGAAAAAAATTTGATTTAATTTTACAAAACGTTTAAACAACACACTAACTTCAAAATCTTACAAAATACAAAATTTAATCCCCTAAAATCAAATGACACGAAAACATTTTTCAGACAATACATTACATCCAAAATATCAAGACATCAATGAACGTTTTCACCTGAAGTTAATTGTTTTGCATTTAAATTTGTAATTTTTAATTACCCACGTAATTATTCACAGAAAAATAGTAGTCAGTTTGTTTCACACGACACACAAAGAAAACTCATAATTGCTTTATTTATAAAACTTTTATCCATAGCCCTTGTTGTTTACAGGGCTAAATTAGTTGAAGGCTGGTTTGAACCTCTAGAGGTGTTACTAAGTAAAAATTCTGGTGTGAAACACTCACACAACTTTCTCTTGCCGATGCAAATAATTAACAATAAACCTAACATTAGTAATAAAACATTAGAAATAAATAAAAAACTAATTTCAATAAACATAATCCAATTTTAATCATATATAAAAAACGCAAAATGAAAATCAACCTCAGTTTGGCTTAAAAATACGGAAAATCGCTCTTTTACGCTAAACTAGGCACTGTACAAAAAAATGTTCAAAATAAAAGTTGTAGATCATTTAATTTCCTATAAATTATTATATACACTTTTGTCGTAAAATGCATACTAAGGCCGATATCTTAAAAAATAGATTTTTCACACGTTTTCGTGAGAAAAAACAGAAAATTGCTAATTACCGCTAAACTAAGCGTTATACAAAAAAAATGTTTGAATTAAAAGTTGTAGAATTTTAAATTCTGTACAACTTTAATTATATAGGCTACATTTTGCAATAAATATAGGCTACAATAAAGCCGCAATCTTAAAAAAACAATTTTTTTACGTGAAAACAGCCTCACCAAGGATTTCAGCAAACATGGCGCCTACCCTATCTTGTAGAGCATAAAAAATTTAAGTAAACCAGGCGATTTTTAAACAAATCCTAAGACCAGTTTTTGAGAAAATCGCAAAATAGTGAAAACTTACACGAATAAACTACTATGTCCGGTTGATCGATTTTGATGAAAATGTTCGTGTCGGGTCCGGTAGTGGTATTAAACTTAAGTTTTAAGTTTCAATTTCATGCGATGTTCTTTTCTTGAGATATTCTGTTTACACGCGCGCGCACTCACATACACACACACACACACACACACACACAGACCAATCGCTAAAAACTTGTTTGTGTGGGTTGAAGGGGTCTGTTTAGGTGTATATTCAGGTGAAGAGTGCATTTGTTAAAATCGACATGAAAACAATACTTTCCTTCCTATATATTCATATAGGCAAGAGAAAGTAAAAAACCAGGAGAGAGATGGTTTACTATTGCCTTCTTTATTGATTGAAATAGTATGCCTGATAAGCATGACAAGCCCTCCAAAAAGCACCAACTTTCCACCCTGCAAATGACACCTTCACTTCATTCACCCCATGGTCTGGCTGTATAATGAAAGTCATTACTCTCACAGGAGATAACTGTTGACTAGTGTGGTTTACACCTGTACCTCTTCTATTGTTAAATAGTTCAGTCATATAATTGGTTGACTATGTGATAAGAAACAGAACTATTTTTTGTAGCCCTGGAACCAACAGATCGAGTGCAATTAATTTACACACTCTACCTGCCTGTTATCGGCAACTGCAGTTCTTATCAATTAAACTTTCTGTACTACAGAAAATAGCTCATAATTATCATACCGGAGCTGTAACCCGTATTGGATATCAAGCCCCTAGATTGCATAAAACCATTAACAGCACTGCAGCACATTATATAGTTTCAATCACATACCTTAATTTACCAGAGGCAATCCGAAATACTGATGTAACTCCTCAAAAATACAGGGTGATTTTTTAGTCCTGTTACCCAATTGTTAATGTCTGGTAAAATTTTCTAAAAAAAATAAATTTTGTTTTGTGACACTAAGTTGGTAGCCCTACTCAACCAGTATGGATATGGCAGTGTGAGTTGATTCTCCTTGAGCTGTGTAAAATTTTGTGCCATTTCCGGTCGTGCTACGAACAGAATGTCTTTTATCCTAAAACAATCTCTTGTTTAAATCTGGAGGCTGAAGCTCTAGAACTAATCGTATGTGATACGGATACAATTTCAACGTTTTAGCAGCTTTCTGAGCACTCGAACATGAAAAATCAACATCCGAGGAAAGTTTTTGTTAACTTTTCCATGGAGAATTGAGCAATCTTGTTTTCACATTCTCTTAACGTCATCTGTCAAGAGAGTTGGTCGACCACTACGTTTTCTGCTGCAAACAATACCTGCCTCTAAAAATCAGTTAGTAAGCCTAGAAATTGACTAGAATAGAGTGGAGGAACACCAAAAAATTTAATTTGAAATGATTCTTTTACACTCTCATACGATTTTGTAGCAAAATATTGTTCAAGAATGAAAACCCGTTGTTCTAGGGTAAAAGACATTCTGTTCGTAACACAACTGGAAACAGCACAAAATTTTACGCAACTCAAGGAGAATCAACTGAAACTGTCGTATCTATACCGGTTGAGTAGGGCTACCAACTTTGTGTCACAAAACAAAATATCCCTTTCTTAGAAAAAAATTACCAGACATTAACAATTGGGTAACAGGACTAAAAAAATCACCCGGTACAAAATAAGAGTAACCAACTGGCTGATTAATTTAGGGAGAGGGCAGTCTAACCATTTAATTAGTTCTATTTATTCAAACTAATTGCTCTTCCTCTTGTCTCAACTAAAATTTTTTTTTTGTTAACATTGTAATCGAAAGTCTGCTTCATCCTTTGCTATTACATGAGACTTTATTCTTACTTCCTCTTGCCTATATGAATATATAGGATGGAAAGTATTGTTTTCATGTCGATCACAACAAATACACTCTTCACCGGATCTACACTTTTCAGACCCCCTGAATCCAAAAAACATGTTTTTAGCAATTGGTTTGTGTGTGAGTGTATACAAAATATCTCAAGAACTTTTAAGAATTTTTTATTCTCTACAAGATAGGGTAGGTGCCATGTTTGCTGAAATTCTTGGTGAGGATGTTTTTACGTAAAAACATTGTTTTCTTAAGATTACGGCTTTAATATGCATTTTAGCGCAAAAATTTATATGATTAAAATTGTAGAGAATTTAAAATCCTACAACTTTTGTTTGTAACATTTTTTTGTAAAACGCTTAGTTAGCAGTAATTAGCGATTTTCTGTTTTTTTCTCATGAAAACGTGTGAAAAATCTATTTTTTAAAGATTTCAGTCTTGGTATGCATTTTACGACAAGAGTATATAATCAAATTTATAGGAAATTAAAAGATGTACAACTTTTATTTAAAGCATTTTTCTCTACAGAGCCTAGTTTAGCGTGAAAGAGTGATTTTCCATATTTTTAAGCCAAACAGGTCGATTTTCATTTTCCGTCATTCACTCATGATTAAAATAAGGTTATGTTTATTGAGGTTAGTTTTTTGTTTATTTCTAATGTTTTATTACTAATGTTAGGTTATATTGTTTAAATTATTTGCATTGGCAAGCGAAAGTTGTGTGAGTGTTTCACACCAGAATTTAATCTTAGAAACTTCTATGTTTTTCTCAAAATTTGATTATTTGAGTTTAAACAGTACTGCATGCACTTCAATCACCACAGTGTCTGGCTGTATAATGAAATAAGAGATAACTGTGATTAGTGTATTTTACACGTGCACCTGTTCTGTTGTTAAATGCTTCAGTCATATAATTGGCTGACTATACAGGGTGATTCACGAAGATATGCAGAAACTTTAGGAGCTCATTATACATGTAAAAATAATGAAAAAAGTTTATATAAACATGGGACCGGAAATGCTTCATTTCCGAGTTACGGCTAGCGGAAGTTTCGCCCGGATTTCAGCTCCAGGTGAAATGAGGTCTTCCTGAAATTCTGGTAAGATGATTAAGGGGCAAATTCAATCATTTCTAATGGTTTTTGATCTGATAAATTGAATAAAACAGTTCCCAGAACTGTAAGTTAAATAGTTTTTAAGATAACCAGTGACAAATGCAAAAAATGGAGAGAAAACACATTTTTTCATATTTGGGCAAGAATAACTTTGTTATTTCACCAAGAAACAGTTAAAATTTTTGAATAAAACATGTAGAAAATTATATTCTGAACAAACCGGTGTAAATAAAGTACACAGAAAGCAAATAGATGTTTGATAAAATGAATTTTTATTCATAACAGTACAAAGTAAAATTAACCGGAAAAACTAAGATTAAAAAATGTGCTTTTTTCACTCCATTTTTTGCATTTGACACTGTTTTTCTCAAAAACTATTTAACTTACAGTTGTGGGACCTGTTTTATTCAATTTATCAGGTCAAAAACCATATGAAACGATTGAATTCGCCCCTTAATCTACCTTACCAGAATTTCAGGAAGACCTCATTTCACCTGGTGAGCTGAAATCCGAGGTAAATCTTTTGCTAGCAGTAACTCGGTAACGAAGCATTTCCGGACCCAAGTTTATGGTAAACTTTTTTCATTATTTTTACATGTAGAATGGGTTCCCAAAGTTTCTGCATATCTTCGTGAATCACCCTGTATAATAAGAAACACAACTATTTTTTGTAGCCTTGGAACTAGCTAATCGAGTGCAAATAATTTACACACTACACCAGCCTGTTACGGGCAAATGGCAAATGTTATGGCCACAGTCGTATGATCTCAAAAATAATTTGGAGATAAAAGATTCGCGTAGACTGGTGATATTGGGCATCCTTGCCGTACTTCTTCAAGAAGTATGAAAAAAAACCAACGAGGGTTCCTGGTTGAAATCTTAGTAAAGGTGTTTATAACTTTTATACGGATTTGAATAATAGAAAGTGGTGTGGGTATACATTAAAGGTTGGGGTACAATTAACCATACTCTGTCAGGAATGGTTTGCATTTGCAGAAGGAAAGTAGATGCTTTTCAGAGAGCCTGGCTTGCTGATAAGCATACTGTAGCAATATCGAAGAAGGGCATGGTTCGCGAAATTTCTAGTAGTACTTCATTCATAAAAATCTGGTGTGAAACACTCACACAACTTTCTCTTGTCAATGCAAATAATTTAAAAAATATAACCTAACATTAGAAATAAACAGAAAACTAACCTCAAAAAACATAACCTTATTTTAATCATGAGTGGAAGACGCAAAATGAAAATCTACCTCAATTTGGCTTAAAAATACGGAAAATCACTCTTTCACGCTAAACTAGGCACGATACGAAAAAATGCTTTAAATAAAAGTTGTAGATCGTTTAATTTCCTATATATTTTATTATATACACTTTTGTCGTAAAATGCATACTAAGACCGAAATTTTAAAAATAGATTTTTCACACGTTTTCGTGAGAAAAAAACAGGAAATTGCTAATTACCGCTAAACTAAGCGTTATACAAAAAATTTTTTGAAATAAAAGTTGTAGATTTATAATTTTTCTACAACTTTAATATATATATATTTGCGGTAAAATGCATAATAAAGCCGCAATCTTGAAAAAACAACTTTTTTACGTGAAAACAGCATCACTAAGAATTTCAGCAAACATGGCGCCTACCCTATCTTGTAGAGCATAAAAAACTAAGTATACCAGGCGATTTTTAAAAAAATCGTAGGACCAGTTTTTGAGAAAATTGTAAACAAGTGAAAAATTACACGAATAAACTACTACTTCCGGTTGACCGATTTTGATGAAAATGTTCGTGTCGGGTCCGGTAGTGGTATGTAACTTAAGTTTCAAGTTTCAAGTACGTACGGTGTTCCGTTCTTGAGATATTCTATTCACACACACACACACAGACCAATCGCTAAAAACAGTTTTTTGGGTTCAGGAGGTCTGAAAACGTGTAGATCCGGTGAAAACTCAATTTCGAAAAATCGACATGAAAACAATACTTTCCTTCCTATATATTCATATAGGCAAGAGAAAGTAAAAATAGTAAAGAGTGGATAATAGAATGAAAAAGTAACAACAGGGTGGCTATAAAGGGATGCCTATTCATGAAAGTTGTTTGGAAGGACTGCGCTATTGTGTATGATAAGGTCTTTGTTGTACAACTATTTATGAAGGGTCGGTTGATTACAGTTTACATTAAATAAGACTTCTCTAGAAAGGACTTTTATATCGAATTTCGGTGTCTTTCGGGAAGATTCTTTTTTGATTCACTATATAAAGAGACCCCCGAGCGCGGTCAGCTAGTTAGTATTTGTTTGATCTCTGACGAGTGTTTATTGCGTGCTTTCGGGGCGTTATATCAGGTTAACGGTTCCGAGGTATTGTTATACTATCTTTTTGTGTATGTGTATTGTGTATTCAGTTTCATTTTGTAAGTGCATTCTATATAATTATTGTAAGTAAATTATTAAGTTATTTATTGTATTACTTCTTTATAATTAGTTTGTTATTTATTTTGTAACTCTTTTAGTTGTAATAAATACTAGTAATTGTAAACTTTAGTGTATTAATTATTTAATAACCTAGATCTCGAAACGGACCTTAGCGATAAGTGTCACAATACTTTTCCACTCAATGAGGAAAGCAATAATAAAGCCTTACTTCTCATTTTATTTGATAAAGCCTCTAGAGGTTCGAACCAGCCTTTCAGCCGATGACTTAAAACAACTAAATTCAGTCATGAATTTTATAGTAAACTAGAAGACAGTTTTAAAAAATAGATATTAGTAAAAATTTTGAAGGATTAAAAACAATTTTTCAATGAAATAACTTAAGCTCAACAATCTAATATGCCAAAGACAAGGTAGTCTGTAATTTCACATGACTAAAAAAATCTAACATTTCAGATACCATGCTACTTACATAAGTTGTCCTGAGAAACTGATCAAAAAACTAGAAAAGCAATTAAACCTTCAAAACAGTTGTTCACTGTTCACAAAATTTCAAAAATTTCTCTATTAAAAAAAAAAGAAGATATTCTGTTTGACCTTAAGAGCAAATGACTCTACAGAGCAAATGAAATTTTTTTAAATGGTCGTAAATAAAACACTTTTTGGATTGTAAAAAAATTCTAAAAAAAATTTATTTCAGTTTTAACGGTGTTATTATTTTGGTGGCGCTTTGCAAAGTTTGGTTTGAAGAGTCGTTATGGTGACGGGAATTGTTAATTTAATGGCATAACACTTATCTATCATTTCATAAATAAGATATGATACAGGATGATTCACGAAGATATGCAGAAACTTTGGGAGCCCATTGTACATGTAAAAATAATGAAAAAAGTTTATATAAACATGGGTCCGGAAATGCTTCGTTACCGAGTTACGGCTAGCGAAAGATTTCGCCCGGATTTCAGCTCACCAGGTGAAATGAGGTCTTCCTGAAATTCTGGTAAGGTAGATTTAAGGGTGAATTTAATCATTTCTTATGGTTTTTGACCTGATAAATTGAATAAAACAGGTCCCAGACCTGTAAGTTAAATAGTTTTTGAGAAAACCAGAGTCAAATGCAAAAAATGGAGTGAAAAAAAACACATTTTTTAATCTTAGTTTTTCCGGTTAATTTTACTCTGTACTCTTATGAATAAAAATTCATTTAATCAAACATCTATTCGCTTTCTGTGTACTTAAGTTACTCCGGTTTGTTCAGAATAAAATTTTCTACATGTTTTATTCAAAAATTTTAACTGTTTCTTGGTGAAATAACAAAGTTATTCTTGCCCAAAGATGAAAAAAATGTGTTTTTCACTCCAGTTTTTGCATTTGACACTGGTTTTCTTAAAAACTATTTAACTTACAGTTCTGGGACCTGTTTTATTCAATTTATCAGATCAAAAACCATAAGAACTGATTGAATTCACCCCTTAATCTACCTTACCAGAAATCCAGGAAGACCTCATTTCACAAAGCTCCTAAAGTTTCTGCATATCTCCGTGAATCAACCTGTATAAAGCATCACGAAATAAGGCTTAAGTAAATAATTGTAATTGTGAAATTGGTTAAGAATACATTAGTTATATTAATCAAAATTATTTTGCAAATTAAATCGTATGAATCAGTATAACTGGTATGAATTTTTTTACTTTCTCTTGCCTATATGAATATATAGGAAGGAAAGTATTGTTTTCATGTCGATTTTAACAAATACACTATTAACCGGATCTACAAGTTTTAAGACCCAACTGAACCCAAAAAACATGTTTTTAGCGATTGGTCTGTGTGTGTGTGAACAGAATATTATCTCATGAACGAAACATCGTACGAACTTGAAACTTCAGTTACATACCACTACCGACCCGACACGAACATTTTCATCAAAATCGGTCAACCAAAAGTAGTAGTTTATTCGTGTAATTTTTCACTTTTTTACGATTTTCTCAAAAACTGGTCCTACAATTTTTTTTAAAATCGCCTGATTTACTAAATTTTTTATGCACTACAAGATAGGGTAGGCGCCATGTTTGCTGAAATTCTCGGTGAGGCTGTTTTCACGTAAAAAAAGTTGTTTTTTAAAGATTACGGCTTTAATATACATTTTAGCGCAAAAATGTATATAATAAAAGTTGTAGAGAATTTAAAATTCTACAACTTTTATTCCAATCATTTTTTTTTATAACGCTTAGTTTAGCAGTAATTAGCAATTTTCTGTTTTTTTCTCACGAAAACGTGAGAAAAATCGATTTTTTTAAGATTTCGGCCTTAGTATGCATTTTACGACTAAAGTGTATATAATAAAATTTATAGAAAATTAAAAGATCTACAACTTTTATTTAAAGAATTTTTCTCTACAGAGCCTAGTTTAGCGTGAAAGTGTGATTTTCCGTTTTTTTAAGCCAAATTGAGTTCGATTTTCATTTTGCGTCATTCACTCATGATTAAAATAAGATTATGTTTATTGAGGTTAATTTTTTGTTTATTTCTAATGTTTTATGACTAATGTTAGGTTATATTGTTTAAATTATTTGCATTGGCAAGAGAAAGTTGTGCGAGTGTTTCACACCAGATTTTTTTATTATCATGTAATTATAAAAATACTTTTAATTATTGAAAAACAAAAGACAAAATAATTCATAATAAGTGAACCATGCCTCTCTTTCTTCTTCTATAATATTGACAGCATTCCATTAATTTTACTACTTTATGAAACAATAATAATAATAATACACCCCCGAGTGATTCTTTAGTCCTGTTACCCAATTGTTAATGTCTGGTAATATTTTTCTAAAAAAAGTAAATTTGGTTTTGTGACACTAAGTTGGTAGCCCTACTCAACCAGTATGGATATGGCAGTGTGAGTTGATTCTCCTTGAGCTGTGTAAAATTTTGTGCCATTTCCGGTCGTGCTACGAACAGAATGTCTTTTATCCTAAAACAATCTCTTGTTTAAATCTGGAGGCTGAAGCTCTAGAACTAATCGTATGTGATACGGATACAATTTCAATTTTTTAGCAGCTTTCTGAGCACTCGAACATGACAAATCAACATGCGAGGAAAGTTTTTGTAAACTTTTCCATGGAGATTGAGCAATCTTGTTTTCACATTCTCTTAACGTCATCTGTCAAGAGAGTTGGTCTGCTGCAAACAATACCTGCCTCTAAAAATCAGTTAGTTAGCCTAGAAATTGACTAGAATAGAGTGAAGGAACACCAAAAAATTTAATTTGAAATGATTCTTTTACACTCGCATACGATTTTGTAGCAAAATATTGTTCAAGAATGAAAACCCGTTGTTCTAGGGTAAAAGACATTCTGTTCGTAACACAACTGGAAACAGCACAAAATTTTACGCAACTCAAGGAGAATCAACTGAAACTGTCGTATCTATACCGGTTGAGTAGGGCTACCAACTTTGTGTCACAAAACAAAATATCCCTTTCTTAGAAAAAAATTTACCCAACATTAGCAATTGGGTAACAGGACTAAAAAATCACTCTGTAGTATATTATTTTAAATTAAACATAATTTAAATGCAAAACATTTAACACCAAAACAACAAGCAAGATTAAACAACAAGATATTGTTTAGATGACATCAACAAACTTGACAACCACCAAAATAAACAACAACACCAACAACAATAAACAACAACAAAAACACCAAATAGAGTGAAACTAAAATTTAAGAAATAATAATATAATATAAATGTAATGTTTAGCCCAGGCACCTATGTTAATTTTTAGGTATTTTTTTGAAATGATTAATAGTTTCAAACTTGGCATACACACTCTTTTGTCAAAACAGCACATCAGAAGTCCTCAGCTCAACGATTTGAACTTCACCAACCATATTGGAAAATGTAGGAAAATTTGTGTTCTTCATTCCACCTATCATTTTCCGATGTCCGTCAGAATGTTATACCCAGAGCACTTACAGTAAAAGCCTATATAGTGAAACCTTTTATAGGTTAACTGTAAAAATGTAAACTGTCTGTTACTATAAACGGAAATGTTTCTCGAAAACGTGGTCGAAGTTTTCAAAGTGCTGAACGAAATCAAATATGGAGAGTAATAAAATGATGTCGAGTTGAAGCTAAACATAAAATACCTATCCGTGTCTGTTAACTAAAACCATGAGTGAGTGGTTAACTACTGTTAACCATAATAATTGTTACCTTGAATATATGTAAATTGAATAAAACTGTTACCTTGAATAAATGTTCCTTGAACAATACTTCCTTGAATAATGTTCCAAGGAACAATACTTCCTTGAATAATTTGTTTAAGGAACAAATTATTCCTTGAATAATTAAAGGTAACATGAATTGGGATTGAAATTATTCCTTGAATAATTTGTTCTAATAGAATAAGGTAACTAATAATAACAGTAAATTAAACATTGCTCATGACTAGGGATGTCAGATGTCCATAAATCTGTCACATCCAGATGTCAGAAACTACAAGATATAGCAAAAAATGGTTTTTGGATTCGTAATCTGCACAAAATGTGGATTGGGATTGAAGTTTTGGTTTCGACTGGAAGAGGCCCAACACCGGAAGTCAAGGAATCAAATTCGGAAATAAAAATAGTGTCATTCGATTCCTTTTATAAAGTACTTTCTTACTTAGCATTTTTTCTTATCTTTGTTGTGAAACCTAAATGGGCTAGATCCCATTACCCATTTACGAGGAAGGATTACCCGTTACGAGTTAAGCGAACATCCAATGTCACTTAAGGTGACATTGTAAATGACATTTAAGAAGCTTAAATTGCTTACAGTTCCCTCTCTCTACATATTTCAGGTGATAATGTATGTTAGGAAAAATAATTTTATGCAGAATTTCAATGTTCACAATCATAATAGGAGAAACAGAAATGATTATTATGTGGCTAATCACTCCACAAAATTGTTTGAACAAAAACCTACTTATGCAGGGAGAAAATTCATGAATAAATTACCCCAATTTTTAAAATGTTGTGAGGATTTGAATTCCTTTAAAAGAAATCTGAAAAATTACTTGATCGGTGAAACTTTTTATAGCGTACAAGAATTTCTTTCTTGATAGTAGTGATACATTGTGTGATTCTTATATATCGGGTGTTACAGCTGACATGTCCTATACTCCTCCTGGAGCTCCAGGGCGCAAAAAAACTTCTCGGGCTGGCTATTTTTCTTTAAAAAAATTGCCTCCAGCCACAAGACTTTTAAAAGGGAGA
Organism: Catonia carolina; assembly: GCA_035578175.1. Taxonomy (NCBI): domain Eukaryota; kingdom Metazoa; phylum Arthropoda; class Insecta; order Hemiptera; family Achilidae; genus Catonia; species Catonia carolina. The sequence goes on along the minus strand of JAQMRL010000020.1, from coordinate 4,870,114 downwards.
CGACTTAAGTGTTGCCTGAATCAACTCGTTGACGCAGGCATTCAGCTTTGGAATAACTTATTCCTAAATTCATTGCTGTACACAGATATAATTTTTACTTAGAGAAAGGCTCGAATATGCCATTTACAACTTGTACAGTTTTGTAAGAAAATATCGGCGCAAAAATTAAAGATTGTGGCATTCAAGGGAAGATGACAGGTCCGCTTAAAAATTGTGCTTGGCAACCGAACTATAGAACAAGTTAGAGATTTTAAATATTTAGGATGTAGGATTTCCTATGACAAAGATGATGACTTGAGTGAAAAACTGCCAAAATTCAGCACTGTATGCGGTTCTATTTGAAGGTCAATAGGAAAGAAAATCAGAAAGAACACCCAAATGAAATTTTATAGAGCAATGGCTGTACCACTCATAACATATGGGTGTCATTACAAAGGAATGAATCTCATATCCAGGCTGCTGAAATGAGATTTTTGCGGGGATTCAAACGTTGTACCTAGTTAGATAAAGTACTTAACGAAGATATACGCGTCGAGTTAAATGTTCAGTCACTGTGGGAAAAACGTTAACAATATATGTAAGAAAAACTGGTCCAACCATTTACTTTGTATGCCAGCTCACAGATTTCCTCTGCAAGCATCCAAATATAAACCTAGAGGGAAGCAAGGTTTGGGAAGACTTAAAAAAAAACAAAAAAAAAAAAAAAACAGATGGATGGCGAAACAGGCCATCGAGCCTAATCCTTGACAGATGGTGATGATGACGAAAAGTGTTATCAGAAACTGTACTTTATTGAAAACCACTCAATTTGATAACTGCTTTTCGCTGTATTTTTCTGATGTGATTCGGCATGAATTTTTGAATAGGGACACCCCTTAGTTGAACCTCTTAATCCCAAGAACAGTACACTCCTTAATTCAATTCCTGAGTCTCAAGAAAATTATTTTTTTTTAAATTTTAATTTCCGCGGTTAGTTTAAATTTAAAATCACAATAAAATAATTTAATCGGTCAATTCAGAAAACTTGTAACTCAAAGAAAGCTAATTTTTGGAAAAATTAAAAAAAACTTGTCATTTATATTATGTTTCAATTAAAAAAATATCAATTCTTCAGAGGGCTCTCCCCTTTAATATAAATATATTTTTTGTCTTTTTAAAAACAAGTTTCAAAAAATTGAAAATTTATACTTAAGGTGTTTCTGAAATCAATTGGGGTAAAATGTTAACTTAGGTTGGTTTCTGTAAAATACGTCGTTAGATCACAAGAAAATAGTGCTGATTACTTTAAATAGGGAAGCTCAATTCCTAGAATCGGAAATTTTAGATAAAACATGTAAATAGCTTTCAAGGAGTGTGTACGCTAAATTTGGAAACTATATTAATTATTTTAACACAAGGGTAAATCACCCAGGCTATTTGATATGTATATGAATGTATAATGTAATATTTGTTAAGGCCTATGTACATATTAAAATTCAAACAATCAATTATATGAAAAATGCCTCGTGAACAAATTTATAAAGACATAAAAAAAACAATGTCGGTGTGATTTTCGTGAACAAAATCATTCCAATATTAAAGAGCAAAAAACAAATTCCGGTTCATTCAAACATTCATAAAAAAAATAACGTTTTACTTGAGAGAAACATATTTAAATTGATTGATGCAAAAGCAAAGCGATTTACTTTCAGGTAAAGAAATAGAATGTGCGTGATGTACGGGACGACTTCCAAACATGGATATACTCCGAAACCCTCCGAAAACCCTTCGTCTTCTAATTGCTTCTGCTGAAGGAAGGGCAGATGCGACACCAAAATCTAGATGTAATTTAAATTAATAAAACAATTAACAACAGATTTTACAAACAAATTAAATATTAAAAAAAATTAATACTACTAATATTTTATCATTCCTAAACAATCATATTCAAGCATGACTTCTCGTATACTGAGGATTTTTTTTTTTACTTTCTCTTACCTATATGAATACACAGGAAGTAAAGTATTGTTTTCATGTTGATTTTTCAAAATTGAGTTTTTACTGGATCTACACGTTTTCAGACCCCCTGAACCCAAAAAAACATGTTTTTAGCGATTGGTCTGTGTGTGTGTGTGTGAACAAACTATCTCAAGAATGGTACATCGTAAAAAGTTGAAACTTGAAACTTAAGTAAGGTACTACTAGAAGACCTGACACAAACATTTTCATCAAAATAGGTTAACTAAAAGTAGTAGTAGTTTATTGTGTTATTTTTCACTTGTTTGCGATTTTCTCAAAAACGACTCCTACCATTTTTTTTTTAATCGCCTCATTAACTACATTTTTTATGCACTACAAGATAGGGTATGCACCATATCGGCTGAAATTATTGAGAAGGCTGTGCTCTCATAGAAAAAAATGGGTTTTTAAAGATTGTGGCCTTAATATGCATTTCAGGGCAAAAGTGTATTAATTAAAATTGTAGAAAATTTTAAAAACCTACAATTTTTATTCTAAATATTTCTATTAATTAATAATTTTCTTTTTTTTCATGAAAATCTATAAAAAAATTGATTTTTTTTAGACGCCTTAATATGCACTTAACAACAAAAGTATACATAAATTTATAGGAAATTAAAAGATCTAAAACTTTTATTTAAACAATTTTTCTCTACGGAGCCTAATTTAGTGTCAAAGAGTGATTTTCCATATTATTAAGCAAAACTGAGGTTGGTTTTCATTTTGCATCATTCACTACTCATGATTAAAATTAGGTTACGTTTTTTGAGGTTAGTTTTTGTTTATTACTAATGTTAGGATGTTGTTTAGGTCATCAGCCTGTAGGCTGGTTTGAACCTGTAGAGGTTTTACTAAGAAAAACGAGAAGAGAGGCGTTTACCATTGCCTTCCTCACTGAATAGAAAAGTACATTTAACAGCATGCCGGGCCCTCTGTAAAGCACACATTTTCCACTCTGCAAATGACACCTTCACTTCATTCACCACAGGGTCTGACTGTATAATGAAAGTCATTACTTTCAGAGGAGATAACTCTGATTAGTGTCTTTTACACCTCTACCTCTTCTGTTCCTAAATGGTTCAGTCATTTAATTGGCTGACCATGTGATAAGAAACAGAACTATTTATTTTAGCCCTGCAACAAACAGATTGAGTGTAAATAATTTAACCTCCACCTGTCTGTTATGGGCAGAAAATGTTAGGATACATTTTTGATATTATTTTTGTCGGCAAGAGAAAGTTGTGTGAGTGTTACACACCAGATTTATTTTTAGTAATGATATGTACATAAAACTTGGCTTGTGGGTATGTATAATGAAATGGGTGATATTCAGGTATAAAACTAAAGACCGGCTACTGGATTGTGGCCCCCATAGAAGAGCGCCTGATATCCTCCGCTCCCCGTCCCTTAACCATCACGTATAGTCACTTTTTATTAAATATAGATGTCATTATGACGATATCTACCCATAAGAAACAGGTGGAGTATCAAATTATTTACACTCAATCTGTTTGTTGCAGGGTTAAAATAAATAGTTCTGTTTCTTATCACATGGTCAGCCAATTAATTGACTGAATCATTTAAGAACTGAAGAGGTAGAGGTGTAAAAGACAATAATCAGAGTTATCTCCTCTGAAAGTAATGAATTTCATTATACAGGTAGACCCTGTAGTGAATGAAGTGAAGGTGTCATTTGCAGAGTGGAAAATATGTGCTTTTCAAGGGCTCAGTATGCTGATAAGCGTACTTTTCCACTCAATGAGGAAGGCAATGGTAAACCACCTCACTCCTCGTTCTATTTAGTAAAACCTATACAGGTTCAAACCACTTTTTCGGTTGATGACCTAAACAACAACATGATGATATATTAGAACAATTGTTTTATTGTTGTATAGTAATGTTATGCTCAAATTTTATAAACGATCCGTTCGCTCAACAGTAAGTTGATGAAATAAATTAATATTGGGTGTCAAACAATTTCTAAAACAGTGATAATACTTAAGTTTTTATTATGACTAACCAATGGATATTTTTATAGTAATGCTATAACAAAGTATTTTCAGGATATATTAATAATGAAATAATGATATTAATAATTATAATGACAGTGTAAATAATGAAAACTTTTAGGGAATGAAACAATTCACACGCAAAATGGGGAGTAAAGAAAGATAACCTAATTTTCCCATGTTTCGCTTTTGCAGATGATATAGCTCTGTTAGCGGAAACTAAAGAACAGGCTGTGAAACAAGTGGAAGATCTAAAAGAAATTGCTGAACAATCAGGACTGCAGATATCTTTCGAAAAAACAGAAATGATGGCAAACAGTGTAACAAAGGATAAATCAAAAAAAGATCAATACCAAGTACGGAGAAATTAAAATGGTAAAAAAGTTCAAATATTTGGGTGAAGTTATAACACATAATGCCATTGATAAAATTCCACTTAAGGAGAGAGCGGAGAAGCTGGAAAGAGCTTTCAACACAGTTAGACACATATACAATAAAAGGAACCTATCAATCACCGCAAAGATAAGACATTATATAACAGTAATCAGACCTTTGGTTCTTTATGGTTCCGAAACCTTGGCTATGAACAAGGAAAACAAAAACTTGGCCTGAATTGAGAAAAGAATCCTAAGAATGATATGCGGACCACTCAAAACAGAAGACGGGTACAAAAGGAGACCAACATCAGAGATATACAGAGTCTTGGAACCCATAGACTCACCTATAATCAGGCGTAAACTGAAATTCCATGCACACATTATGAGAATGAATAACCACAGATGGGTGAAACAGATTTACAATAAAACCCTTAACATGAAGAATAGTACTCATATATTCAGTAAAACTGTTAAACAATTCTTAGAGAGATATAAAATTACAGAAGAACTTTGCCAAAACAGAGAAAAGTTTAGACAACACATTGAAAAAGTGGAAGTCTTTGAATGCGAAAAACCTAAAAGTAAACCGGGGACCAAATGGACCCAAGAAAGAAAAGAACAATTTGCTAGCCAAAGGAAAGCCTACTGGCAGCAACGGAAAATGAAGAATATAAAAATAAACCTTCCTAATTAGTATTTGCGTAGTCCTTAGAAGGCTAGACCGCAAAAAAAAAAAAAAAAAAATAATGACAGTGTATAAACCCGAAAAACCACAGAACAGACACTTATAGGATCAACGTCCAAAGTGAAATTCATGGCTGAAATATCAGAGCCTTTTGAAATAAGAACTGGAGTTCGACAGGGGGATGGATTATCCCCTATCCTCTTCAATATCGCCTGGAAAAGATTATCAGGGAATGGGAACCTTACATAAAGGGCATCCAAATTGGCATCAAAAAGGAAAACCTGATGAAAGTCAAATGCCTTGCTTTCGCGGACGATATTGCAATTATCACAGATAACCGAGCTGAGGCAATTTTCGCAGTAGAAAAACTACATGAAATTGCGAACCAAACCGGACTACAAATCTCTTACGAAAAGAACAAATATATGGAAAGGCGGCCAGAAAATAAATCCCCTTTAATCACTAAACATGGCAAAATCGCATAAGTCCCCTATTTTAAATACCTTGGTGAAACCATACAGTCCTCAGGACTAAACAGAATTGCCAATGAACAGAGAATCAACAAACTCCAGAAGGCCTATAAGCTAACGTGAGCTCACTACAATAAGAAGTGCATTTCAACAGACGCAAAACTAAGGCACTATAAAACAGTGATTCTTCCTGAAGCAATCTACGCAGCCGAAACAATGGTAATTGGAGGCCATTCAAAAATTAGGGAAATGGAAAAGCTGGAAAGAAAAATACTCAGGAAAATTTATGGGGCCATCAATAAAAATGGCATTTGGATGAAGAGACCTCAGAATGAGCTCTACAAAAATACTAACACAATTACAGAAGAAATCAGGAAACGCAGAGCAAAGTTTTACACACATATCTACAGGATGGAAAACTCCAGAATCGTAAAGAAACTACTCGACATTATAACAAAAAGTGAAACCGGTACAGAATGGCTGAAAGAAGTCGAGATGGACCTACAACAGATCAACATTGAAAATCTCAAAGACCGCACCGAATGCCAGAATAAAATCATAAATGTAAAGTTCAAACAAAGAATACCACGACAACCGGGGAAAAATGGACAGATGAACGGAAGAAGGAGCATTCTGTGTAACGTCTTTTGTCAAGAGTTACATTGTTTTACTTAATTTTTGTATTTTGGCGCTTTTGTTCTACTGGCTCTTTCTATCGGATGGGAAATGCACTCCTCGTTAAAGTGTGTACGTGACTTTCAGCATGTACTACTGAGTTGGTGACGTCATGACTACCCCCGGTTGGCTTTTGGTAAGCGAGTTTCGGTCTGTCGTTTCTTGACCGTGATACAGTTGAGATGTATCTATTTTGCAAGTCATGTAATCTTACATTGTAATATTATTTATTTTATTAAATATGTTTTGAGTTTTCTTCTTCCCTTTTTTAAGGTAAGTTTTTTTAAATTTCGTTTTATTTTGGCAAAAGTTAGCGTTGCAAATTTTGACACAATCTTGTAATATTTTAACCACTAAATTTGTTAACTTAGTAAAATTATTTCATTTATATTTTATTACTATTTTAAATTTGTTCTGCTTTCATTTTTTTTGTAATTGCTTTTACATGTATTATTTAAAATAATTAAAACAAGTGGACAGTGTTTTCTGTTCAATTAACTTTATAATTATAATGCTTAACCTCAAAATATAGGTTTTTTCTGTTTTAGAACTTTTACTTTATGCTTTGCTAATTTATGCTACTCGATCTTGTTATCTTATGTAAATTTTGACTTGTTTATTGTAATTTTAATTTGTATTTATCACCCATTATTCTGTATTAGATGTAAAACTTGTTTTACTTTACCTAAAGCTTTAGTTTCGCCAAAATAACTAAAATTTTTTTGATTTCTTTAATATATTTTGTTTTTTTTACTGTATTATGACTGTAGCTCGCTATAGTCTCCTTTTTATATTTTGTGGCTAATTACTGCCGTTTGTCTTTTTAAGGGATCAAGTATCAAGTATCAAGTTTATAATGCAGTATTATGTAAAACAAACTCAAGTATTATGTAAAACAAAATTCAAGTATTAAAATCAAGTCAAATTATGGTTAAATTATGGTCAACCTATCGCCAAACATTCTGTTATGGAGTTTTTTAAATTTACAAAGCTTATTCAAATGAATCGTACTCAGTCCTGAAAATGTATGCAGTGGTCTCGACACCTAATCAAGCTAAGAAATTGCTAATCAATTAAGGCTACATTCTGATGAGTAAAACATTATTTAATTCTAACCAGGACAAGCAAGGTAGGATTCTATTTAATTAATTTAACACCTGGAATTTATGGGACATCTGAAAAAATTTTTAATGAACTTTCCTGCTACTTAGTGTTTGGTTTCTACAAGAAATTTTCCTGCACCTGTTCAATCTAGTTTACATGGTTGAATCTAGTACTTTATTGTGATTTTTTTTTTGGACCTTATTTTTTTTAACTTTTAAACAACCTTGCCGTTTCAATACTTAATAAATTTTATCCAAAATCGCTTAAAATGTCTTTTGGGAAAAACATGTATAAAAGTATTATTACTTAGTTTAAATTTTTTTTAGTAGATTCAATAGAGCAAATCATTGAAAAATCTTTTATAATAACACCAAATTATTTTATTTAGTACAATTTGAGGATGCATCCATATATATATATATATAAACCAAACTTGGTTACTTAATTATTAATTCACTGGCCAGTTATTACTTAACTACTTAAAATAAATTTGTACTTAGAACCAAAATTTAACTAAAATTAACATATCATAATTTATATTTTTATTTTCATTTATATTTTTGAAAAATGTACAATTAAATCTTTATGCAATTATTATTAATAGTTGCCCAAGCAGAGTCATTAACTTTTGGGGTTAATTTTAAATTTTTTTTTGGAAATTTAGCTAATACTTATACTTATACAATTTATTATGGTTATGAAACTGGTGATTTATTCCCATTTATACTTAAATTTATTCATTTAATAATTAATTAAATTTGTGATATTTTTGAACTTCAATTAATGTTTTATTTCTTCCTTGGTGTCACAACCTACTTAATTATTTTATCGTTACCTCATGACCACTTGCTTTTGGAGGCAACTATTTTACTTGTTGCAAGCAAGGGGTAACATCTGAGAGGATGAAGAGATTTTGGGAAGAGAAGAGGAACAACAACCCAAAGTGAAATCATGATTCAAGTTCATTCACTCTCCTATAAGGGAATAATCGAAAATAATAGTAATAATAATAATAATAATAATAATGATAGTGTACAAATATGTTTTTATATATACTATATTATTATTGGTAATAATAATAAAAGCAGCCTTCTAAAAGTCAGCTGTTTCACACAAGACGGCATTATACAATTAAAGAGGTCTGGCCCATTCTTGACTGTCCTTCGCATTGTGTGGAGGGCCACAACCCAATAGCCAGCCTATACAAAATTTGACCAGGAATCGAACCCTGTACCTACACATAGAAGCCAGATGCATTGACCACTACACAATCAGCCCACCCTATTACAAAAATGGTTGTATCAAGTACCAATGTAGCTTAACCTTCTTTGTACTTTTACTTTCTCTTACCCTACATGAATATATTAGAAAAGAAAATATTGTTTTCATGTTGATTTTCCGAAAAAGAGTTTTCACCGGATCTACACGTTTACAGACCCCCTGAACCAAAAACACGTGTTTTTAGCTATTGGTCAGTGTGTGAACAAAATATTAAAAGAAAGAAATAATGTATAAAGTTGAAACTTTTTTTTTATAAACTAAAGCCTTCTCTAACCTGTTTGATATCTGCTGTAGTGTAAGTTTCATTGTTACTGAATAAATTGTCTCGTTAATTATTGAATGTCCTTCGCATCTAAAGAGAAATTATTTTAAAATACAGTATACAAATTATTATCTTTAATGAAACCATGCTCACTAATCACAGAACATCAGACGCCCATTAAACAAAGCAGTCGAAGAAATATCAAATTTTAAATATAATGTATAACTGAAGCAAAAAATGGGAAACATAAGAAATCAACTAAAATGAAAATAGAATCTATACAACCAAAATTAGACTAAGAACGGCGAACAAATGTTTTATACCCACTGTACTCAAATATCTTATAACACTTACCACCCCTAAACAAGAAATGTAGCCTAATGAAAAGTAAAAACTTTTATGGAAACCATAAAGATATTTTGAGATCTTCATTTATTTTCAATGAAGTACATGTTTTGTAATTTTGATCCTGATGACTCATGGAGTGGAGACATCAAACTTGAGGCAACCCCCCTGCCCAGAGTTAAAACTTTCAAGTATCTGGGGGCAGTGATCTCAGAGGATGGATCCATGGAGGCTGAAATAGTGCATAAAATAACATCGGGCTGGAACAAGTGGTGTATGCTGACTGGGGTTCTGTGTGACCCAAAAGTGCCCATAAAAATAAAGGGAAGAGTCTACAGAGCGGCAGTTAGACCAGCACTTGTCTATGGCAGCGAAGCTTGGGCACTTAAGAGAGTGCATGAACAGAAACTCCACACTGCAGAGATGCGCATGCTGCGATGGGCGGGAGGAGTCACATTGAAGGATAAGGTGCGGAATGAGCATATAAGGGGAACCTTCAAAGTTGCTAATATAGCAGAAAAGGTGCGAGAGTCCAGGATGAGATGGTATGGTCATGTGCTCAGGAGAACGGATGATCATGTCGTGAAGAGGTGCCTTTCCATGGCTACAGGGAAGAGAGGAAGGGGTAGACCCCTTACCTCGTGGATGACGAATGTCCAAAGAGACATGAAAATGTTGGGCTTATCCAAGGAAGACGCACAGGAGCGTAACAAATGGAGCTCTCTGATTGGGAAAGCCAACCCCGCGTAACGGGAAGTGGCAAGGCCAAAGAAGAAGAAGAAGAAGAAGAAGGTATCCACAATTTAAAATTGAATTTAATCAAAATCAAGCACGGTCTGGAAAAAATTAAAATTGTCATTATTACTTATATAATTTTTTTATCGGTGACAATTTTTAACAGGTTGACTCCCAACGCAATTTTTAAAATTTTGCTTAAAAAACCTGTACCTATTTTATGGTTCCTTTGCTTTATTTAATTAATTTTTTTGCAAGTCTAGAGTATTAAATAAATTTACTGTAAAACACTGATGTGTGTGTCTCACTGAAATTTTACTTGTATTTCTATAAAATATTGTATGTATTTTATAAATAATTTACTTTGAGCTGTTTTTCAATAAAAGTACAATAAATATCGATGATGCGTCTCTCTATCGAGCAGTTGTTCAACGAGTGGTAAACTTGAGTACCAGTTGTCTATATAGCACCGACCAGAGTCAACTTTTACAATACCACATAATATTATATTATAATATGAAAACCATAAAAAATTCAAAGATAAAATGATTTTTCATTGTAAAATATTATTAAAACACGATTAATAATGCAAAAAAAACTATAATAATAGTCAATATTATGTAGCCTAATAGTAAAAATGAGAAGTTTCACCGACTCATTTTTGACTCGATCGGATAAGTAAATCACGAACCATGACTGGGGAAATGTTTTTTTTTTAACTCATTTCTAACAGCTCAGTATATGATTCAATGCAAATAAGCATCCAATCCTTCTCAGGATTCTATTAAAAACACTATTACACGAGAGAAAGATGGATCACTGTTTCGAAAGTAATTTTACAGATCTAGGGAGAGAAGTATAAAAGTATAAGTAGGTATAAGTGTCTCATGGGAGTCAACCTGTTTTAAAATTGTCATCTATCATTTTCCTTTATCCATCCATATGATGCAAGAGAGGATGCAAGAGGAGAGGATACCTCTAAAAGTGACGGAATATGTTCCAGTTGGAAGAAGGGAGGCGGGAAGACCTCGAAGAAGATGGCAGTAGTTGAGATGTGCGGTGTTGTTAGGACGTACAGGATGGTTTCTGAGTTTGGAACAGGCTTATGCCTAATCCTTGACAGTAAGAAGAAGAAGAAGAAAAAGAAGACTACAATATGTAAAATTCTATAATATGGAAAATTCATTGCAAGATGATACGATGCGCATTCCAACATTTATATGGCGGACTATCCACCGAAACTTAAAAGCAACACCTTAATGAAAAAGTGGAGGAGTACCGGAATCAATGGAGGCGATATTTGGAACGGATGCAAGAGGAGAGAATACCTGTAAAAGTGACGGAATATGTTCCAGTTGGAAGAAGGGAGGCGGGAAGACCTCGAAGAAGATGGCAGTAGTTGAGATGTGCGGTGTTGTGTGGACGTACAGGATGGTTTCTGAGTTTGGAACAGGCTTATGCCTAATCCTTGATAGTAAGAAGAAGAAGAAGAAGAAGAAGAAGAAGAAGACTACAATATGTAAAATTCTATAATATGGAAAATTCATTGCAAGATGATACAATTCACATTCCAACATTTATATGGTGGACTATCCACCGAAACTTAAAAGCAACACCTTAATGAAAAAGTGGAGGAGTACCGGAATCAATGGAGGCGATATTTGGAACGGATGCAAGAGGAGAGAATACCTGTAAAAGTGACGGAATATGTTCCAGTTGAAAGAAGGGAGGCGGGAAGACCTCGAAGAAGATGGCAGTAGTTGAGATGTGCGGTGTTGTGTGGACGTACAGGATGGTTTCTGAGTTTGGAACAGGCTTATGCCTAATCCTTGATAGTAAGAAGAAGAAGAAGAAGAAGAAGAAGAAGACTACAATATGTAAAATTCTATAATATGGAAAATTCATTGCAAGATGATACAATTCACATTCCAACATTTATATGGTGGACTATCCACCGAAACTTAAAAAGCAACACCAGTAGAGATACGAGGTTGACATTTTATAAAACAATAGCACACTGCCCAGTCTACTTTATGGCAGCGAAACTTGGATGCTAGCAAAGACAGAGGGAGATGACTGAACCATTTAAAAACAAAACCAATACAGGTGGAAAACATACTATTATAATCACAGTTATCTCCACTCACAGTAATCAATTTCATCATTATACAGGTAGACCCTGTAGTGAATGAAGTGAAGGAGTCGTTTACAGAGTGGAAAGTAGATGCTTTTTAGAGGACCTGGTATGGTGATAATCATACTTTTCCACTCAGTAAGGAAGGCTCTGGAGATGAAGGTTCCTGGTTCAAATCCTAGTAAAGTAGTTACTTTTATACGGATTTGAATAGTAGACAGTGAGTGGTTGTTGGTGTAGTTAGATGGTAACCATACTCTGAGTGTGTCTGTAGAAGACTACACCTCATTTACACCTCATACACATCATCCTCATCTCATTTGGTCATCCGGTTGCTTATTCTTCTCAATTGAACACATTGCAACGAACACACACACTATGGATGAAAAAACTTTAAGGAAGGCAGAGGTAAACCACCTCGTTTTACTTTATAAAGCCTCTACAGATTCAAATTAGCCTTCTGGCTGATCATCTAAACGACAAAAATTTTCACTTATAATTTTCATTTATACTACAATCGTGCGACTATACTATTGTAAAATTTATTCTTAGGAAACATTACGATAAATACATTACATTCATCAAAATTTGCACAATAATTCTCTAAAAAATTTGTATAGAATGACTGTAAGAGTTGCAAAAGAAAACAGAAAACATATAAGAAATTTAAGCCTCGTACAAGGAAAAGAAACATGAACGTAGACAATAAATAAATAAATAAAGTAGACAATAAATTAAGAATATGAACAAAGTAATACTGAGCTCTGCACTGAATGTGTTATTCCAATAGTCAATATACACAAATATAAGTAATATTCTGCCCATAACAGACAGGTGGAGTGTCAAATTTTTTACTCAATCTGTGCGTTGCAGGGCTAAAATAAATAGTTCTGTTTCTTGTCACATGGTCAGCCAATTAATGACTGAATCATTTAAGAACAGAAGAGGTAGAGGTGTAAAAGACACTAATCAAAGTTATCTCCTTTGAAAGTAATGAATTTCATTATACAGCCAGACCCTGTGGTGAATGAAGTGAAGGTGTCATTTGCAGAGTGGAAAATATGTGTTTTTCAGAGGGCCCGGCATGCTGATAAGCATACTTTTCCATTCAGTGAGGAAGGCAATTGTAAACCACCTCACTCCTCGTTTTACTTAGTAAAACCTCTAAAGGTTCAAACCAGCCTTTCGGCTGATGACCTAAACAATAACAACAAGTAATATTAGCCGCAGATATACTAGTTACTTGAGTCACGAGTTTGCCTTTGTTTGCAACGAGGGGTAAAGGAGGAAAAGCATCAGTGCGCATTCGCGACTGCTTTTATTTCACTACAACTAATACTACACCCAAAGCATATGTAGTATATTGCGGAACCTTTTGTACATTAACTGTATGAATATAACTGTTTGTTACTGTAAACAGAATTTTAGTTTCTCGAAAACGTGGTTACACTATTAACAGTGCTGAACGAAATCTAATATGCAGTGTAATAAAATGCTGATAAGTTGAAGCTAAACAAAAATACCTTTCCGTGCCTCTTAATAAAAACCACGAGCGAGTGGCTAACTACTGTCATGTTTCTCTTTCCGCAATTCAAAATATAAAGAAAGAAAATTAAAGTCTGTAAAGACACTATTCAACATAAAAGTGTTGTTGACACCTGGTGAAAAAAGGAAATGGTCAGATAGATACTAGTTGAGACAGATAGTGAAGATGCCGGAGACAGCGATATTAAAGGTAATAGAATAGATATTGAAGGTAATATTAGGATATTAAAGGTGATAGATTCGTAGAAAATTTTGTTCCAATAGAATAAGATAGCTGGTAATTAAGAGTAAATCAAACATTTTTTGTCATGTAATTAAGCTATACATACGCAATATTACAGGTCACATTTATTTCTAATAAGGTTTATGAAGAAAACATTTTCTCAGAATAAACCAAAGCTTAAAAAATATATGTAAAAACTGCACGGCAGAGAAATGTACGAGTAGTGTCTGACTGTTGAGGTTGGCAGCACTGTCAAATGTTCACTTCCCTTCCATAAGCAAAAGGCAGTCTCATGACTTAAGTATCTATATATTTGAGTTCATAATAGGTAATAATTACCTCAAAGCTTGTACCTCTATTTGAATGAATTTAAAAAAAAAACATACTTCTACACCAACATAAACCTAATAAACAATCCAAATTTAAAACTGTCTTCCTATACATTTACAGGGATTATCTGAAAAGTTTCAGACTTCAACATAAAGATGGCAGCATTCGTCAAATATAGTTTGAGAATTTGTTTGTGCATACATTGAAATGTACTAAGAAAACTTTCACCCATTTTGGATGTTCTTTGATGATCGTTTTAATGAGTCAATGCAAGTGTTGTTGTGAATATAGACAAATTTGATTATCAAGCTGTCGATAGATACTGCTTGACAACGATCGAAATAGGACTCCTTCCCTTCTCCACTTCTTCTATTCCCGTTCGCACTACGTGCCGGATCGAATACATTGGTACGCACAACACAAAAGAGCAATTAATATGAATATCACTTATACTAGATTCTTGTTATCCATAATATTTTGTACAGATTATATGACCACCAGCAGAAAGTCATTAGTGTTTCCATTATTTTTGTTTACTTTTAGGTAGTGTAGTCATAATATAACTCACAAAGTTATTAATATAATTTTGACTGTTAATGTAAATAATTGATACGATTTAATTATTAAATGGAGTACGCATTATTCTTTATTTACTTGAGAGCAGCTAATATAAACTATGCTTTTACTTCAGTTGTACAGTGTTAGCGACCGTGCAATATTGGTTTTGTAGTCAGTGCAGTTTTATTATGTTCTGGGTTTGATCAGCTGTTCAATATTCAGATAAATTTGTTTCGATTTAACAAATACAGTGTAAGTGTATAATTGTGATTTAAACAGGTACAGGTTAAATAAGTGCAAATAATAATAAATAATAAAGTAATAGTAAGTATGAATATAAATACTGTTGTAGTAATGAGCTGTACTAGTAGAGTAACTATCCGAGTTAATGTTTTTGGGATGGTGCGTAATACGAGGTGGCGCGGATGAAGTGCGGAAGGGAGGGAATCCTATTTCAAAACTTGTCGGACGGTATTTGTTTTTGAACGGCAGTACAGCTATAAAAATTAAAGTCAAGTTGGACGCTGTGTATGGGAATCCGTAAAAATATTTTACGGTGACTTTTACTAGTGACGGTGGTAAATGAAGGTGCAGATTCCCCATACACAGCGTCCAACTTGACTTTAATTTTTATAGCTGTACTGCCGTTCAAAAACAAATATCTATCGACAACTCGATACTCAAATTTGTCTATATTCACAACAACACTTCCATTGGATCATTAAAACGATCATCAAAGAACAACTGAGCATCCAAAATGGGTGAAAGTTTTCTTAGTACATTTCAACGCATGCACCAACACATCCCCCTAACCACTTTTGACGAGTGCTGCCATCTTCATGTTGACATCGGAAATGGTTCCCACAACCCTAATACAAACCATTTTAAGTGGATCAAAAAAAAGTCTGCACAATTAGTAAAATACAGGGTGATTTTTTAGTCCTGTTACCCAATTGTTAATGTCTGGTAATATTTTTCTAAATAAAATAAATTTTGTTTTGTGACACTAAGTTGGTAGCCCGACTCAACCAGTATGGATATGGCAGTGTGATTTGATTCTCCTTGAGCTGTGTAAAATTTTGTGCCATTTCCGGTCGTGCTACGAACAGAATGTCTTATATCCTAAAACAATCTCTTGTTTAAATCTGGAGGCTGAAGCTCTAGAACTAATCGTATGTGATACGGATACAATTTCAATTTTTTAGCAGCTTTCTGAGCACTCGAACATGACAAATCAACATGCGAAGAAAGTTTTTGTAAACTTTTCCATGGAGAATTCAGCAATCTTGTTTTCACATTCTCTTAACGTCATCTGTCAAGAGAGTTGGTCGACCACTACGTTTTCTGCTGCAAACAATGCCTGCCTCTAAAAATCAGTTAGTTAGCCTAGAAATTGACTAGAATAGAGTGGAGGAACACCAACAAATTTAATTTGAAATGATTCTTTTACACTCGCATACGATTTTGTAGCAAAATATTGTTCAAGAATGAAAACCCGTTGTTCTAGGGTAAAAGATATTCTGTTCGTAACACAACTGGAAACAGCACAAAATTTTACGCAACTCAAGGAGAATCAACTCAAACTGTCGTATCTATACCGGTTGAGTAGGGCTACCAACTTTGTGTCACAAAACAAAATATCCCTTTCTTAGAAAAAAATTACCAGACATTAACGATTGGGTAACAGGACTAAAAAATCACCCTGTATAAAAAGACTAATCTATTTTCCTTACATGATTCACCAGCAGTTGCAGCTTGAAAATTTATGTTAATTAACTGATGAAAAATATTGTGTCTCAATTCTTATTGTTGTTTAGGTCAACAGCCGAAAGGCTGGTTTGAACCTCTAGAGGTTTCACCAAGTAAAAACGAGGAGTAAGGTGGTTTACCATTGCCTTCCTCACTGAGTTGAAAGAGTATGCTTATCAGCATGCTAGGCCCTCCGAAAAGCACTCACTTTCCACCCTGCAAATGACACATTCACTTCATTCACCACAGGGTCTGGCTGCATAGTGAAATTCATTACTCTCAGAGGAGATAACTCTGACTAGTGTCTTTTACACCTCTACCTCTTCTGTTCTTAAATAGTTCAGTCATATAAGTGGCTGACTATGTGATAAGAAACAGAACTATTTTTTTTAGCCCTGGACCAAACAGATAGAGTGCAATTAAAATAACACTCCACCTGCCCGTTTTGGGCAACAATTCTTATTATTACAACTATATTCACAGATTTGCGAGCTTGTATGTAGCAGCTATTGTTATTCTGCCATATTTTCGAACAGTAAATGATAAACGGTGCAAATTGTACTTTATTTTAATGGTTATTGTCGTATTTAATTATTCAATTTCTTTCTATTTTAAAGTACAATTATACCCTGCACATAACAGGCAGGTGGAGTGTTAAATTACTGGCACTCGATCTGGTAGTTGTCTCTCTTATCAGATGGTCACCCAATTAGATGACTGAACAATTTAAAAGCAGAAGAGTACACATGCAAAAGACAGTAGTCGCAGTTATCTGCTATTTCATTATACGTGCTCGCCTCTCATCACGCGGTCTTGGGTTCGAATCCCACTCGAGCATGGCATTTTTTCATACGTTACAAAAAATTCATTTCATCCTTCACCGTCTGCATTAGCAGCAATTTGCAAAACAGTCAGACGTTAAACCAAAAAAAAAAAAAAAAATATATTTCATTATACAGCTGGACCCTGTGGTGAATGAAGTGAAGGTGTTATTTGCAAGAAGGCATGTGGATGCTTTTCATAGAGCCTGGGTTCACCATGTGATAAGAGAGAGAATTATTTCTTGTACCCCAGGAACTAGCAGATCAAGTGCAAATAATTTAACACTCTACCTGCCTGTTATGGGCAGATTCAGAACATTATGAACTCTACAAAGTATTTATAATCTAAAGCTTATTTTAGGTGATTAAATCATTTAATGTCAAAACTTTAAAAAGAAATTGATAATATGTTTAACAAAATGATAGTAGCTACTAAAGTTTTGACCAAAACTAAATGGCGTTTGTTTTTATCAATTAAAATGTCTACCTAGTATACTATAGTGCTAAAAAATCTACAGTATCGCATTTTTTGTAAAAAAAACCCTACCTCTGTGGGATTGCCCTCTGTACCCCCTCACTGGATCTGCCCTCGCCACAAATGCTATGATACCTTTGGCAAGCTGACAAATCGGACAGCCCTGCAATTGTAGGAAAGCTCGCATTCCTGTGATTACGACTATACCATATGTTCACGATAAAAATTAATGAAGAAAAGATTCAATGGCAAATCCGAATTAAGGAGAAAAGGAGGAATAAGGTAATATATTAATACAAAGTGATTCACGAAGATATGCAGAAACTTTGGGAGCCCATTGTAGGCCTACATTTAAAAATAATGAAAAAAGTTTACATAAACATGGGTCCGGAAATGCTTCGTTACTGAAATACGGCTAGCGAAAGATTTCAGCTTACCAGGTGAAATGAGGTCTTCCTGAAATTCTGGTAAGGTAGATTAAGGAGCGAATTCAATCGTTTCTTATGGTTTTTGACCTGATAAATTGAATAAAACTGGTCCCAGAAATGTAAATTAAATAGTTTTTGTGAAACCGGTGTCAAATTCAAAAAAAGGAGTGAAAAAACACATTTTTTCATCTTTGTTTTTCCGGTTAATTTTACTTTGTACTGTCATGAATAAAAATTCATTATATTAAACATCTATTCGCTTTCTGTGTACTTTATTTACACCGGTTTGTTCAGAATAAAATTTTCTACATGTTTTATTCAAAAATTTTAACTGTTTCTTGGTGAAATAACAAAGTTATTCTTGCCCGAAGATGAAAAAATGTGTTTTCACTCCATTTAATTGCATTTGTCACTGGTTTTCTTAAAAACTATTAAACTTACAGTTCTGAGACCTGTTTTATTCAATTTATCAGATCAAAAATTATGAGAAATGATTAAATTTGCCCCTTAATCATCTTACCAGAATTTCAGGAAGACCTGATTTCACCTGGTGAGCTGAAATCCGGGCGAAACTTTCCTAGCCGTAACTCGGTAACGAAGCATTTCCGGACCCATGTTTATATAAACATTTTTCATTATTTTTACATGTCCAATGAGCTCCTAAAGTTTCTGCATATCTTCGTGAATCACCCTGTATATAAGGAATATAAAATATTAAATATAATATATTAATATAAAATATAAATATAAACATAAAATATTAATATATAAGGAATATATTAAAAATTAATAAAGTATAAATAAAATAAATTAAATTAAGTTAAAGTAAATTCATCGTCGACAACAGAATCCATGAAATCTGTAATAAGAGTTTTGAAGAAAAATTTTTAAAAAACAATCTATAAAAATAGCACTGAATTAATAAAAAAAAATAATACATAGAAATTTAATTGTATTATAAATAAGATAAATTACAATAGAAACTTGTGTACGTTTATGATAAAAAGAAAAAAGTAATAGTAAATGCATTGACAACAGATTTTGGAATAATAATTAGTTATAAAAATATTGACGTAAATAAGATGCGTAAATAAAAGTATAAATTGAAAATTCATGCAAAACATCTATTCGTAGCAAATCTATAAATTTTATTACAAAATCATACATCTAAAACAAAAAATTAATTTGGTGTGAAACACTCACATGACTTTCTCTTGCCAATGCAAATAATGAACAATGAAACCTAACATTAGTAATAAAACATTAGAAATAAACAAAACAAAACCGACCTCAAAAAAACATAACCTAATTTTAATCATGAGTGGAATTATACAAAATTAAAATCAACCTTAGTTTGGCTAAAAATACGGAAAATCACTGTTTGACGCTAAACTAGGCTCTGTAGAGAAAAATTCTTGAAATGAAAGTTGTAGATCTTATCAATTTCTATAAATTTGATTACATACACTTTTGTCGTAAAATGCATACTAAGGCTGAAATCTTAAAGAAAATCCGTTTTTTACTGATTTTCATGAAAAAACCAGAAAATCATGAATTACCGCTAAACTAAGCGTTGTACAAAAAATGGTAGAAATAAAAGTTATAGGTTTTTAAATTTTTTGCAACTTTAATTATACCTGTATTTATTTTTGGGCTAAAATGCATTAAGGCTGCAATCTTAAAAAAAACCATTTTTTTCTTCTTGATAACAGCCTCCCCAAGCATTTCAGCAGACATGGCACCTACCCTTTCTTGAAGAGCATAAAAAAAATGTAGTAAATGAGGCAATTTTTAAAAGAAAATCGCAGGAGCTATTTTTGAGAAAATCACAAAAAAGTAAAAAATGACATGAATAAACTACTACTTCTGGCTGACCGATTTTGATGAAAATGTTTGTGTCGGATTATCTAGTAGTACCTAACATGTTTCAAGTTTCAACTTGGTACGATGTTCCGTAGTTGAGATATTTTGTTCACACAAACACACGCGTGCGCTCACACAAGCACAGACCAATCGCTAAAAATATGTTTGTGTGGGTTGAGGGGGCTTTGAAAACGTGTTTATCCGGTGAAAAGTCGATTTCTTAAAATCGACATGAAAACAATACTTTTCTTCCTATTTATTCATATAGGCAAGACAATATAACAGTGAATGCAATATACACACGCCTATTATGTAAATTATCATTTGTAGAATTTCATTGCACTATAACAAAAAAGTTATGTAGTAGGACTTTTAAAAACTTACAACTTTTATTTCAAGCATTTTTTTACAACGTTTAGTTTGGCATCAATTATAGATTTTCTCTTTTTTTAAATAAAAATCTGTAAAAAGGATTTTTTTAAGATTACGACCTTAGTATTCACTTTACGACAAAAATGTGTATATAATTACAATCATAGAAAATTTAAAAACCTACAACTATTATTACAGAATTTTTTTCTACAGAGCCTAGGTTAGCGTCAATTATAATATGTCCACAGCTACGTGGAACCTACATCATAACCCGAAACTTTAATCACACACGCACAAGCGTGCAGCATCCCTACACCTGCCTAGATGTGTTCAACATCTTCAGTAGTGAGTCACCTATTAGGCACTTGACTGCAATACTACCATTTTGGGTGCTACTATACTACGTGGCCTATAGGTCATATTGTTCACAATCTACATTGAGCGTAGAAAGTCATGTGAATGTTTCACACCACCAAAGTTTTTAGATATATAATTTTATATAACAGTTATTTATGTTTTTATAATAAAACAAGCAATATGTATAGCTGGAAATGCCATTAAATAACAAAAGCACAAATCATGCACATGCTGAAATCAGTAAACATCTGAAAAGGTATTTAATATTAAAAAATTATATAAATATACAATATTATATCTAATATTAAGGATAATAATAAATATTTTAAATGTAGACCCAAAATTTAATAATTAATTTGGAATACAGGTTAAATCAAGAAAATGTGTTATGATAATTTTTATAAATAAAAATATAAACAATGAGAACAGATAAGGAATATAAGAATGCCTATATCAAAATATTAAATATTTTTTTATAAACTTATCAAATATGTATTTATATATTTCTTTATTCTGTGACTTATTAAAAAATAAAATTTATTTTTCAAATTTTAAACACATAGTTACTTCTCCTCTTGTCTGTAATCAGTCTTGAAGTTGTATTTAATACATGATTGAAGAATTCGTTTAAATGATACCTCCAGATAAAAAGGATATTATGTCCCCCACCACGGATTTTTACTTTCATCTGACAATGCAAAGTCTCAGATTTAAAAAATAAGGTACTCGTTATCAATTTGTAAAATGAAAAAATAAGGTACTCACTATCAATTTGGAGAATGAAAAATTAAGGTACTCGTTATCAATTTGGTGAATGAAAAATTAAGGTACTCGTTATCAATTTGGCGAATGAAAAATTAAGGTACTCGTTATCAATTTGGTGAATGAAAAATTAAGGTACTTGTTATCAATTTGGTGAATGAAAAATTAAGGTACTCGTTATCAATTTGGCGAATGAAAAATTAAGGTACTCGTTATCAATTTGGTGAATGAAAAATTAAGGTACTTGTTATCAATTTGGTGAATGAAAAATTAAGGTACTCGTTATAAATTTGGTGAATGAGAAATTAAGGTACTTGTTATCAATTTGGTGAATGAAAAATTAAGGTACTCGTTATCAATTTGGTGAATGAGAAATTAAGGTATTTGTTATCAATTTGGTGAATGAAAAATTAAGGTACTTGTTATCAATTTGGTGAATGAAAAATTGAGGTACTCGTAATCAATTAGTAGAATGATAAAAATAAGACACTCATTATCAATTCAGAGAATGAAAAAGGTACATTCTCAGTATCAATTCTCAGTATCGGGTTCAAAATAAAATCCATGGTAGGTGACATTTTACTGTTCTTAACCGGATGTAAAAATTTGATAATTAATTGTTTTTGTATTAATATACTGATTGTAGTTAAGGAGAAATTTGATTGAGTAGTTGAGCAGTGAATAGACAGTATAAATTAAGTACGTTGGTAGAGGAAGAGAGAGTAGAATAGGAAGAAAGTAATTAATTAAATGAAATATTCGTACCTGAGCTTGAAGCATTCGGAGGGGGTCCGACTGAGAGTGAAGTTGGTCCTCTGAGCATTAAAGCCGGTTGTTGCGGTTGCGATCGTCTGTTAAGGTTAGACGATTGCGGCAAATCGGGAGGGCAACGCACAGGAATACCTCTGTCACGTATCATGATTCCGTCACGTTCCGGGTAATCGATCCGGTCTTGACGGTTCGACGACATCTCGCCGGCGGTTCTCAGAACTTGATAGACGGCGTCCACTTCGCCGGGTTGATCTCTCGGAGAAAGCATCTCACCACCACCAGCTACATTTATAACACACACCACCACACACACAAGCGGCTCACATCAAATGCAAATAAAAAAATAAAACAAAACATGCACAACAGTATCGACTACAACATGCACAAAACAAAGGCTTCTCAAATTACGTACAGTACAACCTCGTTTATCCGGACTAACCGGGAAATCGAAAATCCGGATAATTTTTCTGTCTGTTTTAGAGCGGACGCCAAATAAGCTTGCCGGTGTAGCCGCGCGAACAGTTCCGATTCAATCCGAAGATTTCGTATCTTAGTACGAACTGCCTACTAAATCACGATGTAAATTATCATCTATTAGCGACGTTAAAAACATACAATATTGTAAACATTGTACATAACAATTAACGCCTACCACACATACAATACATTACAGACTAATGTTTTCAGGTTAGCTGATATATAACGTAGCGAGAGCGACGTGATTCTGATCACACTGACCCTCACCATTCGCAGAGGCAACCGAACGCACCATTACCAAAATGTGCAAAAAGTACACAAATCTGTGCACTTCAAAAACCGGCAAGATTATTTGGCGTCCGCTCTACGTCTGACTGTTTTGCAATTTCTGCTAAATGCAGATGGTGGAGAATGATGATATATGAAAATAGGTGATAAAAAAAAATGCCAGACCTGACCAGGAATCGAACCCGGGACCCCGGCGTAGAAGCCAGTTACGCTAACCACTACGCCAACGGGCCGGCCAAATAAGCCAAAATCTTTAAATCCGGATAATAAGCCAAAATATATCCTTACATAAGCAGATTTACTGTTTTTTGGTGGCGATTTTCAAAATTGTTATCTATAATTTCCCATAGTCCGTCCGTCACACCGTGTCAGAAACTACAGAAGATAGCAACAAACAGTTTCCGTATTCGTAATCTACGCTAAAAGTTAGTGGCCCTAAATTGTGTTTGAAGTACCGATTTTAACAGTGAGTAGCCCAAAACTTTTATCAGAATGAAGAAGGTACTAACATCACGAGATATAAATCTCGAATTACGAATGCGTCTCCTTGAATGTTTCGTGTTCCCTGTCCTGTTGTACGGTGTGGAGGCTTGGACTCTCAATAGATTCAGTGAGAAGAAACTACAGGCTTTTGAGCTGTGGACCTACCGTAGAATGTTGAGGATCTCATATACTGAGCATGTCACGAATGAAGAGGTCCTCAGTAGAATGGGAAAGCAGCTGGAACTCATGGAGGAAGTTAAGGCACGAAAATTAAGGTACCTTGGTCATGTTATGAGGGGACCAAGGTATCAAATATTGCATCTCATCATTCAAGGCAAAATATTAGGAAAAAGATCGGTGGGCAGGAGAAGGATTTCCTGGCTGTGTAATTTGAGAAAGTGGTTCAGGTGTTCCTCAAACGAACTCTTTAAGGCAGCGGTCGACAAAATTCGTATCGCCAGTATGATAGCCGACCTCCGTCATGGAGATGGCACGTGAAGAAGAAGAAGAAGCCCAAAACGGGAATTCAATAAATCCAAGTCAGAAACTACATGAGATAGCAACAAACAGTTTCCGGATTCGTAATTACACAAAAAATTAGTGGGCCTGAACTGGGTTTGAAGTTCCTGTTTCGACCGGAAGTAGCCCAAATCTGGAAGTTACAAAATCAAAGTCTGTATTTTTTAACAAAAATAGTGTCATTCGATTCCTCTTATAGAATAGAAACACAAATCACTAATGGTTTTTGCCATAAGTAAGCTTTTTTAAAAATTACCACTTTATAAAAGAAATTTTTACAATAAAAAAAACCGATGTTCTTCTATTTCTCTTCACGAGTTAAGGTCGAATTATACATACATCGGGCAGGGTCCGGTCCGTCAGGGAGCCTTCCGGGAGTTCAAATTATACTATTCAGGGCGGTAACCGTCACACTTCAGGGAGAAATTTCGTCAGTTCGTTTTTGGACGCAGTTTGTATAACAATGAATTTATCTACAGAAGAATTAATGATAATAGCAATTGGTTTGGATGATGAAGAAAATGAAAATCGAAGACAAAAGAGAAGGTGGAATGTACACATCCACCTTGGAAAACCCCAAAACTGAAGAAGAATATATTTTATTTACATAAAGATCTGATAAATTATAAAAGAAAAATTTTCTAGTATTTCGTACGTCTAAAAATATGCGTTTGACGTGTTATTGAATGCGATTGAAAGCAATTGCAACCAAAAAATACTTCCTCAACAGACAATATTTGAACACACGGTAGATAAACTGTGACTGATGACGCCGAGTTGAATCAGTTTATACTACAGTTCAGCCGTTCTTAGTTTGCTCCAACTGTCAACAAACCAAAACCAGCTACTACAGGGTGAATGCTAGAGTCCACCACTTTATGGATGTCGTATTCCTATTAAGTTAAACAAGTTTTAAATTATAAGTACTTAAAACATCAGTCATGATATGATGTAGGCCTAATAATTTCATTTATAAAAATACTTTTAAAAATATTTTGTATTTAAATACTTTTGAAAGTATTTTTTTGTTACTTTTTAATCAGCGTGTATACATTTTTATATAATGCGCATGCTCAGTGACGTCATTATTTGTTTACAGTAGGAGCAAACTTAGAAAGACTGGACTGTAGCACAAACCGGTTTCGTTCAGGGTGAAACGGGTCCCGGAGTTTAGAAAAATATCGGTGGCTCCGATTGTATTCCGGGCCTCAGCCGGGAGTTGGTGGAGAGCTGTCGGCTCCCGGAGAATGTGTAAACTGTTCCGCATGGAAGCAAGCTTATATTCCTATTATAAACTTCGTTCCGGGCCTGACACCTCCCGTACCTGACACTACCCGGTCTATGCATAATTTGACCTTTACGTATTACTACCAGTTCCGGTACCCATTTTTTCTTCGGGCAGCCAATATCTCTACTTCCCATCGGTTTGTATGTAGCTAAATTAGGCAAGCGGCTTTCTGGCATTCCATTTAAGGGGAGTTCATACCGCGTATCCCGCCAATGTTAAATTAGCAAAATTTGAAACCCGTTATCTCAGTAACTATTAATATTTGAAAGCTGTAACTTTGAGGAATTATTTGTAGATACAAGAAGAAGCTACTGATCCTCAGACATTAAAGTATAACAACTTTTAAAAAAGTTATGAATTCTTTTGACAGGGCCAATTTTTTAAAAAAATATGTTTGCAATTTAATAAAATATTTTATAATTTAATAAATATTTTTACAATGCTGAAAGAGGATCCAGAGTACCACTATAACACACAGTATAAAGACACAGTAAAAAATTCATTTCTTTATGTTTTGTAGTTTCTGAGAAAATGGGTCTTTTGTAAGAAAAAACATGTTTACAAATTAAAATAAATAATATTCAGATATAATAAACACAAAAATAACACCAGAAAAAACTAACTTTTCTCTTTTCAACCACTATACAAAAATACATTTACATTTTATAGCCTACCATCTTAAACAGAAAATTACAATATTAATATTCAATAAAATTCAAAAAAATTATTATGGAATCGAATTTTCGGAATGAACTCCCCTTAAATGGCAATTCCATTGGGCACGATACAATTTTATTTTTTCGTTGAGTGGAAATAATGCTTTGTAATTAAATTAAATTAATTTGTAATAAAATTAATTAAAAGAATTGGGCCACTGTCTTCTGTTTCAAACTCGTGTGGCGTTTGAATGAAGCACGGGCACGCAAACGTTTATCATTACCAGTTCAGCTGGAGTGAAATTCTAATAAAGATTTCTTAAACCGGACAACTGCCCATAACAGACAGGTGGAGTATCAAATTGTTTACGCTCAATCTGTACATTGAAGGGCTAAAAAAAATAGTTCTGTTTCTTATCACATGGTCAGCCAATTAAATGACTGAACCATGTTAGAACAGAAGAGGTAAAGGTGTAAAAGACACTAATCAGAGTTATCTCCTCTGAGAGTAATGAATTTCATTATACAGCCAGACCCTCTAGTGAATGAAGTGAAAGTGTCATTTGCAGAGTGGAAAATATGTGCTTTTCAGAGGGCCCGGCATGCTGATAAGTGTACTTTTCCACTCAGTGAGGAAGGCATGGGTAAACCCCTCACTCCTCGTTTTACTTAGTAAAACCTTTAGAGGTTCAAACCAGCCTTCCGGCTGATGACCTAAACAACAAACCGGACAAAAGCATTTTATTACCGTAATTTATTGTAGGGGAGACCGGGGAAGGTTGTAACAAGGGGTTAATTGTAACACCGTTCATAAATCGGGTACCTGTCGGTAGAATTAATTGTGATTCCAGAGAAGAAGAAGCCTTATACTACTTGGCATTGTGAGTAGTGTTTTTGACCAATTTTTGGTGGAAAAAATTTAAGAAGGAAATATCTACTTTATACAATAATGAGTAAATTTTTGAGAATTTTGTTTCCTCATTATTTTTAAATGTTCATTATAAGTTATGATATGCAATGATAATTTAAAATACCCAACAAAATATCACATTTCTAGCTATATATGTCTGATTATTCAGTCAAGTTTTGTTAGCGTCATTTAGACATATTTTATGTAATGGATTCGTACGGGCTTGGTCGTAACACTGTCTGTTACGACCTTCCCTACATATTTCTTCTTATTAATACTATTATTTAATTCATCATATTTCTTTTTTGGGATGAAAATTAAATTAAAAATTGTGTAAATAAGAATTTGCTTACTACTTTAATTTACTTACATCTGTTTAGCTTTAAAAATTTTAAGGAAGAATAAATTTTCGTTTGTTTTAAATAAATAATTTTACATTTAATCATAAAATTAAGTACTGTCAAATGAAATACTATTTTTCATGTTTAAAAAAATCATTAAAACAAAAATATATTAAAGTTTTGTGTAGTCAGTTTATTGTTACAATCAACCCTCGTATTTGTTACAAACTTCCCCTGGTGCGGGGTTGGTTGTAACACAGTATACGGAACAAGTTATTCTTTACCTACAAAAAAAATCTACGCATAATTTTTAATTAATAGTAATGGTACCCTCAAGAAGAATGATAAAACAAAGCAATACGCATTAAAAAATGTGTTATAGTGAATATAAAAAATTGTGAAAAATTAAAAACCTTGCTTGTGTTACAACCTTCCCCGGTCCGCCCTACAATTTATGACCAAAAATTCATCAAACTAAAAAAAGCGAATGTTTTGCGTACTTACAGTTACGTTGTTGCTATCATAGTTAAAAATTATTATCTATGTGAACATAAATATGTTTTGATAGGTAATCAGTACGAAGAGGAGTGTACCCAACTGGGTATAATGACATTGGATAAGAGGCGGGATATACGTAGCAGATGCCATGTTTTTATTCAACGCAATGCATAGAGCTATTAGTGTCGATATTGCGCATGTAGCGTACAGGGTGCCATAAATGTGAAATCCAGAGGGCACAGGCTTTTCGACTACAAGGTAAATACTCGGATATCTCCCCTGCAAGATGCGTTAAAATTATGAACATTGTTGACGGTTGCGGGGTTGATATATTCAACAAGAATATATCAACGTTCAAGAGGAAAATTATATTATGTTGGATGGGTTGATCCAGTTGGGACAGCCATGTGACAAGTTGGCAGGTGAACTGAGTAGCCTACCAGCGTTATTAAGTCATACTAGGTGAACCTGTGCGGGAAAACCCGCACAAAAGTGTAAATTTGTTTTTATAGAACTTCTCTGTAAATAACTTGTTTTGTTTGATTTACTACTGGTTCATTAAATCTTCTGTCCTCATTCGGCTCATGATGGAACTTCATAAAAAATTGTATAGTGGCAGGAGATTTTCAGTTCGTGCAATTGCCTATTCATATTTTACCATGTCACCCAGTTTCTTATAGCTTTGAGCATACGGATTGACAGCAGTCATTTAGCTCTAATTTTTTCTAAAATCTCATTCTTAAATTCCACATAAAAACAAAACCAAAATATAGCAGATCGAACTGTATACAAATTTACAACAACTACGTTGGAGATTTCAAAGCGATCTGACCGTGAGACTGCCAATGCGTTGGTAGGCCTACACTTTAGTTCGTTGAACTTGCCCCTCCAAATTGAAATAGCTGTGCGAGATGTGGGAGGGATAGATAGAGAAAGAGAGAGAGATACTCAGTTCGTTGAACTTGCCCCCTCTCCAATCTATTTTAGACCTCCTATTTTACGGTCATAAATTGAAATATTTGATTTTGGATAGTTTTCTGCAAATCTACTTGAACAGACGATTCATTTGAGCCCACTTCGGAGAAAATCGGTGAAGTTTCAGGTGGTTAAAATCGTGTTGAAAAAAAAGCTGCTCGCTATTAATATATAGATAGGACTCCTGTTTTGATAATTGATTTTGTTTTACTTGGCTGTTAGTTTGGTTTTTTTATTCATTTTTAGTGCTTGTTTCTTTCTTGCTCATTGTTATCTTTCCACGCTGGAGGTGTGGTATCATTGGTAATCCCCGCACAAATTTACTTATAAGTTTATAGACATATATGAGTTAGTGTTTTTCTTTTGACGTCCCTTGTACTTACGTCCCTATAGGTAAGTGCAGCGTTTCAAGAATTTCTATCTGTTGCTGCACTTGTTCTACTCATGTAGGTCATCCCCCGCCCCGCTTCCCTGTTAGTCACTTTCATGGAGGTTGGGATGGCTGTAAGGGGTGAGTGGAGGCCATCAAATAAAAAAAGTTAAATTAAGAGAAAGTCTACAATGTGATTCGGATAAACGAGGTTTTACTGTACACTCATTAAAATAATTAGTATCTTTGGTCAATTAACTTAACCAATATGCCTCCGTTTACAGAAAACCCTTCTCAAATCTTAAATTACACAAAACAATTATAAATTATTATTTAAAAATTAAAATACATAAATAAATTTTGAAGTCTCTGTGTTCATCTATTTTAAGCCAATACTTTTTTTTCAGGAATCACGCAAATTAACTGTAGTAAATACTCTACCCCACGGAACCGTGCACCACATCAAAACATAAAATGTATTAAAATTGTGATTTAACTTAGCGCGATCCACTCGAGTTATAAAAAATGTTCTTTGTTTATCAGATTAAACTTGTTATATACTAATTGAAACATATACTAAATACAAAATACGATAATACCAGTAGAAAGAATTCATAGAGTAGGCCTATTGTAAAACATCCGGTCTGTCGCCGGTTGTTTCGACTGTAGGCGTTGGTAGAGTGAAACATGATTACGCATCCTTTTTACTGACTTTCAACCCGCAGTCTATTTTATATTTGCTGCACGGTTCTGTGGGATATACTCTAGTAACAGACACGAAGAGTTTCAGGAGAAAATGTTACAAGTTCCTTCCAACAAATCTTGAGAACAACGTAAATAAAGTTTTAAAACCTTTCCACCGATGAAAGGTGTTGTTAATTTTAATAAATTTTAAGTTTTAGTTATCTTTTAAAAAATTTTGTTTTAAATACAATGTATGTATATAGACTATATTTTTACTTCCTCTCGCCCTGTATGAATATATACAGAACAAAAGTATTGTTTTCATGTTGATTTTTCAAAATCGAGTTTTCACCGGATAAACATGATGGTTCCAAGCCCCTTGAACCCAAAAAACATGTTTTTAGAGATTGGTCTGTTCGCGAACAAAAATCTCACAAACCGAATCTAGTACGAAGCTGAAACTTGAAACTTAAGTTAGATAATCCTACGGGAACCGACAAAAAGATTTTCATCAAAATCGGTCAACCGGAGAAGTAGTAGATTATTCGGGGGATTTTTCACTTTTTTGCGAAGTTCTCAAAAACGGCTAATAAATTTTTTTTATTTATTTATGAGGCAATTAGTGATTTTGTTTTTTTTTTGTTTCACCAAAATCTGTAAAAAATAAATTTTTTTTAATATTGCTACCACAGCAGTCCATGGATTTTACGACAAAAATGTAAACATAACTTTAAGTTATAGGAAATAAAAATATCTGAACTTTTATTTCATGCTTTTTCTTCTACAGCGCTTAATTTAGCGTCACTTGGTGATTTTCTGTTTATTTTCCACATCAAAATTAGTAAAACGATCGCATTTCTTTAGACTGTGACCTTAGTATACTTTTTCCGACAAAAGTGTATATAATAAAAGTTATAGAAAATTAAAAAAAATTTTTAACTTTTATTTAAAGCATTTTTCATTACAGACCCTCGTTTAGAGCCAATTCTGTTTTCCGTATTTTAAATTCTACAGAGGTTGAATTTAATTTGCGTCATTCACTCATGATTAAAATTAAACTATGTTTTTCATTGTGATTCTGATAAAAATGATAAAAAAAATTTAGCACAGAGACTTCTAATGTATTTTTAAGTTCAAAAATAATCTGTGTTAGTAATACTACATTTAGTTTTCTAAATTTATTTCAAAATTAATTACACAAATTCCATTAATAATAATAATAATAATAATAATAATAATAATAATAATAACATCCAATTAAGCTGCCCACGAAGGATAATAAGTTTTGCAGATATGACAAAAATGATCTTATCAGAAACTTAATGATTATAAAGATTAATAAAATCTATAATTACGTATATCTATTAATAATAATTTTATTATTATTATAATTATAATTATTTTAATAATAATTAAAATAATAATAATAATTATTATTATTATTTTATTATCTAAAATTATATGTCGGTTTCATAAAAAAAAATTGAAAAACAACTAACGGAAGGTTGTAAATCAGATGCGCCGAATAGTGCGTAACGATTCATTTGTTTTTCTTTTCTAATAACAACACCATCACATCCGTTTATTTCCAGTCTTTAATATTGTTGGAACGTTGATCTTAGTTTGTTCCGTATCTGATATGTTTGTAATCTATTAGTAATTTTTCGTGGAATTGTAATGGGTGACATATCAGAATCTTGTGTTGCTAAAACACCGAAAAGAAAAATAATTAAGAAGTAGGGAAAATGCAATCGTGTTGAATGTGTTTCATAAGTGGTCGTACCAGAAGTGATAAAACTTATATGTGAACTGAGTGAGTAGTATAAATAAAATGACAACTCAGAAGAAAACAACTGGAAAATTACAAACGCCTATTAGTCCAGGCTGTGAGCTCGCTCCCGTTAGCAAAATTATTCGGACTCGGTTTCTTTGCACTATCTTATTCAAAATTGGTCCCTTATAACCAATCCGCAAGAAACCACGGGCCACCGTGGTCGAGAAATTTTTTAAACAATTTTTTTTAAACAAATTGCAAAAATTGGTTTTTTGGCCGCGGACAAAATTTTTTCAGGTTTTTTGGATCATTCTGAACAATAAAAGTCCTTAGTAACTTTTCTCTATAGTTAATAGTTTTCGAGTTATAAGCAATTTAAAATTTGAAAAACGTAAAATCAACCATTTTCAATCCTCTATATCTCAGTTAAAAAACATTATTTTTTAAGTTAGAAAGTGCTTAAAGTAAAGTTTAAATATCCTTATACAAGATTCTGATGTCTTTTTAAAATTATTTTATTGCAAAACCTTTGTTTTAAACAGTTAACAATGCGCGCGCGGCGCGTACCGCGACCACGCGCTGCATGTTGCGTCTCTCTCGCACTAACGCTGTGTATACGTACCCGATGGATTTTTCGCCGACGCTTGAAGTTATACCTAATTAATTGTTGTACGCGCCGCACGCGCATTGTTAACTGTTTAAAACAAAGGTTTTGCAATAAAATAATTTCAAAAAAGACATCAGAATCTTGTATAAGGATATTTAAACTTTACTTTAAGCACTTTCTAACTTAAAAAATAATGTTTTTTAACTGAGATATAGAGGATTGAAAATGGTTGATTTTACGTTTTTCAAATTTTAAATTGCTTATAACTCGAAAACTATTAACTATAGAGAAAAGTTACTAAGGACTTTTATTGTTCAGAATGATCCAAAAAACCTGAAAAAATTTTGTCCGCGGCCAAAAAACCAATTTTTGCAATTTGTTTAAAAAAAATTGTTTAAAAAATTTCTCGACCACGGTGGCCCGTGGTTTCTTGCGGATTGGTTATAAGGGACCAATTTTGAATAAGATAGTGCAAAGAAACCGAGTCCGAATAATTTTGCTAACGGGAGCGAGCTCACAGCCTGGACTATATCAAAACATCTCATGTATACTAATTGTGTAGGCCTATATGTTTTAATAAATATATCTTTCTTAAGAATAGATAGAGTACAGATTAAATACTTAAACAATCAAAAGTTCAATGTCACTGAAACTTAAGATAATGTTAAAAACATTTTATTTATACTAATTCATTTAAAAACTCATATTTCAAGAAAGATAATGTGTTTCATGTTTTCAAAAATTTAATTTCCTTTACAAATAAAATTTGTAATAATAAATTTGCTGAGTGCCTGCAAAATTTTTAATTGTAGACCGTCCGCACACGAGGCAACACGAATGAAATTACTCATTATAATATTATTAAACGTTGTTAGTAATAACGGAGGTATGAGAAATAGGGTACCTGCACACGGTGAAAATTTTGACAGTAAAGTCGTTCCTTCTTCGTATGAGAGAACAATAGCAGGCCAACCAATCAGTAGTAATTTTTGCAAACAGGTATTTCACGGTCGTACCTATTTCAGAATTTTGTACTTTCTCTTTCCCTAGATGAATATATATGGGGAAGAAGAGTATTGTTTTCATGTCGATTTTTCGAAATCGAGTTTTCACCGGATCTACACGTTTTCAGACCCCTTGAACCCAAAAAAAACATATTTTTAGCGATTGATCTTTGTGTGTGTGACCAAAATATCTCAAGAACGGAACGTCGTACAAAGTTTAAACTTGAAACTTAAGTTAGGTACTACTAGAGGACCCGACACGAACATTTTCATCAAAAACGGTCAACTGGAAAAAGTATTTTATTTGTGTAATTTTTCCCTTTTATGCGATTTTCTCAAAAACGGTTCCTACAACTTTTTTTTTAAAAAGTATCATTTACTAAATTTTTTATGCTCTACATGATAGGATAAGCGCCATGTCCGCTGAAATTCTTGGGAAGGCTGTGCTGTCGTAGAAAAAAAAATGTTTTTTTAAGATTGTGGCCCGTAATAAGTAATCTTGAGAAAAAGTGTGTACAATCAAAGTTTAAGAAAATTTAACAACCTACAACTTTTATTTTAAACATTTTTATTCATCAAAATAAGTACAAAATGGGATTTAAGATTGTTCCCTAGGTATGTATTTTACAACAGTAACAGCAGCTTAGCTTAGTAGTTTAACTTCAATAATTTAAGTTATAGAAAAGTAAAAAAAACCTACAACTTTTAGTTGAAGCATTTTTCTCTACAGAGCTTAATTTAGAGTGAAACAATAATTTTCTGTACTTTTAAGCCAAACGGATTGATTTTCATTTTATGTCATTCACTCACGCCCACAACAGACAGGTGGAGTGTCAAATTATTTACATTCAATCTGTTTGCTGCAGGGCTAAAATAAATAGTTCTCTTTCTTATCACATGGTCAGCCAATTAATAAATGACTATCATTTAATAACAGAAGAGGTAGAGGTGTAAAAGAGACTAATCAGAGATATCTCCTCTAAAAGTAATGAATTTCATTATACAGCCAGACCCTGTGGTGAATGAAGTGAAGGTGTCATTTGCAGAGTGGAAAATGTATGTTTTTCAGAGGGCCCGGCATGCTAATAAGCGTACTTTTCCACTCAGTGAGGAAGGCAAGGGTAAACCACCTCACTCCTCGTTATACTTAGTAAAACCTCTACAGGTTCAAACCAGCCTTTCAGCTGATGACCTAAACAACAATCATTCACTCATGATTAAAATTACATCATGTATTTTTAGGTTAGTTTTTTGTTCATTTGAAGTCGCATCAAGAGCTTGGCCATGAGCAACTACGGTGGGTTAAGAAACTTTAACGATGGGTTTGACACATAATAATTTCATGACCTTAGCCGGGAATCGAACCCGGGACCTCCGCTTAGTAGGCTAGCGTGCAAACCACTAACACCATTGAGGCGGTCATTTTTAATTTTACATTGTTTACTATATAATTATAATTACTCTATAATTGATTTTTTTTTTTTTTTTTTTTTTTTTTTTTTTTTTTGGTTTAACGTCCGACTGTTCTGCAGTTACTGCTAATGCAGACGGTGAAGGATGAAATGATTTTTTGTAACGTATGAAAATATGCCGTGCCTGAGTGGGATTCGAACCCAGGACCGCATGATGAGAGGCGAGCACGTTACCAACTGCGCCAATGCGGCCGGCACTCTATAATTGAGACATTGACACATTTTGTTACATGTTTGAAATCCGTAACTTGCAAATCTAACAAAGAGTGCAATCGAATCTTATTACGGTACAGTAGCGTTAAGTTTAGTCAATGTTTGTGCTTCGTATATTGAATTATTACAGTACCAGTAGCCTAATGTAATTTATTAGGCCTACAGTGTTTTAAAGTTTTTCCAGAAGCTCACTCTTATATTAGCAGATAAACGTTAATGCTTATTGTCATAATTATTCGCCATAAAGACGAAATTGCCAACCTCCGGGAAATCCGGATTTTTCGAAATCCGGACCGGCCGTCCGCCACATTAGTCCGGATTTCTGAGAGTCTACTGTATTTCGAATTGTGGAAAGAGAAACATCTCAGTAGTTAGGCGCTCACACACGGCTTTTGTTAAGAGATACAGAAAGGTGTTTTTGTTTAGCTTCAACCACACAACAGCATTTTATTACATTGCATATTATGTTTCGTTCAGTACTGTGAACAGTTCGACCGCGTTTTCGAGAAAACGACATCTCCGTTTACGGTAACAAACAGTTACCCAACAAAAGGTTCTGGGATATACTGTACGTTCTCTCAGTATAGTTTCCGTTGTTGTGTTGGCGAACTGATACCAAAGCAGTCGCGCATGCGCACCGATGCCTTTCACCCCTTAACTCCTCGTTAAAACCAAAGGATAACTGTGACTCGAGTAAAATGACATTGTCTTTGGATTACTTTTAAGATGCCCCGAGTGGAACGGCCTTATTATTACTACTAATTAAACATTACAACTTCTGTAATTTATAAATTGAATAATAAAAAATCTGGTGTGAAACACTCACACAACTTTCTCTTGCCAATGCAAATAATTAACCATAAACCTAACATTAGTATTAAAACATTAGAAATGAACAAAAAACTAACCTCAAAAAACATTAGTGAAACATGCAAAATTAAAATCGACCTCAGATTAGCTTAAAAATACGGAAAATCGCTCATTCACACTAAACTAGGCACTGTACAAAAAAAATGCTCAAAATAAAAGTTGTAGATCTCTTAATTTCCTATAAATTTTATTATATACACTTTTGTCGTTAAATGCATTCTAAGGCCGAAATCTTAAAAAAAATAGATTTTTCACACGTTTTCGTGGGAAAAAAAGAAAATTGCTAATTACCACTAAACTAAGCGTTATACAAAAAAATGTTTAAAATAAAAGTTGTAGAATTTTACATTCTCTACAACTTTTATTATATAACGTTTTGCGCTAAAAGGCATATTAAAGCCGCAATCTTAAAAAGAATATGTTTTTACGTAAAAACAGCCTCACGCAGAATTTCAGCAAACATGGCGCCTACCCTATCTTGTAGAGAATAAAAAATTGAGTAAACCAGGCGATTTTTAAAAAAATCGTAGGACCAGTTTTTGAGAAAATCGCAAAAAAGTGAAAAATTACACGAATAAACTACTACTTCCGGTTGACCGATTTTGATGAAAATGTTTGTGTCGGGTCCGGTAGTGGTATGTAACTTAAGTTTTAAGTTTCAAGTTCGTACGATGTTCCGTTTTTGAGATATTCTGTTCACACACAGACCAATCGCTAAAAACATGTTTTTTGGGTTCAGGGGGTCTGAAAACGTATAGATCCGGTGAAAACTCGATTTCGAAAAATCGACATGAAAACAATACTTTCCTTCCTATATATTCATATAGGCAAGAGAAAGTAAAAATCAAAGCTACTATAAATAATTTTCAAAAATAAATTACTTTAACATTGTAAGAACAAATTAGTGCAACTACAATTATTTTATAAAAGCAGCTGCGTATGTCTTGTAATATTTTGTAAAATTAATTTCTACAGAGCAAAAAAAATAACAAGACAACAAATTATTCACTTGTTTATAAAAACCAATTAGCAAGCACACAAATATAACAACAAAATAGGGAAAACTAAACGAAACAAAAACATATAATGCAAAAGCAAATTATGTATAATAATGTATTATGTACATAAATTATGTAATAAATACATAATGTATTATATTATTACGTGGTACATAATTTATATAAACATAATCTGTTGTCTATGTAAGTACCATGTTTGAATACTTGCGACAGACAAACTTATTCTTTCATATACAGTAACCTCCTCTCTTTAGTCCGACACGCCTCGGGTTCACATCAAACAACAATATAAAAGTTATAGTAAAGTTTTTTTTTTCAATTCCTAATTTGTGTACGTTGCAATCTGTTCAATTCAGAACATTAAGCAACCCCATGACCCAATGAGATGAGGATGATATGAATGACATGTCAATGCGGTGTAGTCTTGTACAGGCTCAGGTCGACCATTCCTGAGAGAGTATGGTTAATTGAACCCCAACCATCAATGTACACCGGTAACCACAGTCTAGCATTCAAATCCGTATAAAAGTAACTACTTTTACAAGGATTTGAACCAGGAACCTACGTCTCCGAAAATCAGCTGTTAAACAGCTGATTTTGGCGACGACTTTACCTCTAGTTCTAGACCAACCCGGTGGGTTACTAATAAAAATGAAATAAATATATTTAAAATAACAGTTGTCGATTATGAGCTAAAGCACGATTATCTATTTGTAACTACTTTTTTAATTTTTAAGCCAAAATCACATGAAGTAAGTCTTTTGTTGAATATTAGAATATTTAGAAGTTAAAAAATTGGTATAATATTTATTTTTTATAAATATGGTAAGTGTTGTATAATATTTTATTACTTAGTAAAATTTTATTGTATTATATTTTAAGATGATTATAAATTACACTGTTATTAATACTAATATTTGTAAATGAAACTATGTACAGAAATAAAGAATTATTAATTAAAACAAAAAGTTACATGACTGTAGTGCAACAGTCATTTGCACTACAAATGTACTGTAGTACATTTGTAGTGTACTACACTAATTTGTAGTGTTTACTATTTTCAAACACTGAATGTAACGCACAATTGTGTTTAGAACACCGTAAAGTAAATTTGAACGATAAGTTCAAATCATACGATAAGGAAGGACAAATCATGGGTTCTTCACCAAGACGATGCGCCAGCTCATTCCGCGTTATCTGTCAAGAGGTTCCTAGCCAAGTACAGCATCTCAGTGTTAAAACATCCACCTTATTCACCAGATCTTAGATATTACTACATATTTTTAAACTTTGCCAATCAAACAAAGCTTACGGTTCTGCAAAACTTTTAAATTTATGTGTAATTCGTAGTGATTTTTTGAAGAAATAATTGGAATGTCTTGGGCAAAGAGACATGACAGACTTTTGTTAAGTAAGGTAGGGCAGATGTAACCTATATCAATAACTATAAAAATACACATACAGTCATGTAAGGGCAATTCAATTTTAATTCTTTTACTATTTTATAACTTCCACGTTACTCTATAATATCTATAATGCTTTTCACGGTTGATGAGTTCTGCTGTTCCACGCATTTAGACCAATCAGAACGTTTGCCAGCGTTGTCAGATTGTGCGAATATATCAGTCTGACAAACATTACGCGCGCATGCGTATAAGAGCCGCAGTAGTTCACTTGTGTCTTGCATCTTCTACTGAACACATCGATTATGAAGCGTATGAACATGCCATACTTTATAATACGAGGTGTGGCTATTAAATAAAAAGACACGTTGTAAAAAAAATTATTTTTATTTTTTAGATAACACTTATTGTCACCTTCAATATACACTCCTTCTCTATCCCTACAACGCTCCATGCGAATTTTCCATTGTTGTAAACAGTACTGGAAGTCATCTTCTGTCAGCTCCTTCAGGACACGTGCCGCTTTCTCTTTTACAGCTTCCACTCACTCAAATCTTGTCCCTTTAAATGCAGATTTCACCTTAAGGAATAGGCAGAAGTCACATTGTGCAAGATCTGGTGAATAAGGTGGATGTTCTAACACTGAGATGCTCTACTTGGCTAGGAACCTCTTGACAGATAACGCGAAATGAGCTGGCGCATTGTCTTGGTGGAGAACCCATGATTTGTCCTTCCACATTTCGGGGCGTTTTTTCTTTAATCTTTAACGTAGTTTAGAAAATACCTCAAGCAGTAATATTGATTAATTGTTTGACCTTCAGCAAATAAAAAGTGAAGGCACACAATCCCATGATTATAAAAAAAAAACAATCATCATTGCTTCAAATTTTGACTAGCTCATTCGAGCTTTTTTGGCTATCGGTGAAGTTCGGCTCTTCCAGTGCATGGATTGGCGTTTCATTTCCGGATCATAAGTAAAAAACCACGTTTCATCACATGTTATTATCTTCCACCTGTTCTCTAAGGTGAAATCTGCATAAAAGGGACAAGATTTGAGTCTGTGGAAGCTGTGAAAGAGAAACCGGCACGTGTTCTAAAGGAGCTGACAGAAGATGACTTCTAGCACTGTTTTCAACAATGGAAAATTCGCTTGGAGCGTTGTAGGGATAGAGAAGGAGTGTATATTGAAGGTGACAATAAGTGATTATCTAAAAAATAAAAATAAATTTTTT
Source organism: Catonia carolina (assembly GCA_035578175.1). Taxonomy (NCBI): domain Eukaryota; kingdom Metazoa; phylum Arthropoda; class Insecta; order Hemiptera; family Achilidae; genus Catonia; species Catonia carolina. Next base: position 4,830,702 of record JAQMRL010000020.1, on the reverse strand, counting down.
TAAAACGTCAGTCTCGTTATTTAATAGCCACACCTCGAATGTTTATTGGTTATAATTATTATAGAAATATCAAAAAAAAAATGGCTGACGAAATATATAACAGAGCTAAGAGAGCAAGTATTGGCAACGTTGCTGGCAAGTCATTGGCTAGCTATGAAGTGGGTAGGGGGAAATGCGTACGTTCAGAGCTCATCAGCCCTGAAAAATAGTACCATCTTGCAATGTTTCAATTAATATTTATCGTTCAAATTTACTTTACTCTGTTCTAAAAACAATTGTGTGTTAAATTCAGTGTTTTTTGTAACTGATTGAGAATAGTAAAAACGTTTGTGGTGTGAAGTTTGCCAGACCACAAACGTCTTGAGATTTGATTTTGACCAAATATAGTAAATTAATCCGGGCATTAACAATCTCCGAGTAGTACAATAAGAATGAGCGTACAAGGTGCAAACAACTTACACTATAGTACGTAAAATCAAAGATGAAGCCTGTGTTTTTAACCGCCATCTCATCAAGAAAGAGACAGAAAAATTTCTGGTACGGTTAATTTTAAAGCTTGGTTTTTTGTTATTTCATTCGTATAAATCGCGAAACACGAGAGTATATTAGGTATTTTCTAGCAATTTAGAAATAAAATATGTACTTGGTTTTTACCGCATGTTTTATTTAAACCATGTTCCAAAACATGCAGCACCATCAATTAAAAGAGGAAAAATAAGGTGTTTTAGAGAAGTGTTCCTGCATGGTTTTTAATTAATTTCAGCTGAAATTCACTAATATACAGTACTCAGTTAACCAATCGTTTTCTGAATAGCCTCATTTATCTCCATTACCTTCAGTAAAATTACCCACATTCGGTAATCCGGCATCAAACGAGTCCCGAAAGTACCGGACTAAAGAGAGGTTACTTTTTATACACAGGGTGTCCCACGAGTAACCCGACATATAGTATTCAGATGAACTAAAGTCCTCTAGCCGTGGGAATGAGAGAATACGTAACGCTTTCACTCGCACAAGCCATACGCGCCATTCCAATAACATTGTATAATTTTACTCATTGTTGTGAGCAAGCGTTTATGCACACAGTAAACTAACAACCAAGATAACGAATGTTGTATGTTTTCAGATTTGGATTATAACGGTAAAGACCTTTAGGCGCATGCATAGTTATGCCACATATCTCTCCCTCTCACTCGCTTTGCTATGGGACATTAATTCATCTAATATCTGTACTTCTCACGTGTATTCCTCTCATCAACATAATGAAAAGGTCCGGAATCACTTCGTTACCGAGTTACAGAAGGCGAAAATTTTCGTCTGGGTTTTAGTTCCCCCCGCAGAAATGTTTACAGCGTTAATTAAGTTTTGAAACTGAACAGATTTTATGTAAAATTGAAGAAAACAAATTCCAGATCTATAACTACAGTAGTTTTAGAGATATCTGACAAAATACACCAAATTTGGTCTCGAAAAATTGTTTTCTTTATGGTTTGAAGTAGATTAACTTTGTTAAATGGGTGAGAAACATGTAAACATTTTAAACAAAACTTGTAGAGAATTTAATTCTGAAGAGAATGATGTCAAGTAGGCCAATAAGAAACAAACACAAACTTTAGAATGTTTTTATGTCGATTTAACAAAGTTGATGTACTTCAAACCATAAAGAAAACAGTTTTTTGAAACCAAATTTGGTGAATTTTATCAGATGTTTCAAAAACTACCCTAGTAACAGATCTGGAACCTGTTTTATTCAATTTTACGTAAAATCTGTTTACTTCACAACTAAATTAACGCTCTAAAGATTTTCGCGGAGTAACTGAAACCCGGACGAAAATTTTCCCCAGCTGTAACTCGCTAACGACGCAATTCCGGGACATATGTTTATATGAACTTTTTTCAGTATTTTGATGAGACGAATACACCTGAGAAGTATATCGGGTTACACGTGGGACACCCTGTATACACATATAATTTTTGAAACGTTTAATACACTATTATTTTGTTTAAAGATTGACGAGAAGAAAGTATTTGTAATGTCGCAACATGTGATTCGTTACCTAAATATTGTAAAAAAAGAACAAAGTATTTTATTATAATTTATTAACTTTTAATTTTAATTAATTAAATTTACAAATTTACAGGTTAGTAAGGATGAATAAATTTTACAGTTGACGGTTCATTTGATGTTAATCTTGATACTTTTAATGAGAAAACCAGTCATTAGCAGAACTCTCGTGTTCAAATGTTACAACAATGATTGTTACGAAAGAAAGTTTAAATGTTACAACAGTGATTGTTACAAGCAAAAATTCAAAAGTTATAAAAGCAATTGTTACGAAAGAAAGTTTAAATGTCGTAACAGTGATTGTTACACGCGAAAATTCAGAACATAACAGCGATTGTTCCAACAGAAAATTCAAATTTTATAACAGTGATTATTACACGGGAAAATTCAAAACTTATAACAGCGATTGTTCCAAGAGAAAGTTCAAATGTTATAACAGTGATTGTTGCACGCGAAAATTCAAAACTTATAACAGCGATTGTTACACGCGAAAATTCAAAACTTATAACAGCGATTGTTCCAAGAGAAAGTTCAAATGTTATAACAGTGATTGTTACACGCGAACTCAAAACTTATAACAGCGATTGTTTCAAGAGAAAGTTCAAATGTTATAGTAGTGATTGGTACAACAGAAAGTTAAAATGTTACGACAGCGATTATCACGAGAAAAAGTTCAAACATTATAACAGTGATTGTTACACGTGAAAATTCAAAAGTTATTGCTTCAAGAGAAATTTTAAATGTTATAACAGTGATTGTCAAGAGTAGAATTTGGATATTTCAATAAATTTTATTAAAATTGTTTGGATAAATGGAAATTTAGCATTTAGTATTCACAACACAATCTAATTCACATATAAAAAGCCCCAATGAAAAAAAATCGTTTTAATTTCCAATATTATACTTAATAGCTCTATGAAAACTAAAAAAAAAACTTTAAACGCATGTGAACTACTATTCAACTATCCTGTTTAACTATACACTAGTGGACCCGTGCGAATAAATTCACACAATAAGATGCAGATAAGGGAGACGGCAATAGTTAACCACCTCACTCCTCGTTTTTACTTAGTTAAACTTCTATTAATAGGTTCCAACCAGCCTTTCGGCTGTTGACCTAAACAACAACACAAATTTTCATAAATATTTTATTATCAAAGGCCTTATATGAAACACTTACCATTGAATTTCAATGAAATTAACCATGACTTTCCTTATGATATTGTATTGTGTTCATATATTCATTAGTGTTCATTACGTGGGAGACCCGCTGTACGGTATTACAGAGCTATACGTTGTAAACAATATATTTTGTTCTTTTTTATTTCGTAAAATGAAGCTCGAATTTAGCATGAATTTCAAGTTTAGAACTTTTTACCGAATCAGGAAAGAATACTCTTTAAAACCATGTAAAAATTATAAAAATCCGTTCTCTGTATTTAAGAGTTTAGAGAATTCCCATTTAAAATACATTAGAAGTGATTTTGCGTTTTAAATATATAGATTAGGCCTATCTTTAACATACTTTCAATAAACAAAATCATAAAATAAAAAATAAACAGATTGAACTGAAAAAAACTAGCCTACATTTTAATCAAATCAACTGTTCTCAATTAATTAAAAATAAAATAATTTTTAATAACAAAACACCGTTAAAGTTATTTTGGATAATTAATTAATGTAATTTTATAATAAGCAACAAATAATAATAATAATAATAATAATAATAATAATAATGATAATACACTTATAAGAGAAACACTTGAACGATAATTAATAGGTATATCAGATATCTGAATGACATTGTATTCAACATAGATACCACAGGAAATAACCGTACTTAAGTGATAAAAAATTAAAATCGATATTCTCTCAATTTTCGAAGTCAAACTATCTTTAAAATAGTTGAAAGTAAAAATTATGGACTGTTAAATTGGTCACATATTTGATGTACTTTGTAAGGTGGTCAGCAACTAAAGGAATTAATTGATTTACAAAATGTTACATTGTAGAGAAACAACAGAAGTTTAACTTGAACCGAAAACATGTCAAAAAAACTCCGGCAGATAGAGATTTAAATAAAGAAACAAAAAATATTTTAATTTATCAGTATGTACAGCAAATTAATTATAAAATGGAGTCCTGAAACTTCACCAGGACTTAAATCATGACAATTAAATAAAATACATAATTAATTATAAATTATAAATCAGTTTAATGCAATAAAGATTTTAAAAAAATCAGCATTTGTAATTACATTGATTATGGTTAAATACAAAAAATAAAATAACAATAAACAAAATCCGATAAACTGATTAATTAAAATGTAATTTAACCAAAAAATAAAAAAATAAGCGAAAATAAAATTTTAAATGAATTTTATTAAATCTGTTGTTAATGACTGAAAAATGTTTTAATTTGGATGAAATTATTAAAACTGATTAATTTTAATGTATAGTTAAACAAAAAAAAACAAAATAAGCGAAAATAAAAATTTTAATAAATTTTATTAAATCTGTTGTTAATGACTGAAAAATATATTTTTTATTCCAATGAAGAAATTATTAAAAGCATTAAAAATCAAATTGTGTTGATAATTTTCTTACACTAATACCTAAATTCCTTGAGCTATGAGAATTTGAAGGAGGATTTTTCCACGTGACAGTTCTTGGCGATGTACCAGGGCTTACCGACCAACGGCCTGATCTACCAACTGTCAACGACAGTGCTACCAACAAAAAATTATAAAATTTCTTTCTATTGAAATTAAAAATTATTATTATAAAATGTATTATACCAAAAATAAAATATTAACTCTATAATATAATGGTAAATTTATTTAACTTTATATTCATTAATTATAGAAATTCCAATAAATTAATATAAGATTTACTCATCACTATGGCGTATGAAAAAATATTTAATAAAAAAAATAATTGTTATAATAAAATAATACACTAATAAGTCACTTAAACTAAAAGGATACATTTTTTTAAGACACTAGGACATAAATAAATTATTCAAAATATAATAATTAACATATTCTTTTAACTTGTACAGAACTCTTGAACTTAAATGAATTTTTTCTAATTTTTGTAAAGTCATCGATGTCTTGCTCAATAACGTTTACTACAGGTTATGGAACATTTATGGGAGGTTTTTACACTTTGACAAGGTTTGCCATTACTAGTAAAATCTATTATACGAGACATGAGATTTGGAATGCGCATACTCCAGAACTATGATTTGCTTACATTTCCTTGCCTACATGAATATGTAAAAAGGACAGTATTGTTTACATGTCAATTTTTTTAAATTAAGTTTTCACTGGATATACACGTTTTTAGGCCCCTGAACCCCAAAACATGTTTTTAGCGATTGGTGTGTTCGTGTGTGTGTGTTTGTGTGTGAACAAAATATCTGAAAAATGGAACATTGTACAAAGTTAAAAACTAAAACTTAAGTTAGGTACTACTGGAGGACCTGACACAAACATTTTTATCAAAATCGGTCAACCTGAAGTAGTAGTTTATATGCTCTACATGATAGGGTAGGCACCATGTCTGCTGAAATTCTTGGACAAGCTGTGCTCAAGTAGAAAAAATGGCTTTTTTAAGATCCCGGCCTTAGTGTGCATTGTAGGACAAAAGTGTTATATAATCATAGTTATAGGAAATTAAAAGATGTACAACTTTTTTTGAGCACTTTTCTCTTTAGAGCCTAGTAAAGCATAAAAGAGTGATTTTCTGTATTTTAAGGTCAGTTTCTGGTTTATTTCTAATGTTTTATTACTAATGTTAGGTTATATCGTTCATTATTTGCATTGGCAAGAGAAAAATTTAAAAAAAATATAGGAAAATAAGAGAAAAATAGGGAAAAAAAATTTCCCTATAGCAATTGAATTTCATTTAACGTCATTCACTCATGATTAAAATTAGATTTTTTTACATTTTGCATTGTTTACTAATGATGATTACACCTAAAGTCCAGCCTCTCTTAGTTTGCTCCTAATGTAAACAAATAATGATGTCACTGAGCATGCGCATTATATCAAAATGTTTACACGCTGATTAAAAAGTAGCAACAAAATACTTTCAAAAGTAATTAAATACAAAATACTTTTAACAGTATTTTTCTAAATGAAATTGTTAGGCCTACATCATATCATGATTGATGTTTTTAGTACTTTAAGTAGGCCTACTTTTAATTTAAAAAATAGTTAACTTAATAGGAATACAACATCCGTAAAGTCGCAGACTCTAGCGTGCACCCTGTAGTAGGTTGCTTTTTTTTGTTGACAGTAGGAGCAAACTAACAACGGCTGAACTTTAGCTTATAATCTTCATTATTTAAATTGACAAGAGAAAGTCATGTGAGAGTTTCACACCAGATTTTTAAAGACGGAACCAAAAACCAGTTTAAAATAACCGATTCTTATATTATTTTTAAACCAGATACGAAAACATATCAGTTCAAGAGTTCAACAAGTACACCGAATATTGGATAGAAAATAATGATATTACTAAAATCAATATAAATAGAGAGAATATAAACATCATTTGTGTGGGAAGAGGGATAATAATTTTAATATAACTTGTAAAATGCATTTTGATGTACAGCTGACCTTTGTCAGGAAGTATAATACTTCTATTTTGGAGCACCACTGCTACGTATGCAACTATAATACTGATAGGTTACTTTGCATACGTGTCATTACCTTACATTTATTACATGAAATTTCTAAAACTGTAAAGGTGGCCCTAGACGATCAGTCTTTTGATCAAAAGTGTTTGATCAATCGACCGAGACAGTCATGATTGAGCGTCTAGAAGTGTGTTTGACGATTGAGTCAATGACTGGAGACTGATAGAAATTTTGATTTAGACAAACGACGGAAGAGGGCGATTGAGCGTCTAGTAGCGTTTTGATCAATCTTTCCCTCAGTCACGCGCTCGGCACCAACGATGTCGGTCCCCTCGTCGCCCACGCCCCTCAACTCTTCTTCTTTGGCAAAGGGTGAAACTCAATCAGAACGCGAATTCACGAGTATGCTGATTGAATTATACCGTGGTCAACCAGTGTTGTGGAAAGTGAAGGACAAAGATTATTTCAATCGCAGTAAAAAAAGCACAGCTTGGGACAAAATGTTGACAGCATTGAGAATGTTTAAACCGGGCTACACACTTGATGAATTGAAGAAAAAAATTAATAGTCTGCGGTGTAATTTGAACAGAGAATATAAGTTAATTGAGGGGGAAAAAGTGTCCGGACGTCGGCTGATGACCAAAGGTCCTCCAAATCCATGCCTGTAGATAGGTACCTCAATATGATTGATAACCTCTGGTTTGCAGGAATCGCTTCGTGCATAACGGTGTCCTTTTTCTCAATTTTTGGTCTTACTAACTCCAACAGCATGTCATAACTTTCATCGTTCATTCTCAGAAATTTCTTGTAATCCTCTGGCTCCGTATCGCGCAGAACGCTGAGAAGATGTTCATGACTGAAACGGTTTCTCATTTTATACCATTATTTTGACCACCGCCTTTTCCTCTTCTTATTTTTATTATTATCCTTTCTCTTCTGTTGGAGGGCAGCTACACTCAGTAAAAGGAAGGACAAATCCGGGTTGGAACTCATTGTTTCAGCACAACACCGCGAACGAAAAACGTAGAAAATCGTATAAACGAGTAGAAAAACGTAGCAGACGAAACTGGGAAAAGAAACGAGACAGCTACAACACTCCTAAATGGTATTGATCAAACGACTGAAGAAATGATTGAACCTCACTTCAGTCTGTTTGTTCAATCTTTTGATCAATCATACTGATCGTCTAGGGCCAGCTTAACACAAATTAAAATAACAGTTAAATGAATGATTTTTGAAATATTTTTTTTGTCATCAGTCTCTCGACTGGTTTGATGCAGTTCTCCAAGCTATTCTATCTTGTGCAAGTCGTTTCATATCTACATACCTGTAACACCCTACATCTTTTGTGATTTGCTTCATATATTCTAACCTTTGCCTCCCCCTACAATTCACTCCCTCAATATCACCCTCCATTATTAATAGATGTCTTAAGATATGCCCCACTAGCCTATCCCTTCTTCTGGTAAGATTCTTCCATATACTTCTTTTTTCATCCACTCGCCTAAGAACCTCTAAATTACCTATCTTGTCCACCCACCTAATCTTTAACATTTTCCTATACCACCATCTATGAAAAGCTTCTATCCTCTTCTTTTCTACAGCCCCTATCACCCATGTTTCACTCCCGTATAATTCTACACTCCAAACATAGCGTTTTAAAAAATACAGTAAAACCTCACTAATTCGGACTAATTGGGGGGAAGTGAAGTCCGAATTATCGCGAATATTTGTTTACGTCTAAAAATTGAATAATTTAGGCGATTAAAATTAAAAAATAAACGTTACTTGTCTGAAATATCGATGTTTAATGAATTTACAGTACAGTATATTGAAAAACAACAAAGTTAAAAGTATAGAAATAAAAATATTTACAGCAGTAAAAATATTGTTAAATAATAAATGTCCAGTGTAAAATGATATTTAATTAAAACACTGTACTTACGTACCGATTATTTGGCACTTGTTGAAGTAGAGGGTTGACAAATATCCTCAGGGATCATTTGAGGTTGCTTAGAAAAAAAACTTATTTTTTTCTGTGATTCTTTGATACACTGTTTTCTGCAATGACCTTAGGAAAGATATCCAAAATGTGGTAGCATTCATTTGTGTACAGTAGGCCTAGTAAGTTTTTCACAACACACTTTCTGTGTAACCCGAGTAACCAATAATGTATTACAGGATGAAACAATTTTTATTATACAGTTAAAAGCTATTATTTTTTGAAGTAGCACTTTATTAATTTTTAACTAAAAAACTTCTAAAAAAATTAAAAAAGCTGCTCTTCTTGGAGTAGTCTGAAATATCGCGAATTCCGAATTAGTGAGGTTTTACTGTAATTCCTAATCTGTAAATCAATGTTTGTAGTCAGTAATCTGTTTGATTTTTTAAGTATATTTATGCAAACAGCCAAAGAAATTTAAAATCACCATATTTCCATCATTCTGTTCATATATCTAGAATACTATTCACTGCCGCAAAGGAGGGAATACAAAACATTCGTTAACGATGGAAAAAAACAACCTACGGTGATTTGTAAGCAAAAGTAACACAAAAAAAAAACAACTCGGTTGCTATGACGGTGAATACACAAAAGTTCATGGTCCAGATGATGACGAACACCGAAAGAAATCAAGGAGGCGAGAACGTGGCCAAACTAAAATTCAAAAAACCCGTATACTGAACAAACTGTAAACATTTTTCACCCCTTCACAGGAAAAATAATTCTTTGAAAATATTATAACGTATTTTAAACATGTTCCTGAACGCACTTCAGGAACAAAGAAGTTTAACTCTTTCTCAATGACCCGCCTTAAAATTATGTTACATTAACGGTTTTTTTATACTTCTATACAATTGAGAGACCTTATTTTCGGTATTACCCTTGTAACATCATAAACAGCATATAGATGATGAAAATTCCCTGTCTGTGATAAATTTCATTTAAACTGTAATTAGCGAAGCTATTAAACGTTGATGTGGTAGCACTGTCAATTAGCACTTTACACACGTAAAGATTCACATATTTTACATTAAGGTTATGGAGTTAACAAGACGTTAAAAGATTTTTATAGAAATGTAATTGTTAATGAAGAAAGAAACAAGAAAGAAACACCTGAGGCTCTTTGAGGCAGCACAAACCTACTCGACACACTGTAAACATACATACGAGGGTGGTCTGAAAAGTTTCCGACCTCAACGTGAAGATGGCAGCACTCGTAAATGAAAGCTTGTGAATTTTGTTGTTCATCTGCTGACAGTTACTCACCAAAGTTTCAGTCATTTTGGACGCGCAGTTGTTATGTAACAGCCGTTTGAGTGAGTTGATGTGAGTGTTTTTGTGAAAATGGACAAAATTGAGTAAAATTTTGGGCAGGTGATTTTAAACGTGGCCGTAAGAACTTGGGAGACGATGAACGTTCGGGACGTCCAAAAACCTGCAACTACCGACGAAAACATCGCCTAAGTTCACCAAATAGTGCTAGACGACCGCCGAATTAAAGTGAGATAGATAGCAGAGGTTATGAACCTGTTAAAAGAATTGTTTGCCACGTAATTAGTCAACATTTAGGCATAAGAAAGCTGTCCGCGCGTTGGGTGCCGTGTTTGCTCGCGTTAGACCAGAAACGTGTTCAAATGAACATTTCCAACGCTTTGTTGGCGCAGTTTAGGTGCAATAAATCCGAGTTTAGGCGCCGATTAATTACTGTAGATGAAACTTGAATACACCATTATACGCCCGAAACAAAAATACAATCCAAATAGTGGACTGCAAAGGGGGAACCGGCTTCAAAAAAAAACTGTTTTTTCGGCTGGGAAAATGATGGCAATTGTTTTTTGGGATAGTCATAGAGTTATTTTAATCGATTATCTTCAAAAAGAAAAAAACATTACAGGAGCATCCTACGCATCATTACTTGATAAGCTAAAGGCAGAACTTGCGGGAAAACGGCCACATTTGCAGAAAAAGAAAATTCTGTTTCACCAAGACAACGCACCGTCTCACACCTCAGCGGTTGCCTTGGCGAAAATCCACAAATTACGGTTTAAACTGCTTGATCATCCACTTACTCACCAGATCTAGCCCCAAGCGACTTTTTTTTGTTCTCTCATCTAAAAATTGCACTCGGAGCACAGAGATTTTTGTCAAATAAAGAAGCAATCACCTTCGTTAACAACTATTTTGCAGAGACAAACGCCGAGTACTATTTGGACGGGTTGCAGAGATGGGAGCATCGCTGGGAGAAGTGTGCAGAGTTACAAGGAGACTATGTTGAAAAATAAAAAACAAATTTCGGAATAAATGTCTTGTATCTTTGTTAGGTCGGAAACTTTTCAGACCACCCTCGTAAATGTGAACTATAATATGTACCTACTTATGATATTTAATATCCTTTTCGTATTATTTAACCCTTTAAAGGGCAGTACTACAGGGAAAAATATCCATATTGTAGAATGTTCAATTTTGTTTTATAGGGACTTGAATAATGTATTTCTAGGGTCAGAACAGTAGAATATTTTTTGTTTTTATGTCAAGCCCTGGTAAGTATACTTACCAAGGAATGTTTATCACGTAATATTTTTAGTGGTAAGAATATTTATTAAAACAACTTGTAGCCCTATATAACAGAAAAATGTGGCGAATAACTTATATTAACTTTACATTAGCATGAATGCTTTGCTTTCCCGTAAAAAACTGGATTTTCTAAGCACTGTACAAATGTAACAACAAAACAACATGTTAGCGTACGCTGGTATGAATCCTTACCACATTCGTGTAACTCACAAAGCAAATGGTCGCTGCGCGCTAATTTCAATATGTGGATAGCCTACTTACCAGAGAACATCTGTTGTTGTTTAGGTCATCAGCCAAAAGGCTGGTTTGAACCTGTAGAGGTTTTACTAAGTAAAACGAGGAATGAGGTGGTTTACCGTTGCCTTCCTCACTGAGTGGAAAAGTATGCTTATTAGCATGCCAGGCCCTCTGAAAAGCAAATATTTTCCACTCTGCAAACGACACCTTCACTTCATTCACCACAGGGTCTGGCTGTATAATGAAATTCATTACTTTCAGAGGAAATAACTCTGATTAGTGTCTTTTGCACCTCTACCTCTTCTGTTCTTAAATGATTCAGTCATTTAATTGGCTGACCATGTGATAAGAAACAGAGAACACCTATAAAACCATAAAATTCCAATAGAGGGTTCAACTGCAGGGTGCTTATACTTCAAAAAAATTGATCTTATTGCTGCCAGTGGTAAATATACCTACCACAGACCAATAAAGGGTTAAATTATCATATTATTATCCTTTTCATTGTTCTTATTTTATCCTTTTTTTTTGGAAATTATCCTTTTATTGTAAAAGTATGCAAAAAGTGCAAGTGGACAGTACTACCACATCAACAAATACACATTAACTCCGTTAATCCGAAAATTTCTAATCTGAACACGTTTTCGACTCTTTTAATTTTAACCCTTATAGTGCCATCGTCCTATTATTAGGACGTCAGCAGTTCAACAAAAAATGCCAGCGTCGTCCTTTTATTAGTACGTTGACCAAAAAATTCTTAAAATTTTTATTTTCACTCAATTTTTAAAAAAAACGTATGAAAATAATCGATAAAAAATATAGATTGAAAAAATTCAAGTAGAGTTTTTTTATGAATTTTTTTTTTCAATTCCTAGTATGTGTACGTTGCAATCTGTTCAATTCAGAACAATAAGCAACCCCATGACCCAATGAGATGAGGATGAAATGTATGACGTGTAAATGAAGTGTAGTCTTGTACAGACTCAGGCCGACAATTCCTGAGAGAGTATGGTTAATTGAACCCCAACCATTAAAGTACACCGGTAACCACTGTCTAGCATTCAAGTGCGTATAAAAGTAACTACCTTTACTAGGATTTGAACCAGGAACCTTCGTCTCCGAAAATCAGCTGTTAAACAGCTGATTTTGGCGACGACTTTACCTCTAGACCAACCAGGTGGGTTTTTATGAATTTAACTGATTAATATTGATTAAAACAACTAAAAATTGGATTTTTAAACTTTTATAACAGTATTTTAATTTTTTATAATAAATAATTTTTTTTGTAATTTTTGCTCAATTAACTTGTCTTTAAAGTGATGTACGTGAAATTGAGTAACATAATTTTTTAGGGTGATTTTATTTAATTAAAAAGGAAATTTCCACAAAAAATGACTACGTATCATTTTATTTTTAAATTGTAAGAAATGTATTCCAAGTTGAATCTCATACAAGATCAATTCATTATGAACAACAAAAGTCTTCAAGATACCTTGAAACATAGCCTGTTATGGATTAGATGTATAAAATGCTACAAATCGCGCAAAAAAAGGCTGGAATTTTTCAGTAGGAACTCACAATATTCTACCGGCACTGTAAGAGTTAATATCAAGATGACAAAAGTAAACAATGTTTTACATGAAAAGAAAAGTTTTACATGTAAAACACAAGCTGAGGTTTTTTTGTTTGGCCACCAAAAATGACAAAGTACACTCAAACCCCGTTAATCCGAAACGATTGGGACCAACCACTGTTTGGATTAACCGAAATACAGTGCAATCATATAGTCACTTGAGTCACGAGTTTGCCCTTGTTTACAACAAGGGGTAAAGGAGGAAAAGGACCAGTGCGCATGCGTGACTGCTTTAATTTCAGTACGACATACATAAAAACTTGAACTATACCCAGAGCATTTATACAGTATATCCTTTTAAAGGAACCTTTTTTAGGTTAGCTTTATGAATATATCTGTTCGTTACCGTAAAAACAAATATCCTTTTATCGAAAACGTGGTCGAATTATTCACACTGCTGAACGCAATGTAATAAAATGTTGTGAAGTTGAAGCTAAACAACAATGCATATCTGTGCCTCTTAACAAAAGCTGTGAGCGAGCGGCTAACTACTGTGATGTTTCTCTTTCCACAATTCGAAAAATAAAGAAAGAAAATTAAGGACGTGAAAAAGCTATTCTTTAACAGTTTTGTTGAAACCTGGTAAAAAAATAAAATGGTTAAGTAGATACTAGAGAGACTGATAATGAAAACGCCAGTGACAGCAGTAGTAAAGAAGGCGATTCATTCGTAATTACAGTAAATCAAACATTTCTAGTCATTTAATTAAGCTATAGGCAATATTACAGGTCATATTTATTTCTTATAAGATTTATGAAGAAAACATTTTTTTGGAATAAACCATAGCTTACAAAATGTATCTAGAAACTGGACGGTAGTGAATGTACAGGCCTTCAAAGTTATGTAAGCGTATGCGCAGTAGACGGATTTGGTTGAGGTACGATGAAGGGAGAAATAATGATGCGAGTAGTACAGCAGTAGAGGGGCGAATGCATAACGTACTGTACCGTACCGTAGGTATATATGGTCTAGGCCTACGGGAGCCTCTTTCCTAAAAGAGCGACCTCCAACATGGTGGAAGGGTTGACGTTTCCTTGGAGGCTTTTCACAAATCTCCACCGACCACAGACAATAACACAAAATAGTCAACCGTTCCAGCTACGACCTGTTCTCTGCGACAGCTTCAGTAGAATGAGACAATTCACGCACGCACATACGCATGCATCGAACGTCTATGTCATCCCTTCTACAGCCGGCAGTATTCTCCCCACACACTTCTCATTTTTCTGCGTGAACTACGCTTACAATACATTGACAGATTGTACGAGTAGTGTCTCACTGTTGAGGTTGGCAGCACTGTAAATATATCATTTCCCTTCCCTACAGCCGATACATACGCAAAAGGCAAACTCGTGACTTCAGTATCTATACAAACCAATTTTTATTAAGGGGGTACGGAACGCCTATCTCAGCCATGTTAATGTTTGACCCATTTTCTCAGCAACCAATGGAGATAACTTCTTCAAATTTTCAGCACACATTATTCAGTATCTAATACAACTTTAGACACAGGGGTTTGTCCTTATTAGCTTTTTAAAATCTTTTATAATAATTTTTATCATAGTCGCTATGGTAACTGTACTGGTAAGTCTGAAAAATAAGTTCAGGAGCCTACATTTTAAAACGCTCCTGTTAAAAGTTGTATAAGATACTAAATATAATGTCCTGAAAATTTGAAGCGAATATCTCTGACAGTTCCTGAGAAAACGGGTCTTTTGTGTCAAAAATTATGGTGTTCGGGAAATAAGGAAACCAAAATAATTATGTATGTGTTACTTTCATAAATTAGTACACGCCAGCAGCATAAGCAGGATTATCTAGATCCTCTTGCTGTACTAGCTTGTCTTCTAGTTCCCTTTTGGTTTGTTTTCTAGCTTGCCTTGCCTTTTTTTGAAGCTCACTCATTACACGATCAGAATTTTGAATGCGTTTACTGTCAAGGTTTAGCATAGTTGTCGCGCACCGCATACCAACTTCAGTTGATAAAAAAATCACATTGAACTTGCTTTCAAAAAAATATTGTACAAAATTTTCTACTGCTCAGAATTTATTGAATAATAACTCATTTTAAAGCCAAAATATCGAGTAATCACATGACGGGAAAAACAAAATATTGAATTTTTAAAACTTTTTGTTGTTCCGTACCCCCTTAAAAGAATTCATGCAGCGGTGGCAGAACTTCACATCTTTCAGCAGGTTCACCTCATTACGCGAAAATACAATACTGGAATTTTCAATTTCTGAGTGAGGTACGTACAGTCAGTAATTTAACTTCCCACAGTATTCCCAACTTTAATTACACAACTTTCAAAATGTAATTTAGTTTTTTGTTTTTTTATGTACAGTACTGTACAATAGTTGTAAATATTTTTCTTTAGCTGTATAATTTACACAGTGACTTAATGCAATATCAATTTTGACACCAACCCACCGGGTTAGTCTAGAGGTAAAGTCGTCGCCAAAATCAGCTGTTTAACAGCTGATTTTCGGAGACGAAGGTTCCTGGTTCAAATCCTAGTAAAGGTAGTTAATTTTTTACGGATTTGAATGCTAGACAGTGGTTACCGGTGTACTTTGATGGTTGGGGTTCAATTAACCATACTCTCTCAGAAATGGTAGACCTGAGTCTGTACAAGACTACACCTCATTAACACGTCATACACATCATCCTCATCTCATTGGGTCATGGGGTTGCTTATTGTTCTAAATTGAACAGATTGCAACGTACACAACTAGGGATTACAAAAAAAAAATTGACACTACAATTTAAAAAAATATTCTTTTCATGTAATTGTTTGTTTTCGTCCTCCTGATATTAAAATTAAAGAGTCCACAATGTATTCGGATTAACAGGGTTAATACGAATTTATCAAAAACATTATAAAATACCTAATTCTCCAATTTTTAACTTAAAAAAATTCAGCATAACCTATATGTAAAAAGGTCTATTAAATTATTCTAAAAATTTGATTCACTAGTTTCGGAGAAACTGTTCCTTATGCATTAAAAAACATAACATTCGGTAAACAGCAAAAAACTAATTCATTAATCCCATTCACAAAACTCACCCGTACTTGAAATGAAAACAAACTATAGCTATGATACAGGGTGATTCAAAACTATACGACAATCTCTTGGGATCTAATTCTATAGCTAAAAATAAGAAAAAAGTTCATATAAACATATGCCTGAAAACGCTTAGTTAGCGAGTTACGGCTAGCGAAAAATTTCACCTAGAACTCTGTACCCTCGGTGAAGTAAGGCCGTATAAAAATGTTAAACATAGTTACTAAGATACAAATACGATTAATTCTTATGTATTTTAATCGAAAAAATTGAATAAAATTGGTTCCAGAGCTGTAAATGGAATACTTTCAGAGATATCTTACATAAAACACAAGAATTGGTGCAAAGAAATAACACATTTTTGAGTTTAATGTAAGATTACTTCCATAAATGGTAAATAAAGGTGTATTTTTTCTTAAATAAATTTGTAGAAAATTTAATTCTGAAAAAATTCATGTGAGTTACTCAGGAAAAAAATGAATATTAGATATTGAAATTTCGCTTTATTTAAAATCAAAACAGATGCACATAAAACACACATTCTTAACTGCAAAACATATTAGGTTGGGAGTAACAGCTGATCATTATCAGCTGTTACTCCCAACCTACATATTAGTTAATATTTTATGCAGTTAAGAATGTGCGTTTTATGTGCGTCTGTTTTGATTAATAAACGAAATTTCAATATCTATTATTCATTTTTTTCCTGAGTAACTCACATGAATCTTTTCAGAATTAAATTTTCTACAAACTTATTTAAGAAAATATACACCTTTATTTACCATTTATGGAAGTAATCTTACGTTAAACACAAAAATGTGTTATTTCTTTGCACCAATTCTTGTGTTTTATGTAAGATATCTCTGAAAGTATTCCATTTACAGCTCTGGAACCAATTTTATTCAATTTTTTAGATTAAAAAACATAAGAAACAATTGTATTTTTATCTTTGTAACTACCTTTAACATTTTTATACGGCCTTACTTCACCGAGGGTACAGAGTTTTAGGTGAAATTTTTCGCTAGCCGTAAGTCGCTAACTAAGCGTTTTCAGGCATATGTTTATATGAACTTTTTTTCTTATTTTTAGCTATAGAATGAGATCCCAAAAGATTGTCGTATAGTTTTGAATCACCCTATATACAGGGTGATTCATGAAGTTCTCCCCCCACTTCTACAGCACATTGTACTAGTAAAAATAATGAAAAAATGTTATATAAACATAGGTCCGAAAACGCTTCGTTAGCGAGTTACAGCTAGCGAAAGTTTCGCCTGGATTTCAGTTCACCAGGTGAAATGAGGTCTTCCTGGAATTGTGGTAAGGTAGATTAAGGGGCAAATTCAATCATTTCTTATGGTTTTTGATCTGATAAATTGAATAAAACAGGTCCCAGATCTGTAAGTTAAATAGTTTTTAAGAAAACCAGTGTCAAATGCAAAAAATGGAGTGAAAAACTTATTTTTTCATCTTTGGGCAAGGATAACTGTGTTATTTCACCAAGAAACAGTTAAAATTTTTCAATAAAACATGTAGAAAATTTTATTCTGAACAAACCGGTGTAAATTAAGTACACAGAAAGCGAATAGATGTTTGATTAAATGAGTTTTTATTCATAAGAGTACAAAGTAAAATTAACCGGAAAAACTAAAATGAAAAAATGTGTTTTTTTCACTCCATTTTTTTGCATTTGACACTGGTTTTCTCAAAAACTATTCGCTTTCTGTGTACTTTATTTACACCGGTTTGTTCAGAATAAAATTTTCTACATTTTTTATTGAAAATTTTTAACTGTTTCTTGGTGAAATAACAAAGTTATTCTTGCCCAAAGATGAAAAAATGTGATTTTCACTCCATTTTTTGCATTTGACACTGGTTTTCTCAAAAACTATTTAACTTACAGTTCTGGGACCTGTTTTATTCAATTTATCAGATCAAAAACCATAAGAAATGATTGAATTCGCTCCTTAATCTACCTTACCACAATTCCAGGAAGACCTCATTTCACCTGGTGAACTGAAATCCAGGCGAAACTTTCGCTAGCTGTAACTCGCTAACGAAGCGTTTTCGGACCTATGTTTATATAACATTTTTTCATTATTTTTACTAGTACAATGTGCTGTAGAAGATGAAGCATAAAATATTACGCGCATTTAAAAAAAATCACGAATATCGACGAATTCGTGTTGTTTTAACAAAAATTGTCGAAAAAATAAAAACACGATGTAGTGCACTATTACAAAATCTATTAAATCCTAAATTTCACAGAAAACTGTAGTGTTGTACATCAATAGATTCAGAAAAACGTTAACTGCTTAATAACTGCTAAAAACAAAAATAAAAATATATTTTTTTTGATTTCCGTGTTCCGTTGAAGTAATCCATCTCAGAATTATAGATATACTATAGGAATGGTGTTCACACTAGAAAAATTTTTTTCAACCTATTAATAATATAAAAAAACGATTTTTAAATTTTTATGTCACTTTTAATAGATTTTTTAAAATAAATAATATATACCGTATTGTTCCGAATACAAGTCGCAGTTTTTTCCTAAAAATCGGTTCCATAATTTGACCTGCGGCTTGCATTCGCGCTTTAATAATATTAATGGTTTCTTATTAAGCATAAGTAGGTATGAAGAGAGAGAGACAAACACGCACTCCTTATACGCACACTTCTTACGTCTAAGTGTATTTGATAGTACGGTAATTTTTTCTTATAAAATAAAATATTTTCAAAAACACACATGTACTGTACTTGAAATTTGTTTTCTAAGTTTTGATCGTAATTTTTCCGATGCGGCTTAAATTCGGGTGCGGCTTGTTTTCGGAATAAGACGGTATATAATACATTAAGGCAAAGATATTTTTAAGAAATTTAATTTTTTGTTTTATTTTGTTTATTCACCTAAACTAGATTTTTATTTTACCACGATCAACTGAAAAAAAACATAAGAAATTAAGATTAAAACTATAAATAATAAAGTATAAATAGAATTTCTTACCTTCTTCCTGAGCTTCAGACACACGTGTTTCAATTTCAGATGTTGATTTCTGCCGTCTTAATAGTCTTGATTTTGCTTGACATCGGCTGACTTTTTCTTGGCAATCGATATGGACATTCATTTTACATATTCTACATTTTAAACCCTGCCTCGTATGACCTGAAATTAAGAAAAAAAAATCTGGTGTGAACACTCACACAACTTTCTCTTGCCAATGCAAATAATAAACAATAATCCTAACATTAGTAATAAAACATAAAAAAATAAACAGGCCTCCGGGCCAGCCCAGTCAGTCAGCTGGTAGAAAGGCGCTATTATTTGTTAAGTAACACCGGTTGGGCAAGCGACTTTGGATGGTGACCAGTTGACAGCCATTCATGAACAAACTCTACTGGGGGTCCCTGTTCAAACTCATGTCTAATCTACGTCAAAAAAAATACAGCAAAAAGCAGCGATCAAATTGGGTAGTTATCAACAATGTACAGTTCCCGATAACAAAAATAAAAGCTTAAAAAAAAACAAAAACTAATCTCAAAAAACATTAGTGTAATACACAAAATTAAAATCGACCTTAGTTTGGCTTAAAAATACAGAAAATCGATCATTCACGCTAAACTAGGCACTGTACAAATAAATATTTTAAATAAAAGTTGTAGATCTCTTAATTTCCTATGATTTTTATTATATACACTTTTGTCGTAAAATGCATTCTAAGGCCGAAATCTTAAAAAATAGATTTTTCACAAGTTTTCGTGAGAAAAAAAACAGAAAATTGCTAATTACCGCTAAACTAAGCGTTATACAAAAAAATGTTTGAAATAAAAGTTGTAGAATTTTACATTCTCTGCAACTTTTATTATATAACGTTTTGCGCTAAAATGCATATTAAAGCCGCAATCTTAAAAAGAAAATGTTTTTACGTAAAAACAGCCTCACGCAGAATTTCAGCAAACATGGCGTTTACCCTATCTTGTAGAGAATAAAAAATTGAGTAAACCAGGCAATTTTTAAAAAAATCGTAGGACCAGTTTTTGAGAAAATCGCAAAAAAGTGAAAAATTACACGAATAAACTACTACTTCCGGTTGACCGATTTTGATAAAAATGTTCGTGTCGGGTCCGGTAGTGGTATGTAACTTAAGTTTCAAGTTTCAAGTTCGTACGGTGTTCCGTTCTTGAGAAATTCTGTTCACACACACACACCCACACGCACGCGCGCGCGCGCGCGCACACACACACACCAATCGCTAAAAACATGGTTTTTGGGTTCAGGGGGTCTGAAAACGTATAGATCCGGTGAAAACTCGATTTCGAAAAATCGACATGAAAACAATACTTTCCTTCCTATATATTCATATAGGCAAGGGAAAGTAAAAATTAAGAAAACGTAATTTTATTTTTGGAACCTCAATCATTGGATGTTATCTGTAACATTTAACTTTCTGAATACTGCTAAAGTAAGCATTTTTGAGGTGATTATGTATGTTAGGCAAAATAATTTTATGCAGAATTTCAATGTTCACAATCATAACACGATAAACAGGAATAATTATTATGTGGCTAATCACTCCACAAAATTGTTTGAACAAAAATCTACTTATGCAGGGAGAAAATTCATGAATAAATTACCCCAATCTTTAAAGTGTTGTGAGGATTTGAATTCCTTTAAAAAAAATCTGAAAAATTACTTGATCAGTGAAACTTTTTATAGCGTACAAGAATTTCTTTGTTGATAATAGTGATACATTGTGTGATTCTTATATGTATTTCAGGTGTTATATCTGACGACATGTCCTATACTCCTCCTGGAGTCTCCAGGGCGCAATAAAAAAAAGCATTACTTAAAGAAACGTTTCAAAAAAGTTGTCTAAAACTTTAATTATATACACTTTTGCCGTAAAAGAGAGCACAGCCTTCCCAAGAATTTCAGCAGATATAGCGCCTACCATATCTTGTAGAGTATAAAAAATCATAGCAAATTTTTTTTTTTTTAATTCCTAATATGTGTACGTTGCAATCTGTTCAATTCAGAACAATAAACAACCCCATGACCCAATGAGATGAGGATGATGTGTATGACGTGTAAATGAGGTGTAGTCTTCTACAGACTCATGCCGACCATTCCTGAGAGAGTATGGTTAATTGAACCCCAACCATCAAAGTACACCGGTAACCACTGTCTAGTATTCAAATCCGAATAAAAGTAACTACCTTTACTAGGATTTGAACCAGGAACCTTCGTCTCCGAAAATCAGTTGTTAAAACAGCTGATTTTGGCGACGACTTTACCTCTAGACCAACCCGATGGGTTTGCAGATAAATAAAACCCGTTTTTCTAACTTTGCTCGTGTTCGTATTTGCCGCCGTGTTAATTTCAAACACTTATTGCCATTCAGTCGGGATTTGAGGAGCTGGTAGCATTGACGAAACAAATAATTTTTGTCATTTATGCTGTTAAGTTAAATAATATTGAGATTTAGGTTAATTTCTTAGGTACTTGAAAATTTAAAAATGTGCCGAATTCAGTAAATACCGGTGTGTAATGGCAAATTGTCGGGATGTGGAAAAGTGATTTAAGCTACAGAAAGATCGCAGGAAAACTTTTGTAAGAAAAACTAAATTTTGTATTTTTTACATGGTGTCATTAAACTTTTGACAGACACTGTATTGTAACGAACTCTCATTCTATTTAATAACCAAATATTTAACTTTCATCAATTGGCAAAATTAGTTAAAATGGTGACATTTTAGTGACCATTTAAAGTAGAAATTAATTATAATAACAAACCACTACCAATGAAATCCTAATAATTATAAAATGATTAGTCATACAGCTTCAAAATCTTGCAAACAAAGAAATCATATAACCTAACGATGACCTGCCTTTCACAATTCCGCAGTACTTTAAAAGTCTCCTACAGTTTACTCGCGTTTTCTTTTAAAATACTACATAATTACGACAATGTTATTGTATTTACACCATAAAAAACGTTATTTTAATAAAAAATCTGGTGTGAAACACTCACAACTTTCTCTTGCCAATGCAAATAATTAATAATAAACCTAACAGTATTAATAAAATATTAGAAATAAACAAAAGCTAACCTCAAAAACATAACCTTATTTTAATCATGAGTGAATGACGCAAAATGAAAATCGAACTCAATTTGGCTTAAAAAAAACGGAAAATTACACTTTCACGCTAAACTAGGCTCTGTAGAGAAAAATGCTTTAAATAAAAGTTGTAGATCCCTTAATTTTCTATAAATTTTATTATATACACTTTTGTCGTAAAGTGCATACTAAGGCTGAAATCTTTAAAAAATCGATTTTTCACACGTTTTCGTGAGAAAAAAACAGAAAATCGCTAATTACCGCTAAACTAAGCGTTATACAAAAAAATGTTCGGAATAAAAGTTGTAGGTTTTTAAATTCTCTACAACTTTAATTATATACATTTTTGCTCTAAAATTAATATTCAAGCCGTAATCTTAAAAAAACACTTGTTTTACGTAAAAACACCCTCACCAAGAATTTCAGCAAACATGACGCCTACCCTATCATGTAGAGAATAAAAAATTGAGTAAATGAGGCGATTTTAAAAAAATCGTAGGACCAGTTTTTGAGAAAATTGCAAAAAAGTGAAAAATTACACGAATAAACTACCACTTCCGTTTAACCGATTTTGATGAAAATGTTCGTGTCGGGTCAGGTAGTGGTATGTAACTTAAGTTTCAAGTTTCAAGTTCGTACGATGTTCCGTTCTTGAGATATTTTGTATACACACACACACACACACACACAGACCAATCGCTAAAAACATGTTTTTTGGGTTCAGGGGGTCTGAAAACGTATAGATCCGGTGAAAACTCGATTTCGAAAAATCGACATAAAAACTACTTTCCTTCCTATATATTCATATAGGCAAGAGAAAGTAAAAACTAATAAACTTACACACAAAATCGACTCAAAACGCACACAAAACGATCACCAGTTAACGACACACCGCCCTACTACGAACATGATTAAACATGTGTAACATTTTAATTAATGTTACTTAATTTATTAAATAATTTTCCTTTTTCTGTCTTGTTGCATTTAAAATTTCGTTATCTTTTGATGTCGCCGTAATCCGTTA